>PVHT021183728.1:179833-195633 GCA_004024745.2 Catagonus wagneri
TGGGGTGCTGATGGGGGTGGTGGTTGGCGGAATGTGGGTGCTTGTTGGTGGGGTGGTAGAGGTGGTGGTTGGCGGGGTTGTGGGCGTGGGCGTGGTGGACGTGGGACACTCCTCCGACGGTACGCAGCAGTAGACGCGTATCTCGTAGTCGTAGCAGACTGCGAAAGGTCCTTTTCCAAACTGGTCTTCGTTCTTGCAGATGAACCCGAAGGAGCGGTTGCACTGAGCCTCCTGGCCCAGCTCCTCCCAGCTGGGGTGGGGCTCCGTGGCCGCCCGGCACTGGATGTCCTCGGGGGCCCTGCAGACTCGGTCGAACGTCTCGTGGTCCCCACCATCAGTGCCGACCCCGGGGTGGTCATCATTGATCCAGTCGGACCAGGTGCAGCAGAGGTCTAGGAAAGCAAGCCCGGGTGGTCAGCCTGGCCCAGGTCGCCCTTTCGGGAGGTCAGCGGGACTCCGGGAACTCAAGAGACCCCGTGACCGGCTGTCCCGGTCATCATCCAAGGGCCCAGCGTTGGCTCAGAGAGTTTAGGCTGAGCTCTAAACGCAGCCGGATCCTTAACCCACTGAGTGAGGCCAGGGATCCAGCTCGCATCCTCATGGGTCCTGACGGGCTCGCTACCGCTGAGCCGCAACGGGAAGTCCTCCACCCTCCACTGCAGCCGGGGCCCGAGGGAAGGGCAGCCCCCACGCCACACCAGTGACAGTCCCAGGCCTCAGAGTTCCAGCCCCGTGCCCCTTCCTCAGTCACCTTATGCCAAAGGATTGGCCAATGCTTACGCCCAAAAAATGGAATAAGTAAGGGAAAGGCCACCCCTGGCAGCTAGGAAGCGTGCCGGCAGGGCTTGGTCTGGACTCTGGACCAGCAATGTCGTCACCCAGAGCTCATCACGTTCCCTGCATGGGTCCCTGGGCTTCAAATCAGGAAGCGAGTCACCAAAATACACCATCTTTGGTCCTCGGGCTGGAGGTCCAGCCGCCCGCCCAGCCCGCACCCGGGCCTCGAGGGAGGTGCCACGGCGCCTTCGGGCCTCTCGGCTCCTCGCCTACATCGTGGGGAAGCACCGACAACGTGACTTACGCGGGGAGGTCGCGGAGGGCGGCGGCACTGTGGTAAAATGGGGAGAGAGGAGGGCAGCCTCAAGTTAGAGAGTTCCTGCATCTCGTCGCTGGGTGAGCCTCTTTCCCCCAGGGCTGTCGCGCCTGGTGGCTGGCTCCGTGGTGGCTGCGATTTCAGCCCCAGCCAGGGCAGGAGACTGAAGGGCGCTGCTGGGCTCCCCTCCCCCTTAGGGGCACTTTCTTGCTGGTCTGGGGCAGTGTCTCTAGTCACCTTCGCTGTGGTCTGGGCTTGGGGCTGCAGTCAAGATGCTGGGGGCTCAGGGGACACCCTGTGTTGGGAAGCAGGGAAACCCCACCTCCCGCCCGGAGCCAGACGCCAGCCTGCCTCGACGGGACATCCCCCAGGGCTCGGGGAGAGCAGGACGCCCGCAGGCACCGCCACGTGGTGAGGCGGGCCTCACCTGTGCTGGGGGTCCAAGTGGTGCTGGTGGTGGTAGCGGGGGTGGTGGAAGCGACAGGGCTGGTGGTGGGGGTTGATGGGGTTGACCCACAGATGTTGAAGTGCTTCTCCACGGTCCCGTTGGGGCCGCAGATCTCCCAGTAGCAGAAAGAGCCGTCCTGGGTGTAGTTGAGAAGCTTCCCTGGGGGGCGGGGCGGGGGCCGCATCAACACACCAGGAGCGAGACTGAGGCTCCCAAGACCCCCCTCGGCCTGTCCCAACAAGGGCAAGATGGGTCCCCCCACCTCCCACCAGAAGCCCGAGGGGTCCCCATGCATCCCACGAGAGCACTGGCGCCGTCAGGAGAAACAAACGTGCAGGCGAGCCTGGGGCGGCTGCAAATCAGAGGCACCTCCAGGGCGGGCAGCCCGCAGCCCGGGGCAGAGGGCCCTTACCTTCGTCTGGCCGGCAGACAACTTGGGAGGAGTGGATACACAGGCTGGAAAGCAAGTGGAAGGTTGCAGGCCTCTCCCAGCCGGACTCTGCCCGCGCCCCGGGGCACTGCCCCAAAGGCCTCTCCAGGCGCCCCGGCCTGGGTCCCCGGCGTGCACAGAGCCGGGAGGTGACGGCGCGCGAGGAGGAACGAGGGCCCACCCCTCCCCGCGCCCCACGTGCGTGCGCGTGTGCGTGTGGCCCACGTGTCCACATGCGTGCCCGTGTGCGTGTGCGCTGACCCCCTCCCCCAGGCCCCTGGCCCGTGAGCTTAGGTACCAAGACTGGCAGATCTGCTCCGAGGGCACAGGGTTTCCTGGCGGGTAGTGGGTGTCCCCGATGTAGCAGCCGCACTTGTCGGCTGAGACGCACATCTTCCGGTCCTCGTCGAAGATGGGCCTGTCCTTAGGGCACCGGGGGTAGCAGCCTGGCGGACACAGGGCCCTGGGCTTGGACCAGCACGGAGGACTCCCTCCCGCGGGACTCTGCCCGACCTCCCCGCCCCCCACAGGTCCTCCAGGGCCCGGATTCCCCGCCCCTGGGCCCTCACCCTCCAGGTAGGACACGGAGATGTTGGAGTGGGTGCCGCTGATGGTCCTGCAGGTCTCAAAGCTGCGGTTCCCGCACGGCTCGTAGTGCCACTCGCACTCGTCCGGGGGGTTGTAGTAGTCGCAGAATATAGCTGGGGGCGGGCGTGGGGCGAGACCATGGAGGCCGGGCCGGGTGTGGGGAGACAGGCCAAGCACCTTCCTGCCAACCCTGGTGCCAGATGGTCCCCAAGGAACAACACACACTGGGGTCCCCGGGCAGGGGGAGGCAAGGAGGAGCCCGCAGGCGCCCTGCCCACAGCGCGGCAGCCCCCAACCCGCCCCGCTGGCGTCCCGGTTCCGGGACAGGCAGGCACTCACGGCATAGGTCTGGGGTCCTCCAGAACACGCAGGCCCCCTCCTTGGTGCACTCCTGGGCGTAGGAGGCCACGGCGGAGCAGAAGCACTCGCAGTCCCCTCCAGTGTCACAGGAGCACGAGTCGTGGACGCAGGCCTCGTAGAAGGGCTTGGGGTCCACCTGGGAGAGGAGCCTCCATGTGCCGGCGGTCCCCACCACCCTCATGGGGCCAGGACTTCCCCTGCGGCCGAGACGCTCAGGACCCCAGGCCGGCCCTGCTCCCTGGTCACTCAGCACCAGCCCCCCCAGAAGTCCGGGGGGCTGATGCTGCGGCCAGAGGAGGGTGGGCAACCCTGCTCCTCGCTGCCTGGAACCGAGGGTTGGCTGGGTCCCCGGGAGCTGTGTCCTTCCTCCCTCCCTGAAAGGTACATAGAGACGCAGGGGATCCAGCCAGGGGTCTCAGAGGGACGGCTGGACCTCTGGTCACATGTCCAAAGGACACAGAGGATGGACATGAAGCTGGAGGACAGCACCTGGTCTGTGGCCATGCCCGCTCCTGTCCACAGCCCCCGACGCCACACCCAGAGCCGCCCCGCCCACCGCCCGCCGCGCCACGCCCACCTTGCTGTGGCAGACCCGGAAGACTTGGCTCTTGATGATGCTGCACTGTTTCTCGGCCCAGGAGCGGCGGTGCGGGTTCAGGGTGCAGGGCTCCGGAGCGGTGCTCACGTCCGGACAGGTGTGGGCCTCCTTCCAGCTGTTCCCGAAGTCCAGCTCGCTGTCCACCACCATGTGGTCTCGGGTGGTGAAGTCGTTGCTGGATCGCTGGTCGAAGTTCCCGCACAGGCCGCACACGGTGCCCTGCGGAGACACGCCGGCCCGGGGCTTGGCGAGGCGCCGCGGGAGGGAGGCAGCCCAGGCGGGGCGTGGGCACGGGCGCCGGGGGGCTGCGCACCTTGTAGGAGGGGGCCAGCTTGATGAAGATGGTGGTCTTCTTGTCCCAGATGACGATGACGCCGGTGCTGGCCTCCACCACCAGGTACTGGCCCACCTCCCGCGTGGTGTAGGCCACGAGGTGGCCCACGTCACGGTGGATCACCGTTCGGTGCTTGTCCTCCAGCTTCAGCTCGGTCCTCTGTGCCCGGGGGGAGAGGCCCTGTCACTGGCCAGGTCCGAGGGTCCCGCAGGGGCCGGGCATCCCCGGGGGTGGGCGGCACTCACCCCCAGGAAGAGCTTGATGGCCTTGGAGCAGGTGACACCCGTTGTGCCGCAAGGAACATTCTCTGTGATGATGCTGAAGGAACCCAGGGAGGAGTTATGGCCACAGTAGTCCTGGGGGCCACAAGCACGTCAGTCCGGCCAGCCCGGCCACGGGGCCCCAGGCGCCCACCCAGCTGGGCCTGGCTGAGCCTCAGCCCCTCCTGTGGCGGGAGGGGCCCTCGCCACCCCCACACACGCCCCCGCAGGAGGGTCACGGATGGGAGAGCCGAGGAAGGCGCCCCTCGCACCCCAGGCCCCTCCACCGGCGCCTCCTCGGCCGGGAGCAGCTCGGGGCCAGCAGGGCAGGGAGGGCTGTGCAGTGGAGGCAGCCCTGGCCGGCCCCTCGCCCTCACCTGGACGGCCACGTAGGAGCAGTGCCCATCAAAGTCATAGTGCTTTCCATCAAAGGTGATGTAGTGGCCGCTCCCGTAGATGGCACAGGTGCCGTGGCACCGGGACTGGGTGCACGCCCAGCGCCCTTGCCGGCAGGTGCTGAGGAAAGACAGGGGGGCCGTGGAAGGGCTGCAGGGGCCCAGGTCCCTGCCCGCGCTCAGAGGGGCCCCCGGCAGCTCACAAAGCACAGCCCAAGCCCTCTGATCCCAGCCGAGCCCAGGCCAAGGCCCTGCCAGCCAGACGGGGGGCCACGGGAACCTGGGACCACAGCTGGCCCCACAGAGGGGCCCCCGTGGGAGAGCAGGGGCGGGGCAGGCTCTCACCAGGTGTTGCAGTCCACCCTGATCCTGTCCCCGGGAGAGTAGAAACCCTCGTTGTGCACACACGGGCACTCCGCCTCCACCACACAGCCGCCCCGGCCGTCGTCGATCAGGCCCTCGGGGCACACGCAGCCGCTGATGCACTCTGTCTGGTACTGGGGGCCAGCGGGAGAGTGGGTTCGGGGATGAGGCGCCAGCCCAGGATAGCTGGCCCCTTTTCCGACACTGCAGACACCCTGCCGTCCCCTGCTCTCCCACCCTCGAACCTTTGACCTCTCCCCGGGTCCAGGCTCTGGAACCCTGCCCCTCCAGCTCACCTCTGGGCTGGGAGACAGGGGAGAGCTGCCTGCCAGGACCCCCTAAACTGGCCCCTGTGCCCCCAGTGGGCTGGGTGGGGACCCACAGACAGCCACCTCCCCTGAGGGCTGGGCAGGGCCAGCGAAGCCCCTGTGACCAGACAGGAGCTCCCCGCACCCCGCTCCCCAAGGGCCCCCCAGCACGCACGTAGCCGGCAGCCAGCGTCTGGCAGCTGAGGGGCCTGGGGTTCCGGATGGCCAGCGCCGTCAGGTTGTTGCAGTCGACGTGGATCTTTGGGGCCTCACAGCCTGCAGGACAGAAGGGCCACCTTAGCTCAGCTGACGTGCGGGGCTCGGGCAGGCAAAGGCGGCGGGAGCAGGCTGAGGCGGGGGGGAGGCCGGGCACAGGGCAGCGGCCACTCACTCTGGCCCAGCAGCTTGATCGGTACGCAGTGCAGCCTCCCCAGCCGGCAGACGCTGCGAGGGAGGGGTGGGGGTGAGCGGGGGCCGCCCTCTGGGGGCGGGGCCAGCGGCCGTGGGGCGGGGCGGGAGGTGGGCCCCGCCCAGCGCCCGCCCTCCCTCCCTCCCTCGCTGGTCCCGGGCTACCCACCATCGCTCCTCCTGCCTCAGGACCACCTCCCCCGCCTCCAGGTAGAGACCGCGGTGGTAGCAGGAGCACTTGGCCAGCGGCACGCAGCGGCCCTTCTCGTCCAGGAAGGTGTGGTCGGGGCAGCCGCAGCCGTCGACAGGCGCGAAGCCCTTGAGGCAGTGGGCGCCAGCCTCAGACAGCGAGCGGCAGGTCTGCTGGCAGGCGGTCAGGTTGTACAGGAAAACCTGCGACTGGGGGCAGGCGTCCACGTCCTTGTCTGCGGAGGGGAGGGCCGGCGTGAGGGGCGGGAGGAGCCCTGAGTCCCCGCCCGAACGCTGCTCCCGCACCCCACCTCCAGACAAGGGGCCCCCCTGGCCGCACAGGGGCCCCGCCCCACGCACCTCCCCTCCTGGGCAGAGGGGTCATGGCCATGTTTCCAGGGCCCTCCCTGCGAGCCGAGCGGCCCAGGGCTGGTGGAAGCTGGGAGCCACGTCGCCCCTGCACTGGGCTGCCGCCCCCACCCCCACCGTTGACGCCCAGGGCGAGCTGCCACAGGGACAGCGGTGACCCGCAGGCCGGCCAGAGCCCCAGGACAGCGGCAGCGGCGCCACTCACTGCAGACTTGCTCCCGCCAGCCCCAGAGCATGACGCCCTTGGCGGCGCAGGCGCGGGCGTAGGAGGACAGGGCGGCGCACAGGCAGTCTTCTGTGTTCTGGCAGTTGCACGTGTCGTATTTGCACCTCTGGGTGGCAAACGGGCAGGGCGGTGAGAGGGGGAAGCCAGTCGGGGAACACAGGCTCGCAGACACGCGGCGCTGACACACGTGCACACACGCTCAGCAGTTTCCCGCAGCAGCCTCGAGGCTGCGGGTCAGGCCGGGTTCGGAGAGCGCCCCACCCACCTTGTAATACGCAGCTGGGTCCACGGCGGAGTGGCACCTGCCGAACGGGGCCTCCGCCTTCTTCAGCAGGGAGCACCAGTGCTCCGCGTAGTTGGCTAGAGAGAGAGGCGCCGCCTCAGCCGGGAGGGTCCCCCCAGCGCGTCCCCTGAGTCCCCTGCGTCCAGCAGCCCAGTGGCCCGGGCTGGAGCGGACGTGTTCCCCTCTGTGGGATGGAACCCAGGCCCCTCCCTGCAGGGCTGTTGGGCCCAGCATGGTGCCCCCTCGTAAGGCGGCCGCTCCCAACCCTGCCTCTTTCCACCACCCTGGACGTGGCGGGTGGCGTGGCGTGGTGCGTGGAAGGTGTCCTGTGGAGACCGCAGGCCAGCCCCTGGACGAGCGCCACTGCCAAGCGATTGATTAGCAGGCCCGGCCCCTCTGCCGTGTCACTTGGCGAGCGGCCGCTGCGGCAATCGTAACCCAGCCACGGGGCACGAAGCGCAGGCCGTCGCCCGCACACCGTGGCGGCCGAGCCTCACCGCTCTCGATGTTGAGGGAGCAGGGGTCGTCCAGCCAGTACAGCTTGTCTTGGCAGCTCGGCTGGGCCTTCCAGGTGTTGGCGAAGCCGGCGCCCGTGGCCTCCACCAGCCCGCCGGCCGTCTTGAAATCATCACCTTCCAGGCCGTTGTAGTTCCCGCAGAGGCCTGAGGGGCCAGGACAGGGTTGGGGAGGTTCAGGGGGCGGCAGGGGGCGGCCCGAGGGCAGCCTGTGTGGGAGGAGCCGGGAGGGGCCTCTCACCCTGCACGTGCCCCTGGGTGGCCTGGTCCAGCGTCAGGAAGAGCTGCGTGGCGGGCAGCAGCTGCACCTGCAGCCTGAGGCCGAAGGCGGTGTTCACGAGGAGGTGGTGGGACGACGGTTGGAAGATGGAGAAGCTGGCTGCAAGGCGGGGGCGGTGAGGGCGGGGGGCGCCTCCTCCTCCCCACGCCCACCCGCCCCGCCCCCACCCACCGGCTCCGGAAGCAGGACTCACCCGTCACGTGGGGCAGGTTGACCTGCAGCTCGTTCAGCAGGACGCTGCCGTCCGACTTGAAAACCACCACCTGCAGGCGAGGCCAAGGGGACACGGGGACTGAGAAGGGCCTTGGGGCGGGGGGGTGCCGGGAGGGCAGGGGACAGGGCACTCACGTTCTTCTTGTTGTCGGCCAGCAGCACCACCGTCTTCAGGCAGGTCTGCTTGTCGGTGGAGCCGCAGGGGGCCAGCTCACCCAGGACGGCGAAGGAGTCGTTGTGGGCGCCCTGTGGGAGGGCAGAGGGCATTGCAGCCACGTGTGGTGGGGCGGGCGGGGGCGGGGGCCCAGCGCAGTGCACACAGCGCCTGGGTGCCGGCCCACCTTGGTCAGCACATAGTAGCAGTCCCCGTGGAAGGTGTACTTCTTCCCGTCGAAGGTGGTGATGTGGGCGCCGCCCTCCAGGGCGCAGGTCCCAGGGCACTGCAGGTCCTGGCACTCCCAACGGCCAGCGTTGCAGACACTGTCGGGCAATGGGGCTCAGGTCAGGCTCACCCCCAAGTCCCAGCCCACCGGGACCCCCAGCCCTGGGCCCAGGACCCACCATTGCTCGCAGTTGTTGGTGACCTGCTGGCCGGGCGCGTAGAGGCGCCCGTGCAGCTTGCAGTGACACTGGCTCACGGGGACGCAGCCTCCGTGTGCGATGTCGTCATACACGGTGCCTGGGGCAGAGCGGGTCACGCTGATCTGAGCAGGCCCAGGTTCCCCACGTGGGGCTGCCGTTCCCAGGGCCACAGCCTGGGCTGCCAGCCAGGCCTCCCACCCACAAACATCTCTGGTCCTTTGGGGACAACTGTGGACCCCACACAGAGTCTGGTCAGGTACCTGCCTCCATGCTCAGAGCCGTGGGCCAGGCGGGGCTGAGCGAGGAGGCGCCCCCCCCCACTCCTTATTGTGCATATACTGGGGGGGGGGGCTTCCACACTTGTGTTTCTTCTACCTGGACCTTGTCGCCTGACTGCCATGGAGAGCCCCGTACCACCACTGTCCCCTCAGCACAGCAGAGAAGCGAGGCCCAGGCCATGAGGCACAGGCTGGTGGCATTCAGGGCAGTGCCGTCCCCCCGGGGAGCCCCACCAGCATCCTCAGCACTCACCTTCTGGGCAGAAACATCCGTCCATGCGGTGCTCCTCACACAGGCTGCTGACCTCCAGGTGTGAGCAGGTGTCCATGCAGGGCGAGCCGCTCTCCAGGTAAACCATGTTCCCAGGACAGCTCTTAGCTAGAAAAGCAGAGACAGCCCCTGAGCCCCGGCGTGCGCCTAGCGGCAGCGGCACCACCAGGAAGGGGCTGTGCCGCCTCGCACCTCGCCTGAGTCCCCTCTGCGGGGCGCACAGACTCGGCTCCCAGCGCCCTGCCCGGTGCCCACAAAGGCCACCGCGCTTCCGGTGGCTCGTCCCCCGCGGGCCCCGTGGGTCCTGGCCTCCCCACCGCAGCGCTTACGGCAGAGCTCGGCGGTCCTCCAGTTCCCGGGCCGCCCGCCGGCGTGGGAGCACTGGCGGGAGAACTCGGCGACCGTGCTGCAGACGCAGGAGGCGCCCTGCGGGCACTGACAGCGGTCCTGCACGCAGGCCTGCACGTACAGCTCCAGCGGCACCAGCGCCCGGCAGTCCTCGAAGGCCACGGCTGTCAGCAGCCTCTCGCACTCGGCGCGCTGGCGGTAGAAGCAGCGATGACGCGGCTGCGAGCGCCCACCTCCCCTCGCCGCAGGCCGGGGGTGGGGGTCCCCAGCCGAGGCCAGCGCAAGTCCCCGGGAAAGGCCCAGCCCCTGGGCGGGGAACGACTCCGCCCCCCGGGTCTGGGGGCGGGGCAATGGCTCCGCCCCCCTGGGTCTGGGGGCGGGGCAATGGCTCCGCCCCCTGGGTCTGGGGGCGGGGGCAATGGCTCCGCCCCCCTGGGTCTGGGGGCGGGGCAATGGCTCCGGCCCCCGGGTCTGGGGGCGGGGAGATGGCTCCTCCACCCGGTGCAGGTCCCTGGCAGCGGCGACTCACGTGCTCAGAGCAGGACCGCGGGGCCGGCGCCTCCTCGGGGTCTTCGCACGTCGCCTCGGGCTTGTGGATCTTCTGCATGTTCCCGAACTCGATGGGGCTGAAGCTCACACCTGCGGAGCACAGCCCTTCAGCCAGCGCCGCCCGGAGCCTCCCACACCCCCGCCCACCACCGAGGCCCTAGGGGGTCCTCACCCTCGGAGAGGAACTCTGAGTAGGTCTGCAGGCCGTTGTAGTCCCCGCAGAGGCCACACGTGTGGTTCTGGAACTTACTGTCCAGCTCTAGCTGTCGGGGGCGGGCGGCGTGAGCAGGTGGGCGGCAGGACCGCGGGGCCCCGGCAGCCAGGGCGAGCCCCCCAAAGCCAGGAGGGCCTCAGAGCCTTGCTTGAATGGGCAGGCGCCGCGCGGTAGGAGAGCTCGGGTCAGCCAGAGGGTGTCCTGGAACCACCCGGGACCGCAGGCTTGGGGGGAGGGGCAGGGCCGGCCCACTACCTTGTCAGCCGGCCTCCTCGCTGAGGCACACAGTGCAGCCCACCCCCCACCCCGGGTCCCCTGGGGTCCCGAGGCCCAGCCGTTTGGACCACACGCACCATGACCGAGTCCTCTCTGTTCCACATGAGCGCGAAGCCAGCTCGGGAATAGACCTTGGTGTAGACGTCGCTCTTCTCAATGAGCAGCCCCGGGCTGTAGTGCGGGGTGCTGACCCTGGGGGGGAACCGGGGTCACACCAGCCCACACAGCACCCCTGCGGCCAGAGGGCTGCGGTGCTCAGCCTGCCGGGACCGCAAGCTGCATGGCTGCGGGGGCAGGGGGGGGGGGCGCTTGAGCAGCGGCCAAGCTCAGGTGCACCTGGCTGGCTGGGGGTCCGCCAAGTGGAGCCGCATCCGCCTGCCCCTCGCCCCCTCCTCACCTCTCCTGGGGCTCTCTTAGTGGTGGTGGGGGGTGGGGAACGCCAGGGGCCCAGCAGAACCTGGGAGGGGGGACCTGGTGGGGGGGGACGCCAGGGGCCCAGCAGAGCCTGGGAGGGGGGCCTGGTGGGGGCCTCTCCAGCCTCCGCTCACCTCATTGCCCAGGGGGCCACTGTGCCCACCCCAAACTGCCTCTGTGGGCCTTGTACCCCTCCTCCCCAACCAGCCTGCCTGGGGGGGTGGGGACAAAACCCCAGGCAAGCCCTGCAGGTGGGGGACTGGCTGGGCAGGAATGTGCTCAGAGCTCATTGTTCCACAGACAAAGAGGGACAATAGCGGAGGGGTGGGCGGGGCACAGGCCCCTCCCACGGCCTCTGGCAACCCTGGCCTGGGGCTGCTGGGCCACCCTGACCAGGACGGACACACCCAGAGCCTGGCGGGCTCCCCGCAGGGGCTGTGGGGACTCCCAAGGCAAAGAAAGCCCCTTGCACCCCTCCCCAGTCCCTCACCCACGGGAGTTCCTGGTGGGGGCTCATTGGTGTTTGTTGAATGAATCAATGAACTAGACTCAAACCCAACACTCTCCTTGTTAGACGTGTGCCAGAACTGGGGGGGGTGCCCTCATGCCGCTCCCAGGATGCCGGGCCAGAATGGGTGGGCTCCTGGGGGCTGGCCCAGCTCACGCAGCTCCCAGGAGGCTGCCCGTTACCGGGGTGGGAGGGCTGCTGCCCGGCCACTCACATGGCCCCGTTCAGCACGGCCAGCTGCGGCGTGAGGTAGATGGTGTCGTCCTTGACGGTCAGCAGAATGTACTCGACCCGCGGGCGGCCCCCGCTGCTGCCGGGGCTCCGCCTCAGGTGCACAGTGAACTCCTTGTAGGCGTCCCGGCAGTCGGAGGCAAAGTTGTAGTCGCACAGGCCCGGGAAGCGGAAGACGTCACCGTCGAAGGTCTTGTAGTGGAAGTCGCCCCAGGTGCTGCAGACGTTGTGGCCGTGGTTCCGGGTCCTGCCTTCTGGGGACGCGGGTGGAGGCGTGAGCAGCCCAGGGCGCCCGAGGCCCCGGCCTGGCAGCCGCCCTCTGAGGACCCTGCAGAGGCCTCGGGGGTCTCAGCGCAGGTGCCCGGGAGGGGGTCCTGCAGCGGGCCTCTGCTGGACCTTGGTCACCCCACCCACAGAGTCCCGGCCCCCTGAAAGGGTGTCTCCGGCTGCCACGCCCTCGCACCCCAGCCCCGCGCGGAGGCGGCCGTGTCCTGAGCAAGGAGTGGGGCCAGAGGGACCTCGGGGCCCCCTGCCGGCCTGGCCCAGGGCCCCGCCCCGTCCACCAGTGCCCCAGCCAGCACCGCTGCCGCAGAAGGAGTGTGCCAGACCCTCAGAGGGAGCTGGTCCTTATGGGGCCAGCATCCCCCACCGCCGACTTCGTCTCATCCCGGGTTCACGCTGTCTCCTCTGGCTGAAGCCACCCCCGCGCAGAAGCCCAGAGAGCCCGCTCCACAGAAGGGGCCATGCTGGCCTTGACCCTCCAGGCTCCCTGACACCCAGGACTGGCCCCTGCCTCGGCCCGGCCCCTCCCGGCTGGCCCCTGCCTCCCCCGCGACCGCGCCGCCTGGCACCTCCGCCTGGGACTGGCCCCCTGGATACACTCCAGCCCGGCCGCCGTCTCAAGGGGGTGACAGGCACCGAGACCCCACCACCACCAAAGTCAGCAGCGGCGGGGGCTGCGGGATGCCAGGCCCAGGCCGTCCACCCCGAAGCCTGGGCCGAGGAAGGGCACCCTGACTCCAGGTCGGACCGTCTGCTCTGGGCCACCTGGCCTTCCTGCCGCGCCACACTTACCCCTCTGGAGCTCCGAGCCCCCGGCCCAGGTCAGGGCCAGGCAGAGGGCCGCCAGCCGGGCCAGTGGCCGCCCCATGGTGCCCGGAAGCGTGGTGTGGGAGAGCGACTGGGGCAGGGGTCGGGGCCTTATATGGCCCAGCAGAGGCGTCAGGGGCGGGGAGCGGGGAGGGGCGCGGGGGGTGTGGCCCTTGCCGGGTTACCAGGAAGACAGCTGCGGGGGCTCCGCGGGGAAATATTGATTCAGGTTATCTGAGGTTTATCTTTTTATTGCTGCCTGGGCAGCGCTGGCCCCTCTCGGACGCCCAATCACCTGCGGCCCGCACCCGCCCAGGCGGACCTCGGTGCCCCCGCCACAGCGCCCAGCCCAGGCGGCCGGGTCCCGCCGGAAGCGCATCCTGGCCCTTGTGCCCCCCACGCGCCCACCCTGCCCGGCCAGTGCCCCCAGCCCAGCCGAGGTCAAACGAGCTGCCTCCCCGGGGCCCGCAATGGACCACGGCCCCGCGTTGGCTGCCCTCTCATGTTCTGGGGGTCCCAGGGGTTGCCTGGGCCGCAGCTGCCCCAGCAGGGGCCCAAGCCCCGTGGCGGGGAGCTTGGGGCTCCTGTGGGGACCAGGGGCCTGCTCCTTCCTGTACCTCCACGGGGGGCCTCCAGGCCCACCCTCTAATCCCCGGCTTTCCCAGGCTGGGCCGCATCTGGAATTACATGTAATTGGAACTTGGGGAGCCCAGCCAGGGAGGCTTTAGGCAAATCACGTCCCCCAGGCAGCGGCACCCCCCCACCCCCCGGCACAGGCCGGGCCCGCAGCCACCCCCGGACGGTGGCGAGAATCCGGGCCGGGGGCGGCCTGCACAGGCGCCCTGGGCCACACCTCTCCGCTGGAAGAGCGTCCTGCCCCAGAGAGGGCGGGGGCCCTGGCGACTCTCGGGTCTCCGAGCCGAACTTGAACTGCGGTGGCCCCAAGGCCTTGGCCACCCCTGGGCGGGCAGCCATGTCGCTGGGGGACAAACTGGGGTCGGGCCGCCTTCCCTGCGCTTCCTCCTCCGCAGAGCAGGTGTGCGTCCTGAACTTGGCGTTGACTCGGGCCAGCGGGTCGTGGACGAGCTCGGACTGCGGCTGAACCAGACTCCAGTCCAGTGGTCCCGAGTGTCAGGGGCAGCTGGGAGCGGTTCATCCCACAGGTACTGAGACGCGGGACAGGTGGCCGCCCAGGCGAGGGGCTAGGGCACCCCGCTTCCCTGACGCCTGCCCCCCCGCCGCGGCGGCAGTGGCTAGGAGCCGGAGCCCAGCTGCAGTCAGAGGCTTTGCCTCGGGCACCACCCGGGCCTTTCTCTGCAGTCGGGCCGACACCCCCCCAGCACCCGGGGCCAAGAGCTCTCCCAGCCACCGCCCGTCCCGGGCCCGGGGGCAAGGATCCCCAGGGCCCAGGGGGTGACTGGGAGCGCAGGGCCAGGTAAAGCGCCTCGTCCCGTCCACTGTGCCGCAAGCTCCAGGCCGGGAACCGTCCTCTCCACAGGGACCCAGGGATCCAGGCTTGTGGGGACCGAGTGTGTGGCCGAGCAGGGGAGCAGGGATTAGGAAACCAGAGCCAGCTGGGCCCGTCGCCCCATTGTGCCACTTCCCTGTGGGGCCGCATCGGCTGGCACCAGGCCCTGGGGAAACCCAAGGACGGGGCCCCCCACAGCCGCCAGGGCGGAGATTCTCCACAACAGAGCCCCGCTGCCCTGGGGAAGGGGGGAGCAAAGAAATCCTGCACAGCCCCAGTCTGAGAAGAGGGCCGCCCTGAGTTTAGAAGTTCGGTGCTCACTGGGTCTGAGACGGTGGGGTCCCCCTGGATCTGAGACGGTGGGGTCCCCCTGGGTCTAGATCAGCCCTACGGACCCAGTGGGTGGGGCACAGGCGGCCCTGGCCCAGGGGGCCGACCCTTACAGCCCTATAGGCACAGCGGCAGGGTCTCCGGTGGGGGCCTGAGCAGTGCCATCGGGCTGTCACAGTGGGGTGGCACAGAGCAGGCAGGTGGGACGGAGCTTGAGGGAGGTGGCGGGGAGGGCCTGGTGTCCCCACGGGATCCCTGGTCGGGCACCGGCCGTGGCTTCTCAGCCGCCAGCGCGGTCATTTGGGTCTTGTACAGTGAGTCAGCGGAAGCGCCTGCCCAGGGCTGCCGACACCTGTCCGTCCATCCGTCCATCACTTTAATTCTCTTGGACGCAGGAGGAGGACCCACGCCGTGAAGCTTCGCCTCCATGCAGCTGGAGCCCCGTCCGTGCCCCACGGGACTCGTGCCCTCAGTGGGGGAGAGCTGCGGAAACTGCCCGCTGGCTCTCTGTGACACGGGTGTGACTGCCAAGAGCCAGCAGGACACCACTCCGTCCAGCCACAGCCCAGGCCGCTGCGGGGCTGACAGCTCACCCAGAGCCGGGGCGGGGCGCAGACCCCCAGGCCCCAGGCCCCACACCCAGCAGTGTTTACCCTGACAAGACACTGTTCCCAAGGCTCACGCGAATGACAGCCTGACCACAGGGAGGGACGAGGCCAGGGACGTCACGAAAAGCGGCCTAAAATGAGTGTTGCGCTGTGATCTGTCCACAAACCCTGACTCACCAGGAAGTGGGGGCGGGGGGGGGGAGGGGGGAGGGGAGGGGGAGGGGTCTCCAAAGGAACAAGGACCTACACAGGCAGACCCTGGGCCCAAGCTCCGCCCCTCGCTCTGGTTGGCCCTGGTGGCCAGAGGGAGGGCGTGCCCATGGAAGCCATGGGTCCCTAGCCCCCTGGACACCCAAGGGAGACCACAGCCCCAGCCAAGGTAAGTGTCTCAGGACTTGGGGACCGGCAAACACCATAGCAGCCGTGCCCGCCCCTCCTCGTCCTCCCCAAGGGGTCAGAAAGGGCAGCTCCGGCAGCGCGGGCACGTCCGCTTGCTGCATCGCAAGGTTTTAAGCAGCTGGGGCTGTGCAGGCCCAGGCCCCACGCCACCTCCCCCGGCCTGCAAGGGTTCACGAGCGGGAGGTTCCCAGCCGCGCTGCACCCAACCCCACCCCGCGTGTGCAGGTTTGGCAGGTCGCACGCAGGCCTGTTTGTTCCAGCTGAGAGCAGGGAGGGGCCGGGTCAGCAAGCTGGGCTCCGCAGCCCAGGCTCCACGGAGGAGGCAGGCGCTGGTCTGGCCTCCTTGGGAGCAGAGGGCCACTGCACTTCAGGAGACCAGTCACCTTCCGACGGTCACCCCACCTCGACACCTGCCCTGACCCTGACCATGGGCCTCACCCTGGCTGCACAGGCTGTCCCCGAGCACCTCTGGCCTTGAGGCTGTGGCACCTTGATGGCGGCAGCCTAGGTGGCCCCTTCCACAGGCCAGCGTCACAGCAGACACTCAAAACTTCACTTCCGGGCGGGTGGGCGGG
>PVHT021183728.1:196633-229000 GCA_004024745.2 Catagonus wagneri
ATGGTGGGTGGTGGGTGGATGGTGGATGGCGGGCGGATGGCGGGCGGATGGAAGCACAGGTAGGCGGGCACATGGATGGATGGGCGGGATGGACAAACGAAATCTCTGCAGAAGGGTAGAAGCTGCACAGGGCTCCCACCTCATGAGGGCTCGTGATGTGCAAGCAATGACCAGGCACCCGGCCACCGGCCACAGCCCCGAGAGGCAGGCACTCAAGTCATGACACTCTAGAGACACGGAAACCAAAAATCGGAGAGGCTGAAAGAGCTCCCTGGGCCCAGCCAGAGACCACGCACAGTGGCGCCGGTTCTCTCGATCCCACTCCAGGCTGCCCACCACCTGGCAATGGTTATTTGTCACAGAAGGCTGGCTGTACTCTTTGGGGAACCCAGTACCAGTAACAGAAAGTCAGCTTCCTGAAGTTCCCATCGTGCCTCCGGGGTAAAGAATGCGACTAGTGTCCATGAGGACGCGGCTTTGATCCCTGGCCTCGCTCAGTAGCTTAAGGATCTGGCGTTGCTGTGGCTGTGGTGTAGGCCGGCAACTACAGATCCAATTCGACCCCTGGCCCGGGAACTGCCATATACCCTGGGTGCGGTCCTAAAAAGACAAAAAGTCAGCTTCCTGACTGACGCCACAGCCCCAGTGGAGGCGTCTGTTTCTCCCCCTGCCTGGGGGGGCCCCAAGGCCAGAGTCCCCTCTTTCCTGAACCCCGTGCAACGCTGCTTCTTCCTTTTCCAACACAGTTAGGTTGTTTGGGATTCCCCCAGCCTCCTAATTAACCCTTGTATTTTGCATATATTAAGGTTCGCTCTTTATGCTGCAAAGCCCTGTGGGTTTCGCCAAATGCAGGGGTCACTGTCTTCCTTACAGTGTCGCAGGAGCCCCTCGGCCCTGAAGCCCCCCTGCTCTAACCCTCGGCCCTCAGCAATCACCGATCTTTTTCACCATCACGATAGTTTTAGCTTGAATATGTTTTTATGATTAATTTTAAATCTCTAATTGCTAAAATAATTCCAGAATATCATGAAGCCATCACAAATGATGGCTATCATCTTATGCTGAAATGAGGAAATGCTGATGATTCACTGGTGCGAAAAACCCAGGACAGGGAGTTCCCACTGCGGGGCAGCAGGTTAAGGATCCAGCCTTGCAACAGCTGTAACTTGGATTCGATCCCTGACCCAGGAGCTTCCACGCTGCAGGTGCGGTTAAAAAAAAGAAAAACTTACCGAGGTGTAATTGCTATAAAATAAACTGCACACATTGAGTTGGTTTGATCAGTTCTGACTTAAACACACAGCACAGCACCGACAGTGAGTGTGCATATGCAGTGCTCGTCCAGGAGCTCTCAGACGCGGTCCCCACTGCCCTGCGTCCCTGCAGGCTAGTTTGCATTTTCCGGGATTTTAGGTAAATGTATCTTTTTGTTTGGCTTCCTTCACTCAGCTTAATCACTTTGAAGTCCATCCACATGGTTGCATACGCATCATAGTTCATTCCTTTTTATTACTGCGTGGTTTCCTTTGTGTAGAAACAAAACAGTGGGCTCATTCCTTCACCCGCTGGCCATCTGGGCTGTTTCCAGCCAGAGGCCGTCACAGAGAAAAGCGCCATGAACACGTGTGCAGGGTCCTTGTCCGGACGTGTTTACCTGGGAGCAGAGGGTCCGGGCCACACAGCAGGTGTGTGCTCAGCGGTCTCAGAAAGCGCCCAGCTCTCATCCAAAGGGGGCAAGCACCCCCACCCGCTGACCGAGGAAGTCCAGCATCTTCCGTGCGCTTTTCTGCTTGGGGAAAGCGCTCACATTTGTTCTCCCTGTTATCGGGTTATTTGGGTGGGGTTTTTTTATTGGGCTCCCAGTGTTGTGTCTGTACCCTAATCCAGCCCTGCGGCAGGTGTTCTCTCTTCTTTGTGGCTTGTTTTGCTCCATCTCCTCACAGTCTCTTGAAAAGCTGAAGGGCTCCACTTTGATGGAGTGCAAATACTGCACCCTTTCATGGACTGTCTCTTCGGGATTAGAGAGTACAGGTAAGAAACCTTTGCCTAATCTGAGGTCGCAAGTACCTTCCCCCACGTCTTCCTCTGAAAGTGTCACACTTTCAGGTTTTCCATGATCCATTTTGGGATCCTCTTTGCCTGTGGCGGGAGGCGTGCCTTTACCACCCAAGGGTCGTTCCAGCTCCTTCTGTGACAAGGCTACCATGGGTCACTGCGTCGAAAAACTTAGCTGTTTATATACGTGAGAGTTTACTTCTGGGCTCTCTTTTCTGTTCCACTGATCTATTGGTCTATCTTTGTGCTAACACCACACGACTGTTTACTGCAGCTTTGTCACAATTCTTGTGTCGGCTAACGCTCTGACTTTGCTCTTCTTTTCCAGAGTTGTGTTGGCTATTCTCTGTCCTGTGCATTTCCACCTGAATTTTAGAATCACTTTGTCAACTTCAAAAAAAAAAAAAAAGCCTGCTGGGGAGTTCCCTTTGTGGCTCAGCAGGTCAAGGACCCGACAGAGTCTCCATAACTATGCAGGTCTGATCCCTGCCCTCGCTCAGGATGAAGGATCTGGCGTTGCTGCAAGCTACGGCATAGGTTGCAGACACGGCTCGGATCCCGCGTGGCTGTGGCTGTGGCATAGGCCAGCGGCTGCAGCTCCAATTCACCCCCTAGCCTGTGAACTTCCATATGCTGCTGCAGGTGCAGCCGAAACACACACACACACAAAAGCATGCTAGCATTTTGACTGAGATTGCATCAGGTATATAGACCAGTTTGGGAAGAATTAAATCTTAGCAACCCTGGGTCCTCCAAACCACGCACAAGGTGTATCTCTACCTTTATTTAGATCAACAACTTAGAGTTTTCAGTGTCAGGCCTTCTATATTTTCTTTCTCTAAGTATCTCATTTTTATGCCGTCGTAAGTGATCCTTTTACATCAGTCCCTGTTACTAGTCTATAAAAAGAAAACTGATTTTTTGTATACTGATCTTATGGGGCTTCCAACCGTGATAAACTCACCCATCAATTATAGCAGCTTTCTGGTATATTCCAGATTTCCTACACAGAAGGTCTTGTGACCTGTGCATTAAGGCAGTTTCGCCTCTTCTTTTCCAGTCTAGATTTTTGTCTTCACTCCTTCCTCTTCGTGGCTGCACCGGCAACGATTTCCAGCACAGTGCGGATCTGAAGCACAGAGCAGGCATCTGAAGCGTGTGCCCGATTTCAAGGACAGGCCTTCGGGCTCCCAGGGTGACGCCAGGTGCGGGACTGGGTAGACGGCCTTTCCCAGGCTGAGGACAAGCTCCGCTATTTATCACTTGCTGCGAGATTTTATCGGGAAGAGGTGCTGAATTTCGTAAACGCCTTTTTCTGCATCTACTGGGGTTACGGTATGGTTTTTCTTCTTTAGCCTGATAAAACTGTGAACCACATTGATTTATGAAGATTAAACCCACCATGTACACCTGGGCAGGAAACATGTAGTTTTGATTTTCATGCACTGCTGGATTCCATTTGCTGAAATTTAGTTTTGACTTTTGCCTCTATGTTTCCGGGTGTGAGCCTTTGGCTGTGTGGTGTCTGCGTGGTGTTGGCGCCAGGGCAATGCTGCTGTCACAGAATGGGCTGAAACACTCCTCTTTTTCAGTCCTTCTGGAAGAGTCTGGTGGAGTCGGTGTCACTTCTCCCTTAAGTGCTTGATGGAGGCACCCGAGGCCGACCAGCCTGGGACCGTCACTGTGGGGAGGTTTGGTTCCTCTTTCTTTAATATATTAGGCTATTGGGTTATTCCTTCTTCTTGAGTGAATTCACGGAATTTGCCCATTTCACCCAAGTTGCTAAACTCATTCGCAGAAAACTGTTCATAATATTCCCTTACGACCCTTTCAATGTCTGCAGAATCTGCGGTGACGCCACCGCTCAGTCCTAATATTTGTCATTTGTGTCTTTCTTTCTGTCAGTCTGACTGGCGGTTTATCAATTGCATTGATCTTCTCCAAGAAACAGCTTCTGCGTTCCTTGCCTTTTTCTCTAGTGCTTTGTTTTCTGCTTCATCTTATAAATAATAGTACCCTTTTTTCTGCTTACTTTGAACTTGATTTTCTCTTTTTCGTTTCCAGTTTCCCAAGGTGGGATCTGAGCCCTTCCTTTCCTCTTTCCTACTGCAGCTGTGTGGTGCCTGAGGGGACCCCAAACCCCGCGCCTCCCCAGTTTCCGTCTCCGCGGCCCCCAGCTCATGCCGCCTACTCTCCAGGCTCTTTCCGGCCTTTGGACCCCGGACCGACCTCGGAAACCTGCCCTGCACCAATTCCTGATCCGAAAGAAAAAGGAAAAGCACAGAGCAGATTCAGCTCAGGGCTGGTTACACAGGTGCCGGAGGCCCTGAGGGCACAACGGGGCTTCCACCCCCAGGCCTGAGGGAGCGCAAGGGGGGAGCCCGGGCTGCCCAACGGCGGTGAGACCGCCCAAGAGCCGCCTGCGGTGCCGGCAGGGACTCTGCCACAGGGCGGAGGGGGGCCAGAAACGCCTCCTCCCTCCCCGCCTCCCAGCAGTGCTCTCCAGGGAGCCGGCCAGCCTCAGATCTGGTGGGTTCAAACCACAGTCCTGGAGAGATGACAGGTAGATACAGACACAGATGATACACAGACAAGCAGCTGTGATAGATAACAGATGACAGGCAGACAGACAGATAATCGATGGATGTATAAACGGGTGGACGTTTGCAAAGACAGACGAGGTGTGTACGCAGTTGGTGTCTTCCCAACACTGTCCACCGAGAGGGCCTGCAAGCGGGACGCCTCGCAGGCAGTGACCACGCCAGCTGCCCAGAACTTGGTTCTCAGCACCAGCCTCCAGCCTCCAGGAACCCGGGCTCCCCGGAGAAGCAACTGAGCTTCTGAGCGAGAAAACTGAGATTGGAGTTCTCGTCGTGGCGCAGCGGTTAACGAGTTCGACTAGGAACCATGAGGCTGTGAGCTCAGTCCCTGGCATCACTCAGTGGGTTAAGGATCCAGCGCTGCCGTGAGCTGTGGTGTAGGTCACAGACGTGGCTCAGATCCCATGTTGCTATGGCTGTGGTGTAGGCCGGCGGCTACAGCTCCAATTAGATCCCTAGCCTGGGAACCTCCATATGCCACGGGTGCGGGCCTAAAAAGACAAAAAGAAAGAAAGAAAGGAAGAAAGGAAGGAAGGAAGGAAGGAAGGAAGAAGGAAGGAAAGGAAAGGAAAGGGAAGAAGAAAGGAAAGAAAGGAGGGAAGGAGGAAGGAAGGAAGGAAGAAAACTGAGATTGCCTGGAGCTGCATTTTGAGGTGTCAGAAAATAAGGCAGGGGTCCAAAGGGGTGGAGGTTCATCAAACGACAGAGGGGACCCCCTGCGAAGCAGCCGCCGTTGGCAGAGAAGGACCTTGCGGCCGCAGAATCAGCAACTGTGATACGGAATCCTAACCCACAGAATGAAACAAACACCGAGTCCAAACTAGTACACACCGTCCAATGAAGGGGAAGGAACAGCTCGTTCCTACAGGCAAACTCCAATCGATCCGCCTACAAGAAAAGAGGGAGGTGAGAACAGCGTGGGGGCCGCCGGCCCTGCGGCCAGAGGGCACGCGTCAAGCAGAAGCGAAGCATCTTCCTGCGGACGCGCACCGGTCAGAGGTGCGCGGTGGTGCCTCTGCGAGGAGAAACCGGCAGCACCCCTTAACCGCGTGCGGTTCCACCACCCGCGCGCGATGCCCTGAGGGAGCGCCTCCCTTCCCAGCCTTCCGGCCCGACCTGCGGCGGGCACCCGGCAGACGCAAGTCCGGGCCGCCCTGCGATGGACCCTCCGCGGCGCCTCCCGGCGTCAAGGTCGGGCACGAGGCGGGAAGGGCCGCCATCTCTGGTGGGCGGGGCCTAGGGACGTCCCGCAAGCCCCGCCCACCCGGTGGGCGGGTCCTCGGGGTCGCCGCTCCCCGCAGTCCCGACCTCCTGGCCGGAGCCCGGTCACCGCATCTGCATCGGGAAAGCCGAGCGTGGGGTCACCGGGCCCCGGGTGGCCGGGGGCCCAGTGGGGGCTCTCACGGCCGAAGGCAAGGCGGCGTGGGGACGGGCTGGACGGCAGAGCCGCGGCAGCGGTCAGAACAGGACTTGCCCCCTGACCCCGGCGTTCCGAGAGCGGAAGTGGGCAGGACCCGTCTGGACAGGGCGAGGTCCCAGGTGCAGCGAAGACTTCCAGCCGGAATCGTGACGGCAGAGGGTCTCGGCCCCTCGTTCGCTCCCAGCTGGGGCCAGTTCTCAGACCCAGAGCCCGGAAGGAAAGGAGGCTGGCGCCCTAGCCTTCCCCGGGGGACCTGCAGCCACTGACGGGCGCCTGCACTCTGGGGACGGGGTAGTGAGACTTCCTAGGGACCGCTGGACACGGCTCTGGATGGACACCATTTCCAGGAGACCCCAAACATCCCCGTGGCCCCCCTGTCAGACGGGGGCTCCTGGAGGCCAGCGGGTCAAGCAGCTCCGGCTCAGATCCGCCCACTGTGGCCCCACTGGACCCTGACCTCACCTGCTCCTGAACGGAGGATGGGACTCGCTTAAGGGCCGCCCAAACACGCCGGCACCAGAGACCCTGCCTCCCGGAAGCAGCCAGGACAGTGAGACCCGGTGTTTGCCGTCAAGCTGGCGATTGCTTTAGAGGAGGGCGCTTCCAGAGTCCCGGGCAGGGGTGCAGTGGTGAGCCGGGCTGGCACAGGAGGGGGCTGAGCCTGGGGCCTCAGGCTGCAGACACAGCCCTGCCCCGCCAGCTGGTGCCTCTCTAAGCTCCCACCGCCAGGAAGCTCTCGGCTGCTGTCCCACAGGAGGGACTGGGCGGATGAAGGGTGGTGAGGCTGTGCCACCCAACAGCCCATGGCCATTAAAAACCAAGCTTCTAGGAGTCCCCATCGTGGCTCAGCAGTAACGAACCCAACTAGGATCCATGAGGATGTGGGTTCGATCCCTGGCCTCACTCTGTGGGTTCAAGATCCAGCGTTGCCGTGAGCTGTGGTGTAGGTCGCAGACTCGGCTCTGATCCCACGTTGCTGTGGCTGTGGTGAAGGCCGGCGGCTGCAGCTCCGATTCAGCCCGGAGCCTGGGAACCTCCACATGCTGCAGGTGTGGCCAAAAAAAAAAAACAAAAAGAAACAAACAAACAGAAAAACAAGCTCCCAGCAAATATTTAATGTTTGATTCCATTTCCCCAATATACTGTTAGGGAAACGAGGCCATAAAACAAGCTAAGGTGGTAGCCAGCGTGAAGGAGGTGTGTGCGGCGGGCCGGGTGGCGTGACCAGACCTGTGGACACCCTTTAAACCTCACCCCAACCCTGGGAGGATGTCGCCAGCCCCCTTGAGCTAGCCAGCGTGCCTCCAGGAGGCCAGCGGCCCCCGGGCCAGGCAGGGAGACCCTGGCCTGCACCTCCGACGTCGGGGCTCTGTCCACACGCAGTCAGATGGTGGATGCCCCCTTTCTGAGGTGACCCGTGGGTCTGCCCGGGGGCCGGCGGTCACTCCTGCTGCCCCCTCACTTTTCAGCTCATTGCAAGGGAAACAGAGGCGGGTTCAGGGCTCTGGAGCAGGTGCAGAGGGGCCCTCGGCCCTCGGTGGGGGCCATGACAGGCGACCCGGGCAGCTGATGGTTCAGAGAAGATAATGTTACTTAATAAAGAGGATCGGATCAACTGGCCCCGAGACGTCCAGGCACGGCAGCGCCAGGAGGCAGCACGTCGGCGCCCTGCACGGCGCTCTGCAGCTCCGGCTTCTGTGCTGACCGCGGAGGGCCTGCGTGTGGAAAGAGCAGAGCCTGGCGTCCCTCCAGATTCCTGCCACGTGAGCCGGGCGAGGAGCGAGCCTGAGCAGGACGACGTCACGGAGACGCAAAGGCCAGGGCTGCGGCGGGCCCCCCAAGGCCATAAACACCTGCTTCCTGCCCGGTGCTGGCACCATCCGGATGCCGTCACACAGGACAGTGAAGGCGGCAAGTGGCAGCCCTAGACAGCGTCCGCCCGCTAGCTCGGGCGGGGCAGGGAGGCCTGGTCCCCGACCCCCACCAGCTCTCGGGGCCCCGGAGAAGCTCTGGGCCCCCCGTGCGTCCTGGCAGGCCCCTGGGGCCTCTGACCTGTGAGGGACGCAGGCGCTTAGGTGGGGAGGCTCAGGCAGGGGAGCTGGGGGCTGGTCTGAGAACCAGCTGTAGGTTCTGCGGCCCCTGGGGCCAAGCCCCGGGCAGGCCAAGAACGGACTCAGGCCAGGGGCCAGGGCAGCACAGCCACCAGGCTGGCCGCTGTCTGAAGGACAGACAATAACAGGTGTTGGCAAGGTGGAGAAGCTGGAAGCCTGTGCGCTGTTGGGGGATCGCAGAATGGCGCAGCCGCTGTGGCAGAAAGCAGGGGTGGCTCCTCGGAACATTTAAAATACAGCTGCCATTCAACCTGGCAGTCCTGCTTTGGGGACATCCCAGGAGAACTGAAGCAGGGACTCCAACAGGTCTTTGCACGCCCATGTTCTCAGCAGCCTCCTTTACGGCAGCGAAAACGCGGAAGCGGCCCAGGGGTCCCCCAGCCCATGAGCGAGCACACAGAGCGAGGAGATGCTGACACAGCTTCGGCAAGGACGGACTTTGGGGACACCGTGCTCCGTGAAATAAGCCAATCCCAAAAGCACAGTTCCTGTCTGACTCCACTCACAGGAGGTCCCCAGAGGCGTCAGATCCACAGAGACAGGGCAGAGGCTGGCGGAGGGGGACGGAGTGATTGTTTAATGGGGGCAGAAGAGTGCCCGTCGTGGCTTGGCAGTAACAACCCCGCTGGGATCCGTGAGGACGCAGGTTCCATCCCTGGCCTCTCAGCGGACTAAGGACCTGGCGTTGCCGTGAGCTGCGGTGCAGACGAGGTTCGGCTGTGGCGAAGGCCAGCAGCTGAATCTCCGATTCGACCCCTAGCCTGGGACCTTCCATATGCCACACGTGTGGCCCCAAAAAGACAAAAAAACGGGCAGAGTGTCGATTTGGGAAGATGGGACGTTCTGGAGATGCTGGCGGTGATGGATGTACGACAGCGTGAACTACTTTAGGAAACTGAACTACTCGATTTCAAATAGTGAAAACTGTAAATTTTATGTTAGGTGTACTTTACCAAAACAAAAAATTATGTTTTTAAAGAGAAAGTTCATCTTACAGTAATAAATACACGGAGGCCAGGGAAGCACTCCCTGCTGGGACCCCTCGGGGAGGGCCCAGCGCAGAGGCGGGTCCGGGCGGGGCGGCACCCCGGCCCGGGGGCAGCCTTGTCAGTCCCCGAGAGCAGAGGCCCCCCGGGAGGAGCCGCGTTCTGCTCGGAGAGGGGCGTGCCAGCAGGACAAGGAAGGCAGGACAAGCACCTCCATCCCAAGACCCCTTCGCCCCACAGGCGTCGGGGGCCCCCAAGGGGTCTGGTCGGTGCATCAGCATCTCCGTGTTTGCCATGCCAGGCAAAAAAACCAACACGGCTGTTCAACAGGTGTTATTTCAGCTAAAAATACGGAGTTCCCACTGTGGCTCAGAGGCGACAAACCTGACTAGTACCCATGAGGACGCAGGTTCAAGCCCTGGCATCACTCGGTGGGTTAAGGATCCTGCGTTGCTGTGGCCGTGGCGTAGGCCGGCAGCTGCAGCTCCGATTCAACCCCTAGCCCAGGAACCTCCTTATGCCGTGGGTGCGGCCCTAAAGCAAAAAATTAAAAATAAATTATAACAGCAATAATAATAAATACACTACATGCTAACATACGTAACACTTACCCCCCAAAAAACTATATTTTGCAAACCAAAAAAAAAAGAAAATTCAGTAAGAAGAGTGGATTAATCCACGTGTTTGCAAACGTCCTGCCATCAGGCTTCCCCTCCCACTGTTTCTCGCCACAGCGCCTTCAGGCCCCACGGGGGCAGAGGAGTCCGGAGACCCCCTCACACAGGTTTGCAGCGGGAAAGGTGGGACCGGGGGAGCAGCCTTTTGCGGAAGCGCGGACCCCTCCCAGACCCCAGCAAGCGGCAGCTCTCTCCGGCCGCGAGCCCGGCCCTGCTCCTGGAGCCCTCGGGCCGGCCGCCTGCTCCGCCAGCACCAGCAGGTCTCCAGCTGCGGGGACGCGGCCCCATCGCGCCACGTTCCGCGTCCACGCGGGCCTCACTCTCTGCGCCCGCTCGTCGGGCGGCCTTTGCGGTGAGAAGCTGATGCGCTGATGGTGGCAGGTTCCGGAACTCTCATTCCCACGAGAGAGCGCGCATTTACCGCGGCGCTACGGACCGTCCGCTCTTTTCCTTGTTTTGAAGAAACCGCCTGCCGAGACGCCCGGCGCCAGCGGCGGTGGATGGTCTGTCCCGCGAGCGCGGCGGAGGCCGGCGGGAGGCTCAGGCCCGGCCTGGCCCCAGCTCACCCGGGAAGCCGTGCGGGCTCACCCTGGGTGAGGCGCCTCCTTTCCGGGCGCGGGCAGAGGGGCCCCCACCCCGGCCACGCGGGGCCCTTGCTGAGGCCACGGCTCCCCACTGGGGCTCGTGCCCGTCCGCGCCAACGCGAGCGCAGCCGAGGAGGCACATTACATCTCAGCCACCCCCCAAAGTGTCCTGGGGACCCCAGGCGGCTTGTGGGCCAGCGCGGAGCCGGAGACACTGCGCAGCCAGACGGTACCGCTAGAACCACAGGCCGGATCCCGGTGCCTCCCCGCCCCTCCCCCGCCAGCCCCTTTCAAAACTACCGCAGCGGTCAAGTCCGCGGCAGCTGGCCAGCACCTTCCCCGACGCAAGACGAAGCCCTGGGCCCGGCTCAGGGCCGCCTGCCGGCTGGCTGGACTCGCGCGAGCCCTGCTTTTTCAGGACTCAGTTTCCTGCTTGGTCACCGGCGGCCTCTCCAGGCCTGTGCCACACTGTTGGGTGGGGTGGGCACTGCGCCCGCAGCCCCAAGAGCCCAGCCCCCGCCTGTCCTTTCCCCAGGCCCGCCGTGAAGCCTGCCACCCTCGCTCTCAAGGAACAAACAAAGGTGCCCGTCCCGGGAGGCTGACAGCTGGAGGCCAGGCCGAAGGCAGGTGGGCCAGGGAGGGGCTGCCGTCCACGCCGCAGCCCCCACTCCACCCTGGTTTATGGCCAGGTCCTGTTGGGGCACGGGGCCAGCGCCCCGCCCTTCCTCCTCCCGGACCTTCTGGGAACCAGCCAGGGAGCCCGGGGGCCAGGTCGGCACCTGCTTCTCGCCTCCCCGACCAGTTACGGAACCAGGGGCAGGGCTGCGGGAAGCGGAACCCCGGGCGAGGCACACATGGTAACTCACGGGTGCAGCCTCAGCGGGGACCCACCTGCCCCCTGGAGCCACCCCAGCGTGACATCAGCTGAGACTAAGGAAGAGATGGGTGGGGCGAGGGCCCCGAGGAGTGGGGGCCACACAGAGGGCTCCGGGACTGCAGGGAGGGAGGTTGGGGGGGCTGGCTGTGAGGGGCCCAGGGCCGGGTGTGCGGGCTACACTGCTGGTGGCAACTGGGGCCAGAGGCAGGACGGGGAGACACATGACGGAGGGGCCTTTGGGTCAGGAGCTCGGGACCACCTTCGGCCACCAAACGCCGGGACACGCTGCCATAGCCGGCCCTGGGCGCCCACCCCACTGGTCACCTGGGGGCACCTCCTGGAGGTGGGGGGGGACACTGGCCACATCCAGCCGACCACTCCCTCAGTCAGGGCCCAGGGGACCGCCAGAGGGACCGGCTGCCCTCGGGCCCAGAGCTGGGTGGGGCCCCAGGCACCTCCTTAACTTCTGGGCGGGGCCTGGGTGCCCCTGGGTGAGATGCAGAGGCTGGGGGCCCCACCTCCGCAGCCACAGGTAAGATCAGCTGGGAAATCGTTTCCTCCAGGCCCAGCTTTGCGCTGGGGAGTGGGGGTCGCGTCCACACCCCACCTCCCACAAGCCTCTGCAAGTAACCCAGCCAGGCACCCCGCCCAGGCACCCCGCGCGGGCACCCAACTGCTGGGGTCCTCGGGGGGAGGGAGGAGCAGCGCTGCTCAGGCGCCCAGGCCAGCAGTGGACATTCCTGGGGGTCGGGAAGCACAGGTCCCCGCTGGTCCTCAGTGCGCTGCAAACAGCTGGCGCTCCATAAGCTTGTGGTTTCAATGGCAGAAAGTGGCCACCGCGGCATTTCCATGCCCGTGTGAGTTGTCACCTCCTGCCCCAACGTGTGGCCTCTGGTCAGCAAGCGCCCTTAGCAGTGGGCAAGCTGCGGGGAGGGCACAGGGTCCTGGCGGGGGTGCGGGGGAGCTTGCCGCCTGAGTCTGGGGTCTCCAGCAGGATCCGCCCTTTCCGCACATTCACAGGCAAGGCGGTCTCGGCACAGCCATGGAGAACTTGGGCCCGCAGGGTCCCTTGGGCCAGGTCCAGCTGAGAGCCATCTCCTACCCCGGAGCCGGCCCAGAGGCCCGGGAGCCCTGGCCCCCGGCCTCCCCCAGCGCAAACCTTGTCATCCGCCCACCTCAGTGTTCCCTCTGGGCGCTGGTGGCTCCTGCAGCCAGACGTGCCGGGAACTCGCCCCCACGCTGCCCGGGACGTCCAGGTCCACGCCTCCGCCCACACCGGCCCGGGGGAGGGAGGTTCCAGGAGCCAGGCGCCGGCGATGCAGAGGTTGCCCAGCAGGTGGCGCCGGTGCCCGCACATTTTCCTGGCGGGGGCGCAGGCGCGCCTGCGCACACGTGTGCCTGCTCGTGGGCGTGGCTCTGACCCCTCGTGCGGGCCTGAGCATGCGTGGGCGCCGTCACGCCCACTCGGACCTGCGAGGGCACGACTTGCGTCGGCCGCGCCCACTCGGAACGTGCGTGGGCGTGGCTCGCGCGGACCGCCCGCCCTGAGGCCCGGGTCTGCGCGTGTCCTTCCGCGCCCCTCGACGCGGTGTAGGGTGCTGGTGGTCAGAGCACGTCTTGCGGTCACCCGACCCCTCCAGTCTGGAGCCCCAGCGCCTGTGACCGCGGCGCCCCAGCTGCTGCCGGCTCTGCGTCCTGCATGCGGGGCCGGGGCCTAGGCTGAGCCCCTCGCTTCCTCCCGCACGGCCCCAGGCCGGCTCGTGGCCTTGCTCATCCGCATGCAGGCCCTCAGCGCGGTGAGGACCAGGAAGGCTGGATCGCTCTAAGCCCCCTACGCGGTGGGCACTCTTCCTCAGCTGGTCCGCCGGCCCTCCCCTGGCCGTGGCCCTGCTTGACCTGTGGCCCGAAGGGCTGCCCGCCTCTGACCCTGTGCTGGGAGAGCTGGGCGGCAGCGAGCAGGTGCAGCGGAAACTCCTAACATCTGGCCAGATGAGCCCACGGAAGGTCAGTGGGCGTCTGGTGGCCTCCCTCCTGCAGAGAAGGGCCCTGTGGGACCCAGACGCCCTGGGGCCTCTGCCCACAGCCCCATGGGGACGGTCAGGACTCTGAGGCCTCAGCCCTCACCCCACAAGTCCCTTCGTGACCAGGCCTGGGCGGCCCCCAGGCAGGCCGAGGGGCAGGGTGAAGGCAGAAGCGCCCACGCTGGCAGCCAGCTCCTGGGGCGGGGGAGGTGTGTGGGCTCAGAAGTGCCCAGAAGCACCGCCTGAGGTCTGGGTGTGGGAAGGGGTGGGACCCTGCCAGAGTCGGCCACGCAGCGCCACCACCCGGCCGGGCACTGAAGCTGGAGTCTGCCCGCCTTCTAGAAAGGGGGCCTGTCCTCCCGGGCGTGGCCGCGCCCGGTCCGGGCATAGCGACCGTACAGGAGAGCCTCTGACGTCCCCGTCTTCCTGCAGAAGGAGGCAGCCAGCTGGGGGTGTACCCATCGGTGGCGACCCCACCAGGAGGGGCCAGGGCCCCACACGGCAGACCCAGGGCTGGTCCCGGAGCCGGGCCTAGTGACGCAGTGCGGCTGGAGCAGGGACGCTCCTTGTGCGCAGGCTTTCAGGAAGCGGATGTGGCCTTTGCGCCGGCAGATTACAGAGCTGGCCGGGCGGGAGAGTCAACAGAAGGCGCCCAAGGAGCAGCTGGGGGGACGTGCCTGCCCGTCACCCCTGGGTCAGCGTCGCCCCGCAGACAGCGGCACCGGCCAGGGCCAGCGGGTGGGGCGGGACTCCAGGCTTCCCTACCGGCCGCGGACCTGGGACGGGCAGAGCCCGGTGCTGGACTGTGGGTGGGCTGCAGTAGCGGCTGGCGTCGTGTTTCTCGTGGTCATCGTTGCTCAGAAAGTAGGGTCCTTGCAGACGTAAATTGCTTAAGATGAGGTCACACTGGGGCAGAGTGCACCCCGATCTAATACGACTGGTGTCCTTAAAAAAGAGGGGGCGTCTGAGTCAGACACCCACGTGGGGGAAACAGCACACGAAGATGGAGGCAGAGTTGGGTGATGTGTCCACAGACCAGGGAACCCCAGCGATGGCCAGGAAGCAGCAGGCTTGAGGGCTCGGCCATGGGACAGATCCTCCTCCCAGCCTCAGGGGAAGCAACTCTGCTGACACCTGGATCTCAGGCTTCAGCCTCTAGAACTGGGAGAAAATAAAGTCCAGGTGCTCAAGCCTGACTTCCGCAAGCCGCAGCCACGGCAAGAAGACCCCCCCCCCACAAAAGTATGGCTGGACCTCAAAAGTGATTTCATTCAAAAAGCTGAATGAAAGAAAGTAGAGCGAAAAAGTGCCTACTGCGTGACTGTTCATGTAAAATTCTAGCAAACGCAGATGGACCTGCCGTGACCGAGAGCAGGCCTGCAGCCGCCGCGGTGACGGAGAGTTTGTTCCTGGGAGGGGACAGGGCGCTTCGGCGGATGGACCTGCCGTGACCGAGAGCAGGCCTGCAGCCGCCGCGGTGACGGAGAGTGTGTTCCTGGGAGGGGACGGGGCGCTTCGGCGGAGGGACAGGGCGATCGCCGCCCTGACGGAGCCGACGGTGTTTGGGTTAAAGCCGATCAGACAGAACGCATTTACTGACTCTGCCCAGGGGGCCTTCTAGCGGCAGCATTTGCACCCTTCGTGTCTCTGTCACATCCTGGTCATCATCACAGGATTCCAGGCTTTTTCATGGTTGTTATATTTGCAGTGACCTGTGTAGCCAGCAATCTTTGCTAGGGGCCCCAGTGGCGGTTAGTATTTATTAGCAAGAAAACATTTTTTTTTGTCTTTTTTGCCTTATCTAGGGCCGCACCCGTGGCATATGGAGGTTCCCAGGCTAGAGGTCTAACAGGAGCTGTAGCTGCCGGCCTACACCACAGGCACAGCAAGGCGGGATCCGAGCCACGTCTGCAACCTACACCACAGCTCACGGCAACGCCAGATCCTTAACCCACTGAGCAAGGCCAGGGATCAAACCCGCAGCCTCATGGTTCCTAGTGGGATTCGTTAACCACTGAGCCACGACAGGAACTCCAAGAAAACATTTTTAAATTTAGGTGTGCGTATATGTGTGTATATATATATGTATTTTAAAGAAATATTGCTGCTGTGCATGTCATGGACCACGGTAGAGTGAACATCACTTCTATACAAGCTGGGAAACAAACGGACGCGTGGCTGGACTTACAGTGACACCGGCTGTGATGCCGTGTCTGGATCGGAGCCCGCGATACCTCCCAGCTCTGCCCACATCTGCAGATTGTTGAATGTCCGTTACACGCTGATAGAGCTGTTAAAAACAAAACAAAAAACAACCCCCCAAATGATGCTTTTATCCACTGGACAGAGGAGAAGCAGGAGTGGCGGAGAAGGAAGCCTCCATCCTGTGTCTTTGGGCGCAGACACCGTCCCTGAGCTCTAAGGGTCATGGGGACATAGGGCCCGGCTCGGTGCCCAGAGGAGACCGGGCAGCGCTGGAGGGCAGGCCACCCTGCTTCTGCGCAGGAGGTGGGCCTGGGCGCTGGGCAGCCGCCACCGCTGCCCCCGAGCCAGGCTCCAGGGCTGAACCCGCCCCCTGGGCCCAGGGCTGGGCCTTCCGGTCCCACAAGCTCTGGAGCCCCAGCGTCGCTGTGCGGGCAGCCCTGCGGCTCCTCACCGTCCTGGGCCGGCAGGTACCTGTATGACGCCTCCCACGGGAGGCCAGCGGGGTACTGTGGCCGCTGGTCAGCAGGTCTGGGCCCAAAGGCTCCCCGGGGCCAGGGCCTGGTGGCACGTGGCACGCACCGAGTCCCTGTGACCAGCCACGCGGAGCGGCCCTCATAAGCCCGGAGCCCAGCCCCTGCACGTCTGCCGCGACCCCACTGCGCTTTGTGCAGCCCCCCTCCCCCGTTTACCGGCTCTCCCCGCCCCCGCCACTGCCCCAAGCCGCGCGGGCCCCTCCAGCCCCGGCCCCTCAGTTTGTGTTTCCCCAAAACCCTGACCCCAGGGATGGAGCCGGAGGTGGTGACGTTTTGAGGGTGGGGCCCCAAAGGCAGAGACGCCAGAGCCCCCGTCCCGTCTGCCCAGGAGGCACCAGAGGACCCCTCACCAGAGCCCGGCCGGGCGCCCTGCCCACGGAGCCCAGCGTCCAGGGCCGCGGGCAAGGTGTGCGTGAGCTGCCCGCCGGGGGCTCGCTTCAGCCCGGCCCGGACACCCCGCTGAGCCAGGGGAGGCCCCTGTGCCCTGAGGTCTGGCCCTGGGACCCCTCCCCGGTCTCGCACTCGACGGCCCCCTCCCCGCCCAGAGCCCCGCATGGCCACCCGCGAACGCAAACACTCAGTGCCCGCCCCATCTGCGCCTGGAGGCGCAGCGATGATAACCCGCGGCCGGCCTTATCTGTTTGCTTTTCACCCAACATCCGCTGGCGGTCAGCCCCGCACCGCTCCGGGCGGGGGGGCCTGTGGACGTCCAGGGGCCGGGGGCGCGCCCTCCCCGCTGGCCCCCGGCTGCGGGGCGGGGGGCTCGGGCCAGAAGCTGCCATCATTGTCCGCCCCCTCCGGCACCCTGCGCCCCGCGGCTCAGGCCTGGGAGGGAAACAAGGCAGCTTAGGGGCGACGGGACACGGATCCGGGAGGCTTCGAGGGGGGCAGGCCCCGGGGACCCCAAGCAGAGGGAGAGGGTGCTGGCCTGGAGGGGCCCTGACCAGGGAGGGCACCCAGCGCCGCCCCCCACCCAGCCAAGGTCTCCCCGGGGCGGGCCGGGCGGCCAGGCCCCACCAAACAGGCTGTCTGCGCTACAGGCGGGCACCCAGCCCCAGGCCTTCTCTCCCCACCTGTGCAGGGCTACCGCGTGGCGGGAGACCGCTCCAGCACCCTCCCCGGGGGTCCCTCTCACTGGCCCCACCATTGCTGCCCCACCCCGCAGGGTCGATCCTGGCAGCTCAGGACGAGGGTTCCAGAAGGGCCAGCGAGAAGCAGGGCTTGGCCGGGAACGGACAGGAGGCAGAGAGAACGGCACGTGAGGCAGCTGGGATGTGGCAGGGAGTGGCCGGGGACGCGCTCAGCCAGGGCTGCGGTGTCTGGTGCAGCATCAGCGCTCAGGCCAGGCCGCGGAGGGGCTGTGCGGCCATCCCTGCCCGCCGGGCCCAGCTCGGGGCACTGGCCACGCTCGGCCTCGCAGCTCCTACACGACAGGGGGTCTGCAGCTGACCGCTCAGCTCCGACTCAACGTCAGGGATCCAGGACAGGCAGGAAGTCACTGCTGGCTCTGCAGTGGAGCGCGCGTCATCGCAGCACTGGCGGTCATTACAGCCCCCAGCTGCCACCAGGCCCAGTCCCCAAACAGGCAGTGGCGGCTGCCCGGGCCAGGGCACAGCTGCCCCAAAGGCTGAGTCCCCTCCCGGCTGAACTCCCACCCAGCGTCCCTGAAGCCACAGCTCTGCCTTCTGATCGGAGTAGTTAGTGGAGCCAGCCTCAGGGGCCCTGCCCTCCCCCAGTGACAACCACACCTGACGGGCGGGGCCCAGAGGGAGCCGGGCCGCGCTGGAGCCCCGGGCAGCACCGGCCGGCAGGGAGGGCCAGTGTCCTCAGCCAGGCCCCGGGCTCCAGCTGCAGGTCAGGTCCGGCCGTGCAGGGAGCCGCGGCCAAGGGGATAGGGCCCACTCTCCCAGCCGAGCCAGGAAGCTGGAAACAGTGCTCGGGCCGTCTGCCTGGACCCTGGGCCCCGGGGCTGGGGGACGTGCAGAGCAGGCCTTGGCCAGGCCTCGGCCCCACTGGGGCTCCCTGCCTCCGGCCAGCCGAGCCCTGCGGTGACACAGACCAAGGGCGAGGGCGAACAATGGCCTGTGTGTCTGCTGTTCCGCTTCCCGAGGCCGCAGCGGGATGCGGACGCTTATCGCGCAGCCCGCGGGGACAATGGCCGCGGCTGGCAGCACACACTCTTATCTCCCTGCGGTTTGCTCAGCGCATTCGCGTGCTCCCAGGTCAGGGACGAAAATGCCATTTCTGTGACTTCCCGCCAAACGGGTGCGAGTGCGTAGAAAGGGACAAGGAGCCGCACAGCCCCACCCCAGGGACGGGCGGGACCCGTGCCAGCAGCGCTGAAGGGCCAGAGCAGACCCCGGGCTGCAAGCAGGGTTTCCAGGAAACAAACCAAGTCACACGCACGGATGCGGGGGCTTCTGCGGTGCAGGCCCGCGGGCAAGCCCGCTGCAGTCAGTGACGTCCAACCCCGCCAGGGCCACACCTGCGCCCCTAAGCTGCCGGGGGCAGGTGGGGCCACCCCTGCCTGCCACGTGTCCCGGCCCCCTCCCAGGCCCTGAGGCGTGGGCTCCCTCCGGGTGCTGGGGACACGACACCGAGGGGGGCACCACGGGCAGCGTCCAAGGCCCCAGGTCGGGCGCTTGCTGGGGAGTGGGTGGCAGGGGCCACCTGGCTGGACGGGAAGGTAAGACAGTTGGGGACCTCGAAAGGTTCCGGGCGGAGGCATAGAATCTGCGCCAGGCCCCTCGGCACCGTCCCTTCCGCAGGGACCCAGCTGGGGGGAGGGGGACACAGAGGCGCCTCCTGGGGGTGAGAGCCTCAGGAGAAAAAGGGAGCTGGAGGCAGCCTCTGGCACCGTGACCCCCGCCCACCCCGGGGCTCGGGCCCCCACAGGCCAGAATCTCAGAGAGCAGTTTCCCGTTAAAACAACTTTCTTTTCTTTTCTTTCTCCCTGTTTTTTTTTTTTTTTTTTTTTTTTTTGTCTTTTGTCTTTTTAAGGCCACACTTGTGTCGTATGGAAGTTCTCAGGCTAGGGGTCGAGTCAGAGCTACAGCCGCTGGCCTACACCACAGCCACAGCAATGCCAGATCCGAGCCGCGTCTGCGACCTACACCACAGCTCATGGCAACGCCGGATCTTTAGCCCACTGAGCGAGGCCAGGGATCGAACCTGCGTCCTCATGGATACCAGTGGGGTTTGTTAGCACTGAGCCACACGGGAACTCCTAAAACAGCTTTCTATTAGAACTGACACCGACCGAAGGCAAACACACAGCTTCCCCTGCGAGCATGCGCGGCGCCCCCAGAGCTGCGCCAGGCCAAGCAGCTGGCGGTCTGTGGTGTGGGGCACTCGGCCCAGGGGGAGCCCCAGACACACACGCTCTGTGGAAGGAGCCCGGGGTCCGTGCACCAGGTCTCTGGGGGCCAGAACCGCCCTCGGGAAGGGGCAGCGCCTGTGCCAGCTCCCCGTCTCCCACGCAGGGCCAGGCTGCCCTGGAGAGGCCGGACCCATGCCGGCTCCCTCACTGCAAGAGGGCCCCAGGGAGGACAAGGAACACCTGTGCTTCCAACCTCACATCACCGGACCCTGACCCTGACCCTGACCCTGACCCTGACCTCGCAGGGTCGGCCTGTGTCCTGCCTGCGGACAATGCCCACTGACCCCACCCGCTTCCTGCCCCCAGGCTGCCCAAGGAGCCACACCCTTCCCCCTGGGGGGTGGGCACAGCCCCTGCTCCTCTGCCTGGGGGAACCAGGCACCCTGAGGCTGGCCCAGGACCCCCACAGTGACACCCACCAGATGGGCAGCCCCCCGGTCACCCCGCCCACACCCACTAGGCCTGAAGCAAGCAGCTCAGAGCCGTGTGGGTCAGAAAAGCGTTACCAGAGGGCCCGGCGTTCCGGGAGCCCGGGGCCCATGTGCCCCGCGACGCGGTTCAGCCCTCGGGCCCCTCAGGGAGCCCCAGGGCCGGCCGCCCGTTGGCCACAGCCCCCCACCTGGGACCCGGCCGGAGGGCAGTCTGGACCGGCTTGGCCTCTGGCGGCTCCTGCCCTGGGTGTCTGTCTGCCGGGGATGGGGCAGCCTGTCCAGGTGAGAACGACCCCAGGAGCTACCTGTGCGGCACCCTGGAGGGGGGCCAGGCGTCTCCCCAGGCCCGGCACGAGCCCCCTCTCGGCCCCCAGGGTTGGGCGTGGGCGCCCATGCTGAGTGCCTGCAGTGACGCCCAGAAAGCGCCCTGGCCGGCCCAGCCGGGGGTAAACAGCGGACGTGTTTGCAGGACCCTGGAGGCTGCGTGCCAGCCCCTCGCTCAGCGGTGGGTGATAACGGGGCTGCTGCCCGCTGCAAACTTTCCAAAGGCCAAGTCCTGATAAAGCAGCGCCTGAGATCCTGTTTGGCCAGCGTTGCCGCTGGCCGGCCGAGGCGCTGACGGGACCGCAGCGCGGGGAGCAGGCAGGCGTGGCGGGGGCAGGGCCCCCATATAAGGCCCCCTGGGCTGCCACTCCCCGCACAGGTGCAGCCACCGGCGTCCGGCGGAGGGAGGGCTGGTCCAGCCGCGACCTCTTCTCCTGGCACCATGCTCGGGCCGTGGCTGCTGCTGCTGCTCTCCTGTGGGGCCGCCCAGCTCGGCGCCGGTGAGTGGGGGCCTGCGGGCGGTTCCCCTGCACGTGCGGAGCTCTGCCAGGCCCTCCGGCCACATGGACACCAAGGGACGGGGGCAGGAGGGCAGCCAGCCCCCGAGGCCTCGTCTGCGGCCACGGCACCCTTGCCAACAACGCCCAGCCGGTGGGAGTCCGATGGTGCAGGGGCCGCGCGGGGCAACGGCCCAGGAGGAGGGAGGCTGTGGCGGGCCGGGGTCGGGCTCGTGTGCTCCCTCCATGGCATCGGGCGGGGGGCGGGGATCAGCGCTCGGAGCCTGGCACTGCCCCACTGCGCCCTGGGTCCTGGGGGCAGCCAAAGGGCCTGCAGGGGCGTTGAAGTGCAAAGACAGGGAGAGACCCGGCCCCACTGGGTCCCGGCCGGGCTCTGGGCCTCAAGCTCCCCACCTGTCAGATGCCTTCCTCCCGGGTGCCGCTGTAAGGCTCAAAGAGGTGAGAGGCTGGACGGCCGCCCCTCCGAGGGCCCACGCATCCGCCCATGGGGCAGGGGAGCCCTCCCTCCCCCCAGGGCCCTGCGGCCAGCCACCCCAGGCATCTCAGATGCACGGCTGAAGCGGCTTTCACCCCCGACGCCAACCCTTGGAAGGGGCCGGCCGGGGTGCCCCTTCCTGCAGGTGCCAGGCCTTCGGCACCTTCCACACCGGCCTCAGAGCGCTGGTCTCTGAGCCCAGCGGGACTCGCTCCTGCTCCCTCCTCGCCTCCCTGCCCCCTCCTGGCGGCCCCACCAGCCTCCGCTAGCGGCAGGGCCAGGGGCCAGGGGGGCTCTCTCCTGGGCCCGTTCGCCCCTTCCTCACAGGCAGGCCCTCCCCCACTCACCAGGCACCAGCTTTCCCACAAGCCGCCCTGAGCCCTCGGGACCCCTGCCCGGCCAAGGCTGCCCCCGGAGGCTGGGGACCCCCAGAGCTGGACCCAGAACCGGGGCCAGGACGGAGGTGCCTGGGAGCCAGCCTGGGGGTGTAGGCTTTGGGGGGGGCGGGGTCCGGGCTGAGTGCACCGCGGAGGTGGAGGGAGCGCTGGCTCTGCTGCGAGGGAGCGCGAGGCGGACCCTGCCCTCCCAGAACAGAGGCTCCCGAAGCACAAGGTGGGACGTCAGGACCCCGGGGGCAGGACCGGCGGAAGGAACAGCGTGTGGGCTTGGCCAGCCCAAGCTGCCTGCCCCGTGGCTCAGGGGCCTGGCTCAGGGGCCGGCGGCGCCTGTTCTGAGAGTGCCGGGAAGTCAGCCGGCCCTGGGGAGCAGCAGTGATCCTGGGGCTGCCGTTCAGACAGCTGAGGCCGCCGGGCAGGGCCGGGGGAGCCGGGCGGGGCAGAGGACCAGAGAGGTGACAGGGGAGCTGGCGCCCGGGGACAAGGAGGAGCAGGGGTGGCCCGGGGCCAGCGGGAGGAGGCCCCCGGGCCCCTGGGCGATGGCGCTACAAAGGAAGAGGGGCCAGGCAGCACCACCCACCCTGCCTGGGGCCCCACGGCCTTCGGGCAGGCGGCCCTGCTCCCTGGTGTCACCCAGGAACCCACAGAGCCTGGGGCAAAGGGGGCCCAGTGGGGAACGGCTGGAGCGGGCAGCACGGGCCCCCGGGGCTACATGCACGTGCTGGACCCCAGCCCCAGGCCACGGGCCACAATAGGACTGCAGCGATGGAGGGGCGGGCAGGGCCAAGCCAGGGCTTCCTGCCCCTGCGTGTCACCGTGACAAGGGTCAGAGGCATTTCTCTGGCCAGGGCCCCCACAATCCCCGGAGACTGGCAGGGAGGGAGGAAGCAGAAACCAGCCCCTTCCAGGGCCCGGGAGAGGGAGAAGCATGCTACGTGGACTCGGGCCTCACCCTGCTTCTCTGAGCCGCCTGCAGAGTGGGCAGGACTCGAGGGTGACCAGGCAGGTTGAGCTGGGGACACAGGGGGTGCGGCCGGACAGCTGCCTGCAGCCCCCCGGCCCGCCACCCAACAGACGGCCCTGCCCGGCTCTCCTTCGCTCACGCGGCACCGAGCCCCTCTGGGCCCAGGGTTCCCTCCTCCCAGCACAGCTGCCGCCCCGCGAGGCCGCGGAATCTCTTCGCGCACCTGTTCACGCCATGCCAGGAATTTTTGTCGAACCCCAGACGGCCAGGCACGACCGCAGAGTGGGAGTGACGGGATGCCAGACGGCCCGGCCCGGCCGGTGCCCGGCGCCGAGGCCCACCGGCTCCCTCCCCTCCCCGGACCTCCAGGCCCCCCCCCCCCGCTCACGGCCCTTCCGTGCTTTGCCTTCCCGAGAGAGCAGGGCTCTGGGGGCAGGGCTCATGCCCGCCGTGTCCCCAGCCCGAGGGGTGACGGCTCAGACGGGTCCCTCCGAGGTGACCCTGCGAGGGAACAGCGGAGGTGAGCCCTGCTGCCCCCAAAGAGCCACTGGCCACCCTGACCGCAGGCCCTGTCCACGCAGGTCTGGATGACAGCTCCTTGGCGCCCCCAGGCCTCCAGGGGCTGACGGACCCTCCACAGACAGGTGAGGGTCACAGGGGGCTTCCTGTCCTGAGGGGCTGCCCAGAGCCCCGGCCACGGCCCTGCTCCTGGGTCTGGGCTTTCCTGGAGGGCACCCTGTGGCAGCAGCACCACGGCCGCCCCTCGCCCGGGCCGGGGGAGCAAGCCCATGCTGCTGGGGGAGGGGGGCAAGCCTGTGCTGCCCGGTGGTGGGGGGAGCCCGTGCTGCCGGGGCGGGGGGGGAGCAAGCCCGTGCTGCTGGGGGGGCTCCTGATGGAGGGGCTGAGCTGCAGCTTCGCGTCCCACAGACCCCAGCCCAAAGCTGGAGGAGGCCTTTATCACCACCCCAGGAGGCCTGGAGGTTGGGCTCCCTGCCAGCTGGGGGGACCCTGGGCTCCAAGACCCCGCCCGCACCCCCTGCAGCTCCAGACAGGGGCTGGTGCTCCACGTGGGGGGCCGGGCACTTTTCCACCTTCGATGGCCACGTGTACGACTTCCTGGGGACCTGCAACTACATCTTCGCGGCCACCTGCGAGGACGCCTCGCCCGCCTTCAGCGTCCAGCTCCGGCGAGGGTCCGGCGGGAACATCTCCCGGGTCATCGTGGAGCTGGGGGCCTCTGTGGTCACCGTCCAGCAGGGGGTCATCTCCGTCAGGGACGTGGGGTAGGTCGCGGAGCCGGGCCGGGTGGCTGGGCCGCCGAGGGGCGGCCGCTGACTGTGTGGCCCCACAGGGTCGTCAGCCTACCCTACACGAGCGGCGGGCTAAAGATAACACCCTTCGGCCAGAGCGTGCGCCTGGCCGTCAAGCAGCTGGAGCTGGAGCTGGTGGTCGTGTGGGGCCCGGGCGCCTACCTCTTGGTGAGGACGCCGGCGGGGGCGGGGCCTGGCGTGGCACCACGTGGCGGGGTCGGGGGTGCTCAGGGGCCTGCCCGGGAGCCTGGGCTTTGGGCGGCTGCTTCCCACTTGCAAGAACAGGAGGCCCCGGGAGGAGCAGGACGGACACACTGGGGCGGCGTGGTGCCACGGCCCGCCTGAGAGGGGTGCTCTGGCCCCCCGGGAGGCCCGTGCCCCTCCCCGCGTCCACGGTGCTCCCTGACCCCAGGTCCTGGTGGAGAAGAAGCACATGGGCCGGATGTGCGGGCTGTGTGGGAACTTCAACGGCCAGCAGACCGACGAGTTTCTGAGCGAGGACGGTAGGTGGTGGCGGGGGCGGGCAGACCCCTCTGCGGCCCGGCGCCCCGCGGTGCTGACACCACCCCGTCCCGCACCCCAGGCAAACTCCTGGAACCGCACAAGTACGCTGCCCTCCAGAAGCTGGACGACCCCAACGAGATCTGTGCCTACGAGCCCATCCCCAGCCCCCAGAGCCTGCAGGCAGGGCACGTACGTGAGGCGGCCGGGCTCCCGGGGGCGCGGGGGCCCTCCAGCGGGTTGGGGCCGGCCGAGTCACCGTGACCCCCGAGGCTGAGTGGTGACTCTGAGCGGCCCTGTGCCCAGGCCCAGACCTGCACCTGGCTGCTGACCCTGGTGGCCCCTGAGTGCGACGTGCCCAGGGAGCCGCTCCTGCTGAGCTGCCAGGCGGACCTGGCCGCGTGCGCCCAGCCGGGCGGGCGGAACTGCAGCTGCGCCACGCTGTCCGAGTTCTCCCGCCAGTGCAGCCTGGCCGGCCAGCCCGTCAGCCCCTGGCGGGGCCCCGGCCTCTGCTGTGAGTCCTGGGGGGCAGCGGGGAGGGCAAGGGCCGAAGACTCCACGACCCCAAGTGCCCCCTTGACCACGAGGCAGGGCCAGCCTGAGTCCCGGGCCAGGGCGGGTGGGTGGCGGGGCTCCCTGTGGCGGCCCGTCTCACCAGGGCGGCCGCGGGCCCGCAGCTCTGGGCCGGTGCCCGGCCAACCAGGAGTACCGCGAGTGCGGGGAGCCCTGCGTCCGGACCTGCTCCAACCCGCAGCACAGCTGCTCCAGCTTCTGCACCTTCGGCTGCTTCTGCCCGGAAGGTGAGGCGCCCCCCCCTCCGGACACTGCTGGCCCCCCAGCCCCAGGGAGGGCGCTGAGCACGAGCGGGAGTGGGGGCTGCGAGGCGGGTGGGGCCGAAGGCGGCGGCCCTCCTGGGCGGCCCTGCAGGAGGGTGGGCCGGGTGGGCGTCTCCCGGCCGCGGCCCCAGGAAGCCCGTCTCCGCAGGTACGGTTCTGGATGACATCTCCAAAAACCAGACCTGCGTTCCTGTGCCCCAGTGCCCCTGCACGCTGGGCGGGGAGGTCTACGCCCCCGGCGAGGTCGCCACGGCCGCCTGCCAGACCTGGTGAGCGCGGGAGCGGGAGGCCGCGGCGGGTGGGCCGGGCCCTGGGGCCTCGCGGAGCCCTGGTCACACCTCCCTCCGGCAGCCGCTGCTCCGGGGGCCGCTGGGAGTGCGTGGAGCGGCCCTGCCCCCGCCGCTGCGCCCTGGAGGGCGGCTCCTTCGTCACCACGTTCGACGCCAGGCCCTACCGCTTCCACGGCACCTGCACCTACGTCCTCCTCCAGGTGGGCGCCGCCTCGTGCAGGGGGCCGGGGGAGGCGGGGGGGGGGGGCGCCCAGGCCTCCGCACTGAGCCTCCCTCCCCTCAGAGCCCCCAGCTCCCCGACGGGGGCTCGCTCCTGGCCGTGTACGACAAGTCCGGGTACTCACACTCGGAGACCGCCCTGGCCGCTGTCATCTACATGTCCAGCCAGGTGAGGTCCCCCACCCTGCGGCCCCACGTGGCAGCTTCCTGGCTCCGCCCCCCGCGCCCTCCCCCATGACACGGCCATCCTCCTTCCAGGACAAAATCGTGATTTCGCAGGACGAGGTGATCACCAACAACGGGGGCCCCAAGAGGCTGCCGTACAGCACCCGTACGTGGCCTCGCCCCCCGCCGGCGCCCGGCCTCCTTGAGCCTGGTCCCTGAGCAGGCCGCCCTGAGCACCCTGTCCCCTCAGGCAACATCACGGTCTTCAGGCAGACGTCCACCCACATCCAGATGGTCACCACCTTTGGGCTGGAGCTTGGGGTCCAGCTAAGTCCGGTGTTCCAGGTGTATGTCACTGTCGGGCCCCAGTTCAGAGGCCAGACCAGAGGTGAGCCCCTTCCCCGCCAGCCCGGGGGCGGCCCAGCTGCCCCGTCCACCCAGCTGTGCCGCCAGCCGAGCCCCTCTGGAGGAGAAGGGGCTGAGCGGAGCCTCACGCTGACTGGCAGGGCCCACGGCCAGCTGCACCCCGGGGCGCAGCCGATCGTGGTCAGGGCGGGGGAGGGGCTCGGGGGGGGGCAGGACCGGTCCCACTCGGAGGCCCGCCCGCCCAGGGCTCTGCGGCAACTTCAACGGGGACACGACGGACGACTTCACGACCAGCATGGGCATTGCCGAGGGCACCGCCTCCCTCTTCGTGGACTCCTGGCGGGCGGGGAACTGCCCGGCGGCCCTCGAGCGTGAGACCGACCCCTGCTCCATGAGCCAGCTCAACAGTGAGTGCCGCCGCCGGGGGGCGCGGGCGGGAGGGGGACCCCGGAGGGGAGCTGACCGCCCCCCGCACCCCCAGAGGTGTGTGCGGAGACCCACTGCGCGGTGCTGGTGAAGACGGGCACGGTGTTTGAGAGGTGCCACGCCACCGTGGACCCCAAGCCCTTCTACAAGGTAGGCGGGCCCGCGGGTGGGGGCCGCGTGGGGCAGGCGGGAGGGAGGCCGGGCTCCCGGGCACCCATGGCCACCGTCTGCCCGCAGAGGTGCGTGTACCAGGCCTGCAACTACGAGGAGACCTTCCCACACATCTGCGCCGCCCTGGGCAGCTACGCCCTGGCCTGTGCCTCGCGGGGCGTCCTGCTCCAGGGCTGGAGGAGCAGCGTGGACAACTGCAGTGCGTGCGGGGCTGGCGGGGGCAGGCGGGGGTGGGAGCCGCCCCCTCGAGGGCCTGACTCTGGGTCCCCACAGCCACCCCCTGCACGGGCAACCAGACCTTCAGCTACGACAGCCAGGCCTGTGGCCGCACGTGCCTGTCGCTGTCCGACCGCAAGGCCGAGTGCCACCCCAGCCCCGTGCCCGTGGACGGCTGCAACTGCCCCGAGGGCACCTACCTGAACCACAAGGCCGAGTGCGTGCGCAGGGCCCAGTGCCCCTGCCTCCTGGACAACTCCAAGTTCCTCCTGGCCGACCAGTCCGCCGTGGTCGATGGCATCATCTGGTGAGTGGGGGCCCAGGGGGCAGCCGCGCGGCCCGCAGCCTGGCCCGGGCGGCGCTCACGCGGCCTCTCCCTCCCCTGCAGCTACTGCATCAACGGGCGACTGAGCTGCCCGGCACGGCCTCAGATGCTCTTGGGTAGGTACCAGGGCGGGACCGCTCCACGGCCGCCTCGGGTCCCCCGAGCCCGCCTCACCCCGGCCCTCGTCTCTGCAGCGACCTGCTCGGCCCCCAAGACCTTCCAGTCCTGCAGCCAGTCTGCCGAGGACCCGTTTGGGGCGGCCTGCGCCCCCACCTGTCAGATGCTGGCCACAGGCACACCCTGCGTAAGGCTGCGGGGGCCAGGACGAGGGCGCCCCGGAGGGCAGTGTCCGTGGCCTGGGGACGCTAGGGGCAGCCTGGGGTGGACATCGCCGAGGCGGACACCCCAGAGCGTCCCCCCGGCCCACGGGAGCATTTCCGCGGGCCCTCCTCTGTCCCCGCCGTTCCGGGACCAGTGTGGCTCTGGGCCGCGGGCTCCCTGAGGACCGGGCGCGGGGGGTCTCAGCGCTGCTGTAGGGGCCCAGGGCAGGGCGGCAACAAGGGGGCCGCCCTCCAGGCCGTGACCCTCCTCCTGCAGGTGCCCACCAAGTGCGAGGCCGGCTGCGTCTGCCCCAGAGGGCTCTACGAGAATGCCAGCGGGCAGTGTGTGCCCCCCGAGGAGTGCCCGTGCGAGTTCGCGGGCGTGTCCTACCCCCAGGGCGCCGAGCTCCACACCGACTGTAAGAGCTGGTGAGTGGCCGCCCGCCCAGGCCCGGGGGCCCGCTGTCCGCCCCCGAGGCCAGGGGTCACGCCCACTCCTCCCGCAGCGTCTGCTCGCGGGGGACGTGGACCTGCCGGCAGAGCGCCCGCTGCCCGTCCACCTGCACGCTCTACGGGGAGGGTCACGTGGTCACCTTTGACGGGCAGCGCTTCGTGTTCGACGGCGGCTGCGAGTACATCCTCGTCACCGTGAGTGGCGGCCCGGGCAGCGGGGGGCCGGGGGCCGCGGGGGTTCGGGGCCGGCTCCTCCTCAGCGCGCCCTCCCCACAGGACGGCTGCAGCGCCAACGACTCTCGGCCCACCTTCAAGATCCTGACGGAGAACGTCGTGTGTGGGAAGTCGGGCGTCACCTGCTCGCGGGCCGTGAAGATCTTCCTGGGGGTGAGCGGGGGGCGGGTCCCCCCCGCCCCCGGAGGTGGACGCAGAGGGGAGGGGGCGCCCGCACAAGCCTGACCTTCGGCCCTCGGCACAGTTCCAGGATGTTCTGGAACCTTCTGCTAACAGCAGGCTCCAGGAGGCAGGCCCCCAGCCCAGAGCTGGCCCCGCCACGGAGAGCTCAGGCCGGGAGGCAGACCCAGGGCGTCCAGTGGGCGCCCGGGATGGGGGCAGGCGCCCGGCATGACGGTCGCACCCCACAGGGCCTGTCCATCGTGCTGGCGGACAGGAACTACACGGTCAGCGGGGAGGACCCCAGCGTGCACTTCCGGGTGCAGGCCGGCCCCCTGCACCTAGCGCTAGACGCCGCCGTCGGCAGCGCCTATAACCTGACGCTGATCTGGGACAAGCACATGACCGTCTTCATCAAGATCGCGGGTGTCTCCCAGGTACCGCCGCCCCGCCCCGCGCCCCGCGGCCCCGGCGCAGGGAGGGCCACCCCGCGCGCCTGACAGTAGCCCCCCGCAGGGCACCCTCTGCGGCCTGTGCGGCAACTACAATGGGAACATGAAAGACGACTTCCTGACGCGCAGCAAATACGTGGCGGCGAGCGAGCTGGAGTTCGTGAACTCCTGGAAGGAGAGCCCGCTGTGCGGGGACACCACCTTCACGCTGGACCCCTGCAGCCTCAACACCTTCCGCCAGTCCTGGGCCGAGCGCAAGTGCAGCATCATCAACAGCCAGACCTTCGCGGCCTGTCACAGCCAGGTGCGCCCGCGCCCGCCGCTGCCCGGGAGCGCGCAGGGGCAGCGGGACGCCGAGGGCGGGGACACTGAGGGCCAGCTCCCGTAGGTGTACCACCTGCCCTACTACGAGGCCTGCGTGCGCGACACGTGCGGGTGTGACACCGGTGGAGACTGCGAGTGCCTGTGTGACGCCGTGGCCGCCTACGCCAAGGCTTGTGTGGACAAGGGCGTGTGCATAGACTGGAGGTCCCCGGACTTCTGCCGTGAGCACCCCACTCCCGCCCACAGGCCTCCCGGGGGCTGTGGCGGGGCTGCCCAGGGGGTGGGGTGGGGTGGGGGGCGGGCCGTGCCCCCAGGGAGGCCCCACGGAGGGACCCCAGCCACCTGCCCGTGCCCTCCCCGCAGCCGTCTACTGCGACTTCTACAACACCCACGCGCAGGTGGGTGGCGGCGAGTACCAGTACACCCAGGATGCCAACTGCACGTGGCACTACCAGCCGTGCCTCTGCCCCTCGTGGCCACAGAGCTTCCCGGGCACCAACATCGAAGGTAACCCGCAGGGGAGGGCGCGGCGGGGCCGGCTGGGAGCGGGGATCAGACGGGCGGGGCAGGCGGCGGGGAGCCGGCCGGGCGGCCGCGGGCGCTGAGGTCCGCCCCTCTCCGCGCCCCGGCCCTCAGGCTGCTACAACTGCTCCCGGGATGAGTATTTCGACCACGACAAGGGATCGTGCGTGCCCTGCGGTGAGCCCAGCCCGCTGTGCTGTCCGGGAGTCCCCAGCCCCCCTGCCCCCGAGGCCACGCCCCCGGGGCGTGGAAACTCCCAGAGATGAGGGGGAGGGTCGGCCGCCGCCCCCGCCCCGGCCCGCACAGCAGCACCCGCCTCCAGCCACAGGGCCGACCCGGCCTTCAGGAACAGGCGGCTTGCCGGGCGCGGGACACCAGCTGCAGCGACCCTCGCCTGGACACTGCGGGAGGGAGGGCAAAGGGCCGCGAGCTGGGGGAGGACGTGGGGCCAGGGGCGGGCTCCAGGCCCTCCCGTGGCAGCCCAGCCCCTCTGCCTCCGGCCTGGGGACACCCCTGAAGGCGGTGAGGGGCCGGGCAGGCTGCTGACCGCCTCTGCTCTTGCAGCCCCGCCACCCACCACGCCGCAGCCCACAACAGGTGAGTGCACTCGGGCTAGGCGCCGAGGGCAGCGGGCTCTCCCACCGGGCCCTCCCCTGGCATCAGCAGGCAGCCCCCAGACAGCGGAGCAGCAGCCGGGCCCCAGGGTGTGGGCAGGGAGGGGGCGATGGGCATGGAGCTGACCAGGAAGTCGGCCGAGGGGCCCGGCGGGCCCGGCTGCAGCCCAGCTGGGGGCCCACGTTGCCCTCTGAGACCCCCAGCCTGGGCCTCCTAGCCCGGCCCATGTGGCTTGGGGACCCAGCGGGCAACAGAGGGGTGCTCCCAAGGGGGGGCAGGGCAGCCCCCGGCCCCACAGTGACGCCCACCTGCCCCCGCAGTCTCACCCACCACGGCAACCAGGCCGGCCTCAGCCAGCACCGCGGGGCTCAGCTCCCCCAGCCCCTCAGCCACGCCTGAGGCCCCAACCACGACGCACAGCCCTCCGGCCACGCCAACAGCCCCCTCGTCCACACAGTCAGGAACGACCCCGACCACTCGGACAGGACCCACAGTCTCCGCTGAAGGTGAAGAAACACGTCGGGGCCCTTGTGCGGGAGGGGCCCCAGCAGGAGCCTGGATGGGGCTGGAAAGGGTGCCGGACGCTGTTCTCTGCAGGGTCAACTGCAAGCACCTCTGCTGTCACCACGCGGGCCACCTCAACTCTGGCTCCCACGGCCACGCCAAGGTCAACAGCCACAGGACCCACGGTGACCCGGGCCACGACGGAGCCCTCGGCACGCCCACTCAGCACAGCCACAGAGTCCACGGCACGGTCCACGGCACGCACCACGGTGCCAGCCTCAGGGACCGCCACAGGGCCCACCCCAAGTAAGCACCACCGCCCATTCCTGCAGAGCGGCTGCAGCCACAGGGGGCTGGGGGTGCACAGAGGAAGGAGCCACGGACTTGCGGCCCATGCTTTGCTTCCCACAGCACACACCCACATGCCACAGCCACCCCACCCCAGGGGACCAACAGGCCCCAGGGAACAAACCTGCTCCTAAGGCCTCACCCGACCACAGGCCCCAATTCAGGGGCTAGGCCAAACTCCAGTTCCCCTGACGGCAGGTGAGAAGAGAAGCCGCGGCCCAAGGCAGACACAGAAATGCCCCAAGGGACGGCCCGGCAGGCCCAGCAATAGCCAGCGTGGGAGCGGGACAGGGCACAGAGGCCAGACAGCACTGGTGGGGACAGAGCCTGGAATCCACATCACGTGCTGACGAGACCCCACGGGGAGGACGAGCGGGGGGCGCAGCAGAGGGCAGGGACCGTTTTTCCACATATAAGCGTGTGGCAGGGCCGAGGGGGACCAAAAAGTAAGCGGTGCGAACAACAGGTAATAGCCCCGGGCAAGGAGCAAAAAGAAGGGGACTAAACAGTGATGTCTCCACAGTGCCGGCAACTCACCACTCGAGCACAGAAACCAAGGTCAGCCAAGAGCCAGAGCTCACGGAGACCCCACGACCACCAGAAACCACGACAGCCAAGAGCACACCAAACACCACTCCGGCCACAACTGCCACCAGCTCCAGAACGGAGGAGACCACAAGGCCCAGGACACAATCAGCATCCACGGCTGGGCAACAGACCACCACCCCCACAGGGTCCCACACCCCTTCCACCACTCCCTCCACCCCCACTCTTCCAGTCTCCACCACCTCCCACCTCACTGCTCCACCCACGGGAACGGCCTTCAGGACCACCACCACCTACCCAACCCCTTCACAACCACAGACCCCTCCCATCGGCGTGTCCACATCAGCCACGTCCTCGGTGAGTCCAACCACCCACACAGTTATCTCTCCCACAGAGTCCCACACTTCCTCCTCCACCGAAAAGACCACTGGCCCCAAAACACCGTCCACTCCTGTGCCCATCACACATACACCGCTGACCTCAACAACCACACCACTCACAACCACAACA
>PVHT021183729.1:0-16585 GCA_004024745.2 Catagonus wagneri
GATCCTCCTGTCCCAGTTCAGCCCCCATCCCTGGAAACTAAGTGGGTAGCGCCTGCACCCACCGTCTCCCAAAGTCCGTAGCTTCCCCAGGCCAGGCTGGCTCTGAATGGCCTTGCCAAGCCCAGCCGGGACAGAGTGAAGGACAGAGAGCTGGGGCGGGGACAGAGAGCAGCGGCAAGAGCACTTGATGACCCCGGCGAGAGCATGAAGCTCCGGCGAACCGACCTGATGGGAGCACGCGGCCCCCGCCTCCCGGCGGTCACCCCTCCCGGGGTCCCCCCTGGCCCTCCGTGCAGCAGTTCCTGCCTCCAAGAGCGGCCCCTGGGTCAGAGCTAGCTGGACGTCTCAGCGTCTTGGGTCCCCTCGCTGTCAGCTCTTCCTGCGGGCTGACTGCTGTCCAGGCACCAGGACGGAGTGGCAGCTGCAGTTCTGTCCACCTGAGCCGGTGGCTCGCGCGTTCCCTAGATGTTGAGCACAGGGGGCCTGGGAAGGGTGCTCTTAGCTAGGAGTTTCCTGGTCGCACGGGTCTCGGGGTCACAGATGCCACGGGGAGGCCTTGGGAGCCAGAGTGAGGCCAGGCCGTAGCTGGCGTCCTGGGATCCTGGGGCACTTGGCCCTCGTCCGGCGACCCCAGGAGGGCGCACACACGCTGTCACGTGAGCAGCTGCACGCGGGGTGCGGTGGGTTGTGGGAAGGGCGCAAGGACCAGGGCAAGCAGCGTGCAGAGGGGCGTGGCCAGCCTAGAGGCTGTGTACCTGGCCTGCCCTCTAGCCACGCCCAGCCAGGGCAGCAGGGGAGGGGCCTCCTCTGCTCCTGGACTGAGAACTGCTGTCTCCTTGGCTCCCAGCCCTCCGATGGGGGTCTGCGGGGCTGTGTCCCCCTCTCACCTGACCAGGCTCTGGGTGCCCTCCGCCAGGGAAGGGGGTCTCGCTGAGCCCGGGGTGGGTCCTTAAAAGCAAGCAGGAGGCCCAAAGGCCCTTCCATGGCCTCTTCTAGCCCCATGGGTGTGCTCGAGGGTGCTCTGAGCGTCCCCACCCCTCCCTGCCACTGCCCGGCTCTGGCCCTGATCTGTGTTTTGCGCCTTTAGGAGGTGAGGGGTCTGCTCCAGGTCCAGGGGGGCCCTGTGGGTGAAGGTGCACCCCAGGAGGCCAGTTTAGTGCAGGAAGGGCGCTCTGGCCAGATTTTGGCCTTTCAGAGAAAGTCTCCCGGGCTTGGGAGGGAGTGAGCCTATGCACGTGGCCTCGGAAGGTGAGGGAGGTTGGGACCTGGTGGAGCCAACGCGAGAGGGGCTGGCCCGGCTCAGCTTGGCCAGGCAGCTTCTGGGCACCTGCAGGGCGGGGAGGGGGTGGGAACGAGGGAGGCGGGGAGGGACCTGGCTCTGCAGAGTGAGCAGCTCCTGCTGCCGCGCAGGAGCAGCGGTTGCCTGGCACCTCTGCTGTTGCCATGGTGATGCCGGAGGTGCCAACTTGCTAATGAATCCCCCTGGCTGCAAATAACAATGCGACAGCGGTTAACAGGGCCGAGCTGGGGGCGTCCCTGGGAGGCGGGGCGGGGGCCAGGTACCGGGGCTGCGGGCAGGCCGCCCACCCTCCGCCCGGGTCTCTAGCCTCACCTCCCTGCCCCTCCTCCAGCCTCCATGCCTCTCTGTGGTGTGGGCAGCCCTCCACGGTCCTTTAAGGACCGCAGGTGTAGACAGGCAGGCCGGCCAGGCGGAGCCAAGGTCTCTCCCCAGGCCCGACCTCCATCCTCGCGCCAGAGCTCTGTTTAAGGGGGAGGTGGACGGTCCCCACATGAGCAATGAGTATGGAACCCTCTGGCCCATGATGTCCCCACCCCATTGCGTCCCTCTCAGGGTCCTGGGCCCTTGACCTGGACTCTCGGTCCTACATCCGGGCATCGGAAGCTCTGCCCACACTCGCAGGAGCAGCGTGTAAGAGGGCCTGTCACAGCCTTGACAAGATTCAGGTCAGAACTCAGGCAGGGCCCCCTCAGCAGCCAGGCCCCCCTCAGCAGGCAGGCCCTTTTGCTTTTGAATCTAGCGCCCCAGGCCTTGCCCCCGCATCTGAGGAGCCCCGGGCGCCAGCCTGAGCAGCGGGGTATCTGAACGGGAGCCCAAGGCCCAGCGCCGTCCAGGGCCGCCCCGACACCCCTTGGCACCAGCTCGGAGGGCCCAGCCCCGGGCTGTGAGCAGGGTCCACACCTGCCTTTGGCTCCAACTCCTCCATGAACTCCGCCCCCGCCCCCGCCTTGGGGCTCACCTGGGAGTGGTCCGGAAATGGCGGCAGCTGTCCCCAGTGCTGTTTGAAAGGTGATAGTGTCTCCGGGGCTGGCCCAGTGCCCTCTGCGGCTGCAGGCTGGGGGCCCGCTGAGGGGCCGCCCTCTGGCTTCCCCGGGGGCGTCAGTCGCGCAGCCTCCCCCGCCCCCCACGCTGGCGGGGGCCGTGGCCGAGGGAAGGGGCCTGGGTGCCTCCAGTCCAGTCTCCTTACTGTGACCTTGGGTTGACCCCACCCGTCCCTGAGCTTCAGTGTCCGCAGCTTTAAAGCAAACTGGGCATCCTGGTGCTGCGAGCCTCCTGGGCCGGGGGGCTCTGAGCTTGTGGGGCTAGAGAAAGGCCAGTCCTGGCAGGTGACAGGAAGATGGGGTCCGGCAGGTGGGCCCGGAGTGGCAGGGCCTTGGCTCCTGGTCACGGGGGGGGGCTTCTGCCCAGGCTCTGGAGCCCCCGTGTCCCCAGGCACCCGTGCCGAGTGTCCCCACACGCACCTTGTCCTCAGATGCCGCCCGTACCCCTCCCTTGGACCTAAACCCCGGGCCACTGCTGTACTGTCACCTCGTTCTGAGCACGTGCGCAGGAGACGCCCACCGGCCCACACTGGGCCCACACCTTGGCCTGCAGCACCGCCCTGGCCACCGGGTTCCAGGGGCCCTGACTTGGGCAGACACCGCCCCCCCCCCCCAATTATCGGCTTATGGAGTGATGGGGCTACGTGAGGTGGAGGGGGTTGCGTGGGTGGGGGGAGCTTGGCAGCAGGGAGGGAGGGGCGCAGGTTCTGGACCCCTGCCTCGCCTGGGGTCCTGGGAATCGAACCGGAAGACGTGGAGGCCGGGTAAGGGTCCTCGTCTGGCTCCCCCAGCCCAGCCTGAGCCCTGAGGCCCTTCCCTCTGTGGTCCCCTGAGCACTGCCGCATCCAGTCCAGAGGCTGGCACTGTGACCCGGAGGCTGCGGGGGGCTGGACAGACCAGTCCTGAGCACCGGTCCCGCTCAAGGTGTCCCAGCCCCCGACCAGGGCCGGGGGTCAGGGAGCTCGACCTCATGGGACGGCCTCGGGGACGCAGGCTCCCCGGAAGCGGGGAGCCCTCGGGTGCGGGTCAGGCCCCGGTGCCCACCCCGGGGAGCCCTGCGGCCCTGCTGACCGTCCGCCTCTCCCCGCAGGTCCGGCACCATGCCCGGTCCCGCCGAGCCCTAGGCCGCAGCCCCTGTTTGCTTCCGGGGTCACCCCTCCCCGCCGCCCACCGCCACGCCATGGCCGGGGACCGGCTCCCGCGGAAGGTGGTGGACGCCAAGAAGCTGGCCAGCCTGCTGCGCGGCGGGCCCGGGGGGCCGCTGGTTATCGACAGCCGCTCCTTCGTGGAGTATAACAGCTGGCACGTGCTCAGCTCCGTCAACATCTGCTGCTCCAAGCTGGTGAAGCGGCGGCTGCAGCAGGGCAAGGTCACGATCGCCGAGCTCATCCAGCCGGCCGCGCGCAGCCAGGTACCGCCCCGCGCCCCTGGGCTCCGGCAGCACCCCCCCCCCCGCCCCCGCCTTCGAACCTGCGCTCCTCAGGGAAGGGATTTGAGCCACGCCACCTCCTGGGGAGGCTGCCGCTGCCACCAGAGCCTCTGACCACCGGGGTCCCCACTCAGCCCCCATGTGCGGTCTCCCTGCACACGACAGGGCAGGGGCCCAGCCAGGGCCCTGGAGGGAGGCGTTGAAAGGACGAATGCGGCGGCCACGCACAGGGGCCTGAGGAGGGGCACCCAGGCGACAGGGGGACAGTGGGCAAGGCAGCGAGTCAGGCACTCTCTGAGGACGGGACAGGTGGCCCCAGGGGCTCGGGCCAGCAGTCGGCGTCCCCAGGCCCCAGTTCTTTTCACTTTGGAGTCTTGAGGGACCCGGATGCTCTCTGGGGCTCCCAAGAGCGTCTCAGGTCACCTGCAGTGGACGGTCCTATCTCCGTTGCCCAGGAGTGTTGAGTCCCACACTGGGGAGGGACAGCTGGGCCGGTGACCAGGGAAGGCAGTGGCACCTCCAGCCCGGAGGCTGGGGGGGGGTCGTGGTCACAGAGCTGGGGCGAAGAGGGCCCAGATGGGCGTCCCCCCACCCCGGCAGGAGTTGGCTCCCTGCAGCCTCCAACGAGGGGATCCCAGTGATTAAAAACCCCAGCGAGGTCTCCCCCCGGAGCACTCTCCCATTGGCTGCCGGTGACATCACCCGGCCGGGCTGGCAGCTCAGCTGGCTTAAGCGAGCAAGCGTGGGGGCGGGGCGCCCGCTGCTCTCTGAGCAAGAGCTGCTCAACATCTGGGCCTGGGCACTGGCGGGGGGGGGGGGACACCCCAGCTTCCAGCTGCTGCTGCCTGAATTGCTGGGCCTGAGGAGGGGGAGTCTTGCCGTAGCCCCCAGTATCCTCCCATCGCTGGCTGGAGAGAGCCGGCCACCTCAAAACCCCCAAAACCATCCAGCCTCACACATGTGGGGAGCCCCGCTGCCTTCACCCTCGTCCCTCCACACAGCCCAGCCCAGGCATCTGGTATCTTTGCCCGCACGGGCGCAGCTGCAGGGCTGATGCGTATCCCCGGCCCCCCCTGCTCTGAGGCTCTGCCTGGTGGCCGTGGGCACTGACACCTGCGCAGGTGTGAGCGGCTGGGCGCCTGCCAGCGCCCCCCGGGGAGGGTGGGGACAGCAAGGCGGCGGCAGCAAGGGGCGGGGAGACCGCAGCGGCCTGACCTCTGCCCCCGCTCCCAGGTGGAGGCCACGGAGCCGCAGGACGTGGTGGTCTATGACCAGAGCACCCGGGACGCCAGCGTGCTGGCCGCAGACAGCTTCCTGTCCATCCTGCTGAGCAAGCTGGACGGCTGCTTCGACAGCGTGGCCATCCTCACAGGTGCGGCGCGCTCAGCCGCGTGGGGTGGGCGGGGCTGGCCGGCACTCACGGCTCCAGACGCGCCTCCGACCCGCTCTGGAAGCCCAGGGGCCAGCGTCTGTCTGGGCAGTGGGGGCCCGGTGGGGGCCGACCTCTGTAGCTCCGGGACTCTGGGGGGCTCACCCGCCCCCGGGCCCCCACCGATATAGGCCACTCCCACCACTAGCAGGTGGACAGGAGGAAACCCCAATATAGACCGGGGGGGGGGGGATCTAAGCAAAGATGTGGTCTGCCTTGGAAACTCCCCATGAGGGCACACGCACACACGCTCACACTCACTGCCTGGAGCCCCCTGTCTCGGGGGGAGGCCTAGGCCCCACCCTGGAGAAACCCCAGGCTGAGCCAGGACTGTCCCACACCGGGAGGTGACTGCTGAATGCTCCAGCTGCACAGGTGGCCTAGCAACAGCCTGCGTGCCCATGACCGCTGTCTGGGGGGCCAGCCGATGTCCCCACAGGGCTTCTGCTCCCCAGAAGCAGCCTGGCCGGCCCCCGTACACACGTACACGCGCACGCACACACTCACACTCACGCACGCAGGCTGCACCGTGGTTCCCGCTGACCCCTTCCACCTTAGGCGGTGGCTGACTTCCCGAATCCACCCGCCCTCCCAGCGGTGAGGGTCCCCCCGCCGCTCCCAGGGAGGTGCCAGTGTCACCCGCCATCACACAGCTCGGGACGCCTCTGAGCCTGGACAGCCGGGTGGCCGACGGGCGCCCGGCTGACCCTCTGGTGCAGCACGGCCCGGGAGGGAGACCGCAGGCGGCCGCCATCTGCTTGGCCAGGGGCTCTGGGCAGGCGTCCCGGAGGAGGTGTCCTGTGAGCCAGCCCTGAAGGCGTGCAGGAGGCTTGGCAGTGGGCCAGCGTCACGTGTGAGTGCGCGTGCCACCCTCTGCACGCGTGCCTGGTGTGGACGTTTACAGGTGTCCTGGGCTGGACAGTAACCCTCCAGGGCCCGGCTGGGAACGTGCATGCGTGCGTGCGTGCGTGTACACACACGAGCACGCCCTGGCCACAGGTGGGATCAGAGCCCTTTGGGCGTCTGAGAGGCGGGTCCCTGAGCAGCGCCCTCTGTTCCTGGAGCGAGGCAGGCAGGCCCAAGCTGGGTGGGCTGCAGGGGGCTCCCCAGGGACCTGACTGAGCCCCGATTGCTCTCTCAGCCCTGGGCGCTGCCTCACCCTGCAGGGTTTGCGTACCCGCCCCCATTCCTCTGAGGGCCCAGCAGGGAGAAGACGCCCCCCCCCCATGGTATGGGGAGGCTGGGAGTAATGCTCCCAGCGTTGCCAGATGAGGACCCAGACTTGGGGACAGCCCCCGGGCCTTGCCCACACTCCCACCTGGCCCAGTCGGAATGGGGGTGGGGGCGAGTGGGGAGAGGAATGCTGCCGGCCCAGAAAGGGGAAGTGACTCCGGGGGATCCCCAGCAAGGAGGTGGGCGCTCAGCAGAGGCCAGAAGGGAGGACCAGACTCCTGGGTGGGTGGGGCAGAGGAGAGCCAGGGCGAAGCGCTGTGCCAGCGGGAGAGGAGGGCGCTGGGGAGCGAGGTTCGTGGCAGGGGGTGGGGTGCGGGCCGGCCCTGCTGGGGTCCAGACCTGGCTGCTGTGACCACTGCCTCCCCCGCCCCAGCGGCTGCTCCGCCGGTGACGTCCGGCGGGGGCGGAGATGGAAGAGGACGCCTGGCCCTTTAAGCGGCGGGCGGCCCTGCCCGGAGCCGGCTGCGCCCGGTGCGCGTCGCTGCGGAATGCGGGCCGGCGATGTCCCCGCAGGCACCCCGGCCCGCGCGCGACGTCCCCGGACCCTGGCCCCGGACCGCGGCGGGAGCGGCCCCCGCTCGGAGGGTGGGTGCGGGGGCGGCGGGGCCCCGGGGCTCCCATCCCGGAGGGGCGGGGGGCGGGGGTGCCGCCCAGGACCCGCGCTTTTGTGCGAGTCGGGGATTTCATTGTGAGGCGCTGGGCGCCAGCTTCCCTGGCCTGCCCAGCAGAGAGAGGAGGGTTGGGGCGGGGGGGCGGGGTGGCGGTCCCTCCTGAAGGGGGTCCCTTGACAGCCCCGGGGGGGGGGGGGCAGGGGCGCACTCCCAGGCCCTGGGAGTGGAGACCCGCAGCGTGCAGGGCTGCCGGCATCACGCAGCCCACGTGTCCCTCCCTTGTCACCCATCCCCAGAGCCTGGGGTGGCCCTGAAATCCCAGAAGAACTGGAGTCTGAGGCCCTGGCGTCCATAGCGGGGTTTGTAGGGGGCACCCCAACCTGCCTGGCTCCGTCTGTAGGAGGTTCCAGGGGCCCTCCCCCCTGGGAATTGCAGCGAAAGCAGGCAGGTCTCCCCAGACTCTCCTTGAGTGTGGGGGGCTTCTGATGGACTTTGCACCCCACCCCCACTTGCCAGCTTTGCAGCTGAGGTGGTGGAGAGTAAGGGAACCAAACCGCGACAGGTGCAGGCGCTGCCCCGCCTGGACAGGCACTGTCTTCCAGCAGGGGCGTCGGGTGCCTGGCTCTGGACTGTGAGCAAGGCCTGACCCCCAGCCCCCGGCCCGGCCTCCTCTCCTGGGACCGGAGAGCTGACAGTCACCTGCTTCTCCCCATCCAAACAGCGGGACCCCTGCCCCCGCAAGCCGATGCTTCTACTCCCCCAGCCTGGAGGTCCCCCACCTCCACAGCCCCCAAAAGTCATGCCTTTGCTGGGACACAGGAGCACACCGGCAGGCATGCCGGCTGGGCGTCTGTGCAGACTGACCGCTGAGCTGGGCCAGGGGGAGCTGAGGCCACTAGGCCTCTCTGTCCTCCAGAATCAGTCGGGTGTCTCTGGCCCGGGGCAGGCGGGCGCAGGGGACCCGCCTCACTGCTCTGCCGGCCCCGTGGGGTGGGCAGGCCTTGGCCCAGTGGCTTCCAGGTCACCTTCTGTGTGCCTCACGGCAGCTCCCAGGGCAGAGGACCCTGAGGCCGTGCTCGCTGGCCGAGCTGGACGTGCGCACGCCCCTCTCGGGCCTTTCCTACTGGCAGAGGGGCTCCCTCCACCCACCCTAGGCCCGGCTGTGCGGGACTGGTGGCGGGATGCATGCCAGCCACGTGCAGAGCGCGTGGCCTGCGAGCTCCCAGCCCGCAGGGTTCCCAGCGCTCAGGCAGCCTCTGCTCCTCGTCTTCCCCTGCTGGGTGGAATGGAGCGGTAAGCCGAGCGCCAGTGCCCCTGTGGGTTGTGCCAGCTCCAGGGGGTGATGTCATGCCCAGGGCAGGGGAGGGCCCCTCAGAACCTTGCCTCCTGGTCCTGGCATCCAAGCCCTGCCCGGGGCTCCCGGCCAACTGCAGGCAGGGAGGGACTGCGTCAGCCCAGGGCGAGAGGCGGCTCGGCCCCAGAGGTGAAGGGGCTGGTGATAAGGACCCTCCGGGAAGGCCTCTGAGCCCGCCCCTGCCTGCGCCCTGTGGGCACCGTGCCATGCTGGTCAGCCAGCTCATCCCCACTTTTACGGGCATCACAGAGGCATCCTCCGTGAGGCCAGCCCCTAATTAGCGTGAGGGGGCTAAGGGCGTGGGGAGAGGCTGTAGAGACACACAGCTCGTGCCCCCGCTGTCACCATCGTCAGGATCATCCCCAGAGCAGGTGCTCAGGCCCGAGGCAGCAGGTTGGGGCGGTGGGGGGGGGGGGGTCCCTGGCCAGTGGGGCTGGGACACGCGTTGGGTGGCCTGCAGGCTCTCTCCCGCCCCAGCCGGCCCACCTGCTGACAGACGTCTTCCCCGCGCCTGCAGGGGGCTTTGCCACCTTCTCTTCCTGCTTCCCCGGCCTCTGCGAGGGCAAGCCCGCCGCCCTGCTGCCCATGAGCCTCTCCCAGCCCTGCCTGCCTGCACCCAGCGTGGGCCTGACCCGCATCCTGCCTCACCTCTACCTGGGCTCTCAGAAGGACGTCCTGAACAAGGTACCCAGAGCTGGAAGCCGCCCCGGGGCTGGCCTGGGGAGGAAGCCGCTGACGGCCCGCGGGGGCGGGGGCGGGGGAGGCACGGGCTGCGGCACGGGGGACCGGAGCGGCGCCCAGGGCAGGGCCTGGCGGCGCTGGGCGGAGAAGCCGCTCCCTGCGCCTCTGGCAGCACAGCCCACATGCCAAACTGCTGATGTCACTGGGCCCCTGGCCAGCCCTGAAAGAACCCCGTGTTTTAAAAAACGGTGACGAGGGAAGAGGATAAAGCCGCCGCCCAGGCAGCCGTAAAATTCCTGGGAGCCTACGGCGGGCGAAGGGCGGGGCTCGCCGGCCGCCTCCCCCGCCCCGCACGGGCACCGGCCCTGGGACCCCCGCGCCAGGGCAGGGGACAGAAGCGGCTCTGGGCCCAGATCCCAAGGCTCCCGCCTGAGAGCGGCGCAGGTTCCGAACCTCCCAGCCTGTTCTGCACCCTCCCAGGATCTGATGACCCAAAACGGAATAAGCTACGTCCTCAATGCCAGCAACTCCTGCCCCAAGCCTGACTTCATCTGTGAGAGCCGCTTCCTGCGCGTTCCCATCAACGACAACTACTGTGAAAAGCTGCTGCCCTGGCTCGACAAGTCCATCGAGTTCATTGGTGAGGTGGCCGCGTGGCATCCGCCCACCAGTCCCCGGGGCGGGGGCGGGGCGGGGGAAGCGCCGCGTCGCAGGGAGTCCCCAAGCCGGGGTCGGGAAGGACTGCGGCCCCAGCCCTCACCTTGCCCCTGTCCCCAGATAAAGCCAAGCTGTCCAGCTGCCAGGTCATCGTGCACTGTCTGGCCGGCATCTCCCGCTCCGCCACCATCGCCATCGCTTACATCATGAAGACCATGGGCATGTCCTCCGACGACGCCTACAGGTAATGCCTCCTGCCCCCCGACCCCGGGCCCAGCAGCCTCCCCTCTCCACCCACCAGCCACGGACGGCCCAGCCCCCGCTTTGGTCAGGAAAGGGGGCTGCAGACCGAGCGGCGCCCCAGCACACGCGGCGCAGGGGTCTGCACGTGAGCCCCAGCACACGTGGGCGGCGGGGGCCTGGCAGGAGCCCCGCCCCACGCAGCCGCCTCCGCCCCCAGGTTCGTGAAGGACCGGCGCCCGTCCATCTCGCCCAACTTCAATTTCCTGGGCCAGCTGCTGGAGTACGAGCGCAGCCTGAAGCTGCTGGCCGCCCTGCAGGGGGACGGGGCCTCCCACCCCGGGACACCGGAGCCCCTCCCGGGCCCTGCAGCCCCACTGCCGCCGCTGCCACCACCTACCTCAGAGAGCGCCGCTGCCGGGAGCGCAGCGGCCACTGCCTCCAGGGAGGGCGTCCAGATTGCAGGCGGGGAGAGCCCCGCCCCCAGCGGCGCCCCCGCCCCGGCCACCAGCGCGCTGCAGCAGGGCCTGCGCGGCCTGCACCTCTCCTCCGACCGCCTCCAGGACACCAACCGCCTCAAGCGCTCCTTCTCGCTGGACATCAAGTCGGCCTACGCCCCGAGCCAGCGGCCCGACGATCCCGGGCCCCCCGACCCCGGCGAGGCCCCCAAGCTCTGCAAGCTGGACAGCCCGTCGGGGGGCGCGCTGGGCCTGCCGTCGCCCAGCCCGGACAGCCCGGACCCGGCGCCCGAGACGCGCCCGCGGCCCCGCCGGCGGCCCCGGCCTCCAGCCGGCTCCCCGGCGCGCTCCCCGGCGCACGGCCTGGGCCTGAACTTGGGCGACGCCGCCCGGCAGACTCCGCGGCATGGCCTCTCGGCCCTGTCGGTGCCCGGGCTGCCCGGTCCCGGGGGCTGGGCGCCACCGCTCGACTCCCCGGCCGCGCCTTCGCCGGACGGGCCCTGGTGCTTCCGCCCCGACGGCGCGCAGGGCGCGGGCGGCTCGCGGTTCGCCCCCTTCGGCCGCGCGGGCGGGCAGGGCGCGGGCGGCGGCGACCTGCGGCGGCGGGAGGCCAGGGCCGAGTCCCGGGACGCGAGGACCGGCTGGCCGGACGAGCCGGCCCCCGAGACGCAGTTCAAGCGCCGGAGCTGCCAGATGGAGTTCGAGGGGGGCCTGGCGGCGGAGGGGCGCGCGCGCGGCGAGGAGCTGGCCGCCCTGGGCAAGCAGGCCAGCTTCTCGGGCAGCGTGGAAGTCATCGAGGTGTCCTGACCGCGGCCCCCGGGAAATAGAGATTCTATATAATGCAAAGAAAGGTAAATGGTTTTACTGCGATTTTTATCGAGAAGTAAATATTTCGATTTTTTATTTATTTAAGCTGTTCATTCTGGCAATGATTTGGCAACAGTGCGGGCGGTCCCCGGAGCTCTATTTTTACTGTCTGGTATTTAAACCGAAACCCACGTTTCTAAGCAATATGAGGTCACCCTCAGTGGCAGGCTGGGGTGCCAGGCCTGGGGTCCCCTCCCCGCCCATCCCCCAGGAAACACTGCTGACCTTGCGAACAGGCTGCTGAGCTTTTGTGCACTTTTTACATAAGAAAAGGGGAAAAAGGAGAAAAAAACCTTGCCACAAACTGAGCCGCAGAGCCGCCCTGCCCCCCCCCCCCAGCCTCTTCCTGTTCCGCTGCTTTCCCAGGCTCGGCACCAAAGCCATAGGTGGGGGGGGTGCCCCCCGGGAGTGGGGGTGTGGCCGAGGAGCTGCCAGCCCCCTGCCCGCTGGAGGCACCAGGCCTTGGTGCCACAGAGAGCACCCCCACTGCCCATCCCCCGGGCCTGTTGCCTGGCGGGCCTTGAGGGGCCAGGGTATTCAGAGGGGTGGGGGCAAAAGGAAGGGTGTCCAGTGACCTAGGGCCCCCACTCCTGTCTGAGCCTGGGTCCGGTGGCTGGGGCTCAGAGGAGGCTGCTCCCCTCTCCTCAGCTTTGTGGGTGCCCCCGAGCGCCAGCTGCCAGGTGGGGACACAGCAGGAGAGGGGGTACTTCGCCCCAGGGGTGGCCGGAGGGACCAGCTGGGCTAGCCAGTGCTGGCTTCGCTGGTCAGGGGGCAGGTGGATCTGGGTGGGATCCTGTTCTGGGCTCTTGCCCCCAGCCCCAGGCTGCCCGCCAGCTGGAATGTCCCTGGGGGCTGGCTGCCTTGCAGAGGGAGGGGCCGTTGGCACTGCCAGACCCTCAAGCTTGGGGGTGGGGTGGGGTGGGGGACCTTAGCTTGGGAGAGCCTCCCGCAGGCAGAGGAGGAGACCCATGGGAGCAGATGCAGGAGGCGTCCTGTCCCCTGTCTGCCCCAGCCCCTGCGGGGACCCCAGGGAGCCCGCCTCTGCAGAGTCACCAGCTGTCTTCCAGATGACACGCCGTCCCCAGGAGGGGCAGCCTGGGGATGAGGGCGGGAGAGACGTGCCCCACCGCCCCAGCCCTCTTGGGTCAAGGACGCCCGAGGCTTCTGGAGGCAGCAGTAGGTGTCCCCTGACCTCCGTCTAGGAGTGGGCGCTGGTCACCTTGGGAGGAGGCCAGGGGCTTGGCGGGAAGGGGGAAGGGCGGCTGGGGCAGGACTGAGTCCCCAGCAGGCAGGGGAGGGGTGTCTGCCCCCAGCCGCCCTCGGCTGGTTCTTCTGTTTGTTCTCTTTGACTCCCAGCCCTGTGTCCCTGTCCTCCCTAACTTTGAGCAAAAGTCCTGTCCCTGTTCCCTCTGTCCCCCCTCCCCCGTTCCCCAAGAAAATAAGCTATCATTGTTGTATTTGCAATCTATGGACTAGAGGTTTAAGTATTTATTATTATTGGTTAATTATTATGATGATTGAGTATGTAATCTGCCTCCTGTCTGTCTGTCGCGGCGGCTTCGGAGGTGACCCTGGGTGTGGAAGACGCGCTGACTCCCGGCACGCCCCACCCTCGGGGCCACTGGCTGGGCCCCGACTCTCTGGGGGCAGGTGCCACGGCCGGGCGCCCCCTCCAGTCCTTCCCCAGGGCCGCAGCCCTCCTGTGGCTTCTGTCCTGGGCGCGTGGAGGCTCTGAGTCCCGGGTCCGAGCGAAGGTCCTGACCCAGCTGCCCTCCTGTGCTGGGGGGACGGCCAGGCCCTGGGCCGGAGCCCTCCCCGGTCACCTCCGCTCGCCGTCCAAGGCGCCAGCCAGTCCCCTCCCGGTCTCGCAGCCCTCCCACCCCTCCGGCCTGGAGCCCTGGCATGGGGGGTCCCCCAGAATGGACCCGGCCCCCTCCTGTTATTTGCTGGAAAGTCCAGCGGAGGAGAGGCAGCCAGTCCCCCCCTTGGCTCCCGGTCTGTCTGGACTGGGCAGCCCGCCCCCCTGCCCGCGCCCCTCAGAGCCCCGCCCCCGGCGCGGCCGCCCCGCCCCCTCGTCCTGTCCCCTTCTTTTGTATTTGGAAACAACGTATTGTAATAAATCCTGAGATGGCTGTTTTCTCCGCGCCTCTGGCTGCCTCTTTCTTCAGGATGGTGTTGGGGGGGGCGATGTTGGGGGGGTGGTCCTCCCGGGGCCAGGGCGCTGGGCTGTGGGGCCAGGACCCGCACTTGCTGCCCGCCACCCAGACCCCAGCGGGCAGGTCAGGCCAGGCCCCCACTGCTCCCACAGGTGACGGCAGGACAGCCGCTGAGAATTTGCGCAGTTTAGACCACGTGCGACAGAAACCCGGCTTTGCCCCTCGACGTCCCCCACCCGCTCCCCACAGTGACCACGGCGGGGGTGCACACCCCCGCAGACCCTTGTGTGTGTGGGGGGGTGCACGCGGGCACACACATGCGCACACCGCACAAGAGCGCCTCCTTTTCCACACAAATAGGGGCTCGAAGGCAGTGTCTGCAGCCAGTTTTTTAAATATTGTTTAGGTCACTCACTGAAGGCACAAGGCCCAGAGGCGCACAGGCTGGGAAGCAGCCCCCAGCCCCTTGGTTCCTCTCCCTGGAGACGGGCCTCCTGCAGGCCGCTCCCTCCCTGCCAGGCCGTGGCCGCTGCTGGCTGGCGCTGCGGGGTTGAGGGGTCGATGTGTGAGTTTGCAGTTGCAGCTCTGAGCGTCAGTGCAGAGCAGCAGCTTTTATTTTATTTTTCTGTTCTTTATTTTTGGCCACTATATGCAGCACCTTGATGTGCAATCTCAGTTCCCGGACCGGGGCTGAACCCAAGCCACAGCGGTGAAAGCGCCAAATCCTAACCACTAGGCCACCAGGGAGCTCCCTCACGATACCGGAGTCCCCACCGTGGCGCAGCGGTTAACAAACCCGACTAGGACCCATGAGGACGCAGGTTCAATCCCTGGCCTCGCTCAGTGGGTTAAGGATCCGGCGTTGCCGTGAGCTGTGGTGTAGGTCACAGATGTGGCTTGGATCCCGCGTTGCTGTGGCTGTGGCGTCAGCCACTGGCTACAGCTCTGATTAGACCCCTAGCCTGGGAACTTCCGCAGCTCGGTTCCCGCGTTGCTGTGGCTGTGGTGTAGGCCGGCAGCTACAGCTCCTGTTAGACCCCTAGCCTGGGAACCTCCATATGCTGTGGGTGCGGCTCTAGAAAGACAAAAGACAAAAAAAAAAAAAAAGAGGAAACGGATTTGAGACACACTCTTCTGGGTCTCTCCCCAGCTGGCCAGCCTTGCCATCACAACGGCCCTGCAACGGGCCAGGCACCACGCTCCGGGCTTCCTGGGATCCTCTTATCTCCCACTGTCTCCCCACCAGGGCTGTGCCCTCAGCCCACGGCGCTCCGGCCCGCGCAGTGAGCGTCCCCGCAGGGGGCTGACCCTCCTCAGAGGCCCGGCCCGCTTCTCCGAGGGTCCCTCCCCCTTAACACGCAGGCAGGCAGCCCAAACCAGTGACACCAGCCGGACCCGCGTCTGTGCGTGGGTGTGAGCACAGCCACACGTCTGTCTGAGCACGTGTGCATGTGTGAGTGACCCATATGTGAACGGCTCTTCTTGGGGGGCTGCGCGGAAGAGGGGGGTCCTTGCATCCTGCTGAAAATCCTCGCTGAAAGCTGGGAGCTGTGGCTGGGGCTCCGGCAAGGCTATTTTTAGCCCAAGAACATCTATTTATAACTCCAGCAGCCCCTTGGAGTCAATAAACCCAAGGAAGCCCTGGCGGCGTGGGGGGGGCGAGGCTGGTGGCTGTTCCAACAGCACTGCGGTGCGGCCCGCCCCCGATGCAGCAGGAGGTGGGGGTGGCCGGTCAGGGCACCGAGGGCCTCAGGACCCTGGGGCCAGGGCAAGACTCTGCATGGCCAGTGGCCTTGGCGTCCAGGAGGCCATTTACCGAGTCCCCCAGGCTTCCGGAGCTCTGCCCAGGGCCGAACAGGCAGGTAGTGAAGCCAGACCTGGACGCCAATGGTCAGTCTCGCCCCTAGAGGCTGGGCACCCCGGCTTCCGCCTGTCTCCCCAGCTCCAGGCCGAGAGCTTTAGGATGGGCGGCATGGGTCGTTTGCGGCTGGCCTCAGCCTCTTGGCGGTTATCCGCTGGGAACGGCCGCCACCCTCTCCCGGGCCTCTGCTGCTGGTGAAGGCCCCCAGAGCTTTGCCCACCACACACTTCAGCAGCGACGCTCCGGGAGCGTGGACAGAATCTCCCTTCTACTCACAGGGCCCGAAGCTGCCCCAAGGCACGCAGAGATCACACGCAGAAAAAAAGCGTAGCCGTGGGGCGCTACGCTGGTTGAGGTCGAGGGTGAGGGGCCTAGGGCTTCTTGGGTTGACTGTTTATTGGTGAATTAAGACATAAGCGTGGGGGAGCTCCCGTCGTGGCGCAGCGGAAACAATCCAACTAGGAACCATGCAGTTGTGGGTTCGATCCCTGGCATTGCTCAGTGGGTTAACGATCTGGCGTTGCCATGAGCTGTGGGGTAGGTTGCAGACACGGCTCGGATCTGGCATTGCTGTGGCTGTGGTGCAGGCCGGGGGCCACAGCTCCGATTAGACCCCTAGCCTGGGAACCTCCATATGCCACGGGTGTGGCCCTAAAACAATAAACAAAAAATCCTAAGACATAAGAGTGGGAATTAAGGTTCGAGAAGGGAAAGGTGAGGTCACACAAAACGTCAGGTGTCTAGGTCACCCAGGGCTTTCTGAATGGGGACCCTCTGGGACAGGGCAGCCTGGCTCTAGTTGTGTAGCTGGCAATGTGTTTATTCTAGGTGGCTGTCTTTGCAATGGATGCAAAGTCACCAACCTTACACTCAAAAGAACTAATTACCAGGCACCTACGCTACAGGGGTGGCCAGTGGGTGGGCAGGTAGGTGCATGGGTGAGAAGATGATTGCACGGGAGGGTGAGAGGGTACACAGATGGGTGGGTGAGTGGCTGGGTGGACCGGTGAACAGGGGTCTACAGATGGGTGGATGAGGAGATGGATGGGTGGGTAGCTAGTTGAGTGTGTAGACGACTGGATTTTTTTTTTCTTTCTTTTTCTAAGGGCTGCACCCGCGGCATGTGGAGGTTTCCAGGCTGGGGTCCAATGGGAGCTGCAGCTGCCGTCCTGCCCCACAGCCACAGCCACGCCAGATCCCAGCTGTGTCTGCGACCTATACCACAACTGATGGCAACACCGGATCCTTAACTCACGGAGCGAGGCTGGG
>PVHT021183729.1:16685-69629 GCA_004024745.2 Catagonus wagneri
TTACCACGACTGCAGTCTCAGGGCTGGATTCCACTGCAGAGACCCAGCCCAACCTCCAGGGCCCACAGAGGGACACCAACTTCACCAACGTCCCCCAGGGAGTCAGGGCTGGGGGTGGACTCAGTTCCCTGCGTTGCACCCCTGCTGGGGCCACGTGGAAGCCGAAAGGAGGTGTGGCTACACATGTGGCTCTGAATGGCTGGCTGGGGGCGGGGGCCTCCTCCATTCTGCTGGGGGTGGCCTGTCCTGAGCAGGGAGAGGCCCTCTGCCTTACCCAGGAGAAGCCACGGAGCCCCTGAGTGTCTGCAGAGGGCAGCGGGGGTCCCATCCTCCCAGGAAGGGGAGGGGCTGCCCCCCCAGATGGAAACACAGACAGGTGGGGGCGGGGCTGACCCCCAGCCCACTCGGCGGGCTCATCAGACCAAGCCCCCAGAGACACCCCACCCTTTTTGGCAGCAGAACTAGGAGGGCAGCCCCAGGGCGTCTTTATGAAGGGGTGGTGACGGGACGACAGCTCTATGGAGGAGGGGGGCAAGGAGGGAGGGCGGCCCTGAGGACCGCTCCAAAGCTGTTCTCTCTCTCTCTCTCTCTCTGTCTGTCTTGGCCTTGCCTGGGGCATGTGAAAGTTCCTTCCTCGGCCAGAGATCGAACCGCTCAACAGCAGCGATCGCCCGGTAGTAACAACACGGGGATCCCTAAGCGGCTGCACAAGAGAATCTCCAAAACTAGCGGTGAGCAGATGGGGGCAAGAGGCTGCCGTGGGGGCTGAGGGCCAGCTCCGGACACAGAGACCCCCCAACACACAAAGCCTGGGAGGGGGTGGGCGCGGGTGACTCCAGGGCCAGGCTTGGCCCCCTCTAGGCAGGTCCCTGGGGGAGTGAAGCGAGTCCGCCGCCAGGAAGGAGGGTTAGGGAGGAGGCCTGGCGGGGGGGGGGGGGGGGCAGACCTCGGTTTGGGGTCTCCATGCAAATCTCACAAAAGAGACCAGAGCAGCGGAGGCCTGCCCTCAGGACAGCCCAGCGGGGCGTTTCTGGGACCAGAGGGCAGAATGCCCGGCCCTCTGCTGGCCTTGAATGAGGCTGGGCGGCCCCGCCCTCTGCTCGTGAGCTCCTGGGGCTCCGACGTCCCAGCCCAGCCAGGGCGCTCCTCGGCCTCTGCCTGGACCCAACCGGGCAGCTGACTTGACCGAGACGGACTGGTGGCACCCTTGGCATCGGGCCTGGAAGCCAGACTCAGCCTGACACAATTGGTGGACGTAGCTATAAATAGCCAAGGAGCGCTTGAAACAGCAGTGGGGGCGGGGAGGGGGAGAGGGGGAGGGGGGTGGGGAGGGGGAGGAGGGAGGGGCGGGGGTCCCGGAGTCCCCGGAGGCCCCAGGGCCTGAGCACCCCACACAAAGCCCCATCCTAGGGCGCCCCGCCCTCCAAAGGTTTTTCACACCCGGAAACGTCTGGCGAAGCAGGGTGAAGTCCAGCCAGCCCGGTGCCAGAGTGGCGACGGGAGCGGGGGTGGGGACAGGATGGCGACCTGTGCGGCTCCCAGGCGACCTGAGGGCAGAGCGCCCCGCCTCTGAGGCCTCCCAGGACAGGCAGAAAAGAGACTTCCTTTCTGCCCCTTCCCCAGCCGGGCCCTGGCGCGGGAGACCCCTCCACGCCCGACCCCCAGCTCCACGGCCCGGACCTGAGCTGCAGAGTCCAGGCCCTGCCGGAAGGAGGCTCCGCCCTGCTCCGCGGTACCCGCACCATCTCCCAGGACCCCCAGCTCAGCGGCCCACCCGCCTCAGGACACGCCGCAGCGAGTGGGGTCCCACTGCTCTGGGCGAGACTAGGCCACCACGGGCCTGCAGGACTGAGACCCCACGTGAGGCCCGGAGGTGGAAGAGAGAACCCCGGGCTCGCTCTCTGAGTCTCTTGTCCCCGTGATTTCAGATCGCGCCCCCACTCCGGGGCCGCCCCTCTCTGCTCCTGGCCTCTGCTGGTGGTCAGGGGTGGGGAGGGGAGCTGGCAGGCTGGTGGCTGTGCAGCAGGCACTAGAGGGTGGATAAAGAACCAGGAGACGGCGCGGGAGCAGCTGATAAGGCCCTTCGCGTGAGTCCACCGAACCGGAAACTGCAGGAGGGGCAGGATCTGCGGCCGTCGGAAGCGGTGGAGGGGACGATCCGCTCTCCCCGCAGGTTGCGGGCTGCCCCGCCCCTCCCCGAGGCCAAGGACCTGGCAGAGCAAGGCTGAGGCTGCACCGCCGGTAGGGGCAGTCAGTGGGCGCCGTCCCACCGGCAAAGGCGGGGCGGTCCCCATGGCCGGCGGCGTCAGCCCAGGTGTCGGGGCGCCCGGAGGGTCTGGGCTGGGGCAGGAGCAGCCGGCCTCTGGGCTCTCCGGAAGCACTCCCATCACTCCGGCTCCGGGGTCCGTCTCCTGGGAGCCCAGAGCCCGCCCTGCCGGTGCGCACGGCCGGGCCGGCCCCAGGCTCCGAGGACTGGGAGGCTGGGCGCGGCGGGTGCGCCGCCCGCTCTCGCTGAGCTCACACCGGGAAGGCGGCGCCCACTCCCGGCCTCAGTCGGCCGGGCCCGCCGCGGCGCCCCTCATCCTCAAAGCGCCGCAGTCCCCGGGCTCCCGACACTCCGCGCGCCCTCGCAGGTCCCGGGCCGGGAGCGGAGGGGCGCGGAGAGCACCTGCTCCGTGCCGAGCCCGAGGGCATCGCGTCCCGGCCCAAGAGGCGCGGGGACGGAGCGAGGGCCAGGGGACCGACCTCGAGCTCCTCTCCGGCCTCGGGCTCCCCCCCGCCCCCCGCCGCCCCCGAGCCCGGAGAGCAGCCTGGCAGCGCCACCTGCTGCCCGCGCCCCGGAGGGGCAGCCGCTTAGCCAGGCGCGGGGGGTGCCCCCAGCCTCCGCGCCTCCCAAGGGCCCTGCAGGTTGGGAGGAAGCCTGGGAGTCCCGGGCTTCAGCGGTCTCCAGCCCAAGGCACCCTCTCCCACCCTCTTTCTGAGGTCTCCCTCTGGCCCGTCTGCGGCCTCCGCTGCCCATAGCCTGCACCTGCTCAGGGTCTCACAGGCAGTCACCCGCCGCAGCTGTATCTCCAGCCGGGTTTCATCCTTGGCCTGCAGGCCAGGAAAGGCCAAGCCCCGGGTGCCGGGTGCCGTGACACCCAGCTGGCACCTCCAGCTCCCTCTCCCGCCCCTCCCCTACACCGCTCCCCTGCTTCCCCGGCCCCACCCCACTGCCTCCCAGTAGCAGCCCTGGCTGTGGTTCTCTCCACACCCTGCACCTCTCACCTGGATGGTGACACCTGGCCTCGTCCATCGGCCCCACCCCCACCCACGTCCGCCGAGCCTCCCACGGGCACCTTCCTGGTGCTGGTCCTTTCCTCCCCCGGGAAGCCGCCGCGGCCCCAGTCTGCAGGGTACTCCAAGCTCCCCCATGGCTCCCCAGCCTCAGGTGCTGGGCCCCAGATCCCCCCAGGGCTGAGCAGACATACCCACGCACCCCGCCTTCAGCCTCTGCCTCTGCCCCCACCGCCCAGCAGGGTCTGGCGCTGAGTCCCGGATCTCTGCCTTCATGTCACGTGAACACTCTTCCATGTGTGTCTATGTCCGAATGGCCCGTTTGCTAGGACGCTGGTCACACTGCATCGCGGCCCACTCTCATGACCTCACCTTAGCTAATGTCATGGGCAAACCCTCTGTCCAAATAAGGCCCCACTCCGGGCACTGGGGTCAGCACCTGACCTTCCACTTAGGGGGACACAGGGCAGCCCACAGCAGGTGTCAGCAGGTGGGCACACGCACACTTCAGGATGACCAGGCGAAGCCCCTCAGGCCTCAACCTGTCCTGGGAAAAAGTCTTTGTGGCTACAGAGCTGGCCTCCCGGGCTGACTGACTGGGGTCTTCATGCGTCAGAGCAGGCCCCAGGCTGATCAGGAAAAGCCGTCTGGCCCGGGGCTCCCCACCCGTCTGCAGCTCCCAGGATCTGCTGGGAGCCCTTCAATGGCGAATCCCCGGGCCCCGCCCAGACCTGCAGAGTCTGACGCTAAGGAGGGGGCAGGGCCCGGGAATCTGTATTCCCACAGCTTCTCCACGGAGCCCGCTGTACCTGCAGACTAGGAGATCAAGCGTTTGGGGGCCCCCGATCTAGTACCCCTTGTCTGTTGAGTAGGGGAATGGGGGTGAGCCAGAGAGGGCTGGCGGCAGAGGCCCCAGCTCCTTCCCAGGCCCGCTCCTTTCACCGCCCCCTGCCAGGATTTGAGGCTTAGGGCGCCGTAGCCCTTCCTGCCGCAGCCAACCCAGGGACGCGAGCTGGGATGGAGGGGGCGAGGCTGTGGATGTCGGCATCAGGCGTTAGCGTGGCGCCTGGCTGGTGGCGACGCCCAGAAGGAACCCCGGGTGACGGTGATTACTAGGGACACCTGGCCCTGAGCACCGGCCCCCACCCCTCAGACCCTGAGCCTGAGGCCCACAGAGGGGCTCGGCGGGGGGAGGCTGCTGGAGCCGAAGTTCCGCGGGGCAGCTCAGTCGTCCTGCGACCCCGGTTTTCTCGAGACCCAGGGAGGAGGGCCCCTCTGGGAGACAGAGTGTGGTGGGAAGACAGTGGGCCTGGGAGCAGGCGGCTCTGGAATCCCAGCCTCGTGCTCGCCGAGGGACCGTGGACAATCCTGCCCCCTCCAGCCCTGCTTCTTCCCGACATGGCTCCCCGGAGGGTGTGAGAATGCCGTGGAAGCGCCCAGCTGCCGCAGAGCGGCACCCTCGGCTGGCGGAGGCCCTGCGACGGGCGGGGCGGGGGCGCAGACCTTGCAGCCCCCAGGCGATCAGCCTCCCACGGCATCTTCCCCGCAGCAGAGCCCCAGGCCTCTGTGACAGTGTGACATACGCAGCACCGACCCTCTGTGGTGGCAGGGACAGAAGAGGCTGCTGCGGCCGTCCTGAGCTCCGGGGCCAGGCAGGAGGGAGCCACTTCTCCAGTCCCCGAAGGGTAGCAGACAGCGTGTCAGGAGGCCGCCCCGCGACAAGGCCTCCGCTCAGGCAGCCAGGCCCCGGCGGGTGGGGGGGTTGCTCTGCTCTGGCCGTGGGGGACACCGCAGGGCTCAGCTCGAGCCCGGGGTCACGGATGAGAGCCACCTTTCTCTGCTGAGACTGGTCCACGCGGTCACCTTACCCTGGAAACCTCAGCCTCTGTCCCCCGACGGGCAGGGCTTCCCATGGGCGACTCCACAGGTCCTGCCTCCAAGGGGGCCCCAGTCTGGAGCGCAGCCAGGACCCCGCAGCCCCCGGCATGCGGCTCCCAGTGCCCTGTGGAATCCGGGCAGAAGGCAGGGGCCTGGGGGAAAGGACGAGGTTGAGGGCTCGCGTGGCCTGTGTCCTGGGGCTGCTCTGACAAAGGGCCCCCAACTGAGTGGCCCAGGACAACAGAAATCTGTCATCTCACAGTTCTGGAGCCAGAAACCCCAAGTCGCTGGCGGGGGGGGCGGGGCTGGCTCCTTCTGAGGGCTGCGAGGGGAGGCCCCGGCCCAGGCTTTCTGCTGTCTTCATTTCATCACACCTTCTTCTCTCTGTGCTTGAAGCCCCACCCCCCTTTTTTGCTTTTTAGCACCTGCAGCATATGGATTCTCCCAGGTTAGGGCTTGAATCAGAGCTGCAGCTGCCGGCCTACACCACAGCCACAGCAACACGGGATCTGAGCCACGTCTGCGACCTACACCGCAGCTCACGGCAATGCCAGATCCTTCACCCACTGAGTGAGGTTGGGGATCGAACCTGCAACCTCATGGATACTAGTCAGGTTCTCAACCTGCTGAACTGAACCACGATGGGAACTCCCGAAGCGCCCCTTTTGTAAGGATACTGGCAGTACTGGATCTGGAGCACCCGGCCCCGTCATAAGCTCGCCTCAACTGATTCAATCTGCAGTTTCTCTCTTTCCAAACAGGTCAGGTTCTGAAGTCCTGGGGGGTTTTGGCTTCAACACACCTCTTCTGGGGGACAGAGGGGACAGAGTCCCGCCTGTAACATCCCGGATTCCTCGTCCCCCTCGTTGGCATCCTTGTTCTCCCCAGGGCTTATCATTTTCTAATGCATTACGTCTGTATTTATTCCATTGACTGTCTCTTCCCACAGTCTGTTCTGTCCACTGCTGCATGGCCAGCACCGACGGAGTCCTGGCACGCAGCTGGCACTCGGTCCTTGTTTGCCAAGCGGATGGGTGAATGGAAAGAAGGAAGGCCTAAGTGGAAGGCGCTGCAGTTCCACCTCCTTGCCAAAACAGTCGCCCGCAAGCGGAACTGGCTCTCCAGAGCAGCCACCGAGGTTGGTGCCCCCACCAGGGACCTGAAAGGCGCAGAGGACAGGGTTCTTGCCACGTCCCGAGTCACCCACACCTGCTGTCTGGGCAGGAGACAGAGGCATGTCGGTGACTGACAGTGGGCGATCTCAAGTTTAAGGCCATGGTGATTCCAACCGCGGCTGCCTCTCCAGGGGCGGTGGCCTTCCTGGAGCGCAGTTCTTACTCACCGAGATCGGGCAAACATGCTCCCGCACCCGCTAAACCTGCCTTTGCCAGGGCTAAGGGCATGCTTCCGCAGTGGCCTCCACACGGGAGCTGATTATCTTCGGGTACCACCCCGTTCCGTTATGCGGAAGATGTGCCACCGACGGGCTATGGGGCCCGGGACCCGTGCTATTCTAGACACTGAAATAACATCCACGCTTGTCGGAGGGGTAGACCCTGTGACAGCTTAGGAACTTGCCACAGCGAGGTGAAACTTTGGGCCTCAGTCATCCGCAGACGTCAAGACCTCCCTCCACACGAAGGACAAGCTGTCATGCCCGGAGGCCTCAGCACGAGGAAGAGCTCGCACGTTTTGAGGGGCCCATCAACTAGGCAGTTGCCTTTAACTTCAAGTAATAGCTGAAAAGGCAGCAACTTAAGATGTTTTCAGGAGTTCCCGCCGTGGCGCAGTGGTTAACGAATCCGGCTAGGAACCATGAGGTTGTGGGTTCGATCCCTGGCTTCGCTCAGTGGGTTAAGGATCTGGTGTTGCCGTGAGCTGTGGTGTAGGTTGCAGATGCGGCTTGGATCCCGTGTTGCTGTGGCTGTGGGGTCAGCTGGCAGCTACAGCTCTCATTAGACCCCTAGCCTGGGAACCTCCATATGCCGTGGGTGCGGCCCTAAAAAAGGCAAAAACAAACAAACAAACAAAAAAAAGATTTCCTCAGTTTGGAGTTCCAGGGTAGCTCAGCACCGTCACCGCAGTGGCTCAGGTGGCTGTTGTGGCGCAGGTTCAATCCCTGGCCCCAGAATTTCCATATGCTGTAGGCACGGAAAAAAAAAAAAATCTTCAATTAAAATAAGACCAGAGGTAAGAAGTTCAGGACTGCTGCGGAGGTTCCAGAGTTTCCGGCAGGAACTCGAATTTTTTCCACCTTTCTGTTCTGCCATCATTAACATGTCTTGAGATCCGATGGCTGCAGAAACCCTAGCTATCATTTTCCTCCTATTGGCAGGAACCAGAAGACGCGGCCAGGGTTGGGCTGGGGAGGAAGGACCTAAAGGATTTCCTGGAAGTCACTCAACAGCTTCCATTTACATCTTGGTGGCCACCCTGTCTACATGGGAAGCCGGGGAAAAGGAGGAGGAGGAGGAGGAAGGAGCAGAAAGAAAAGATATGAACATTGGGTAGGCGACTTGTCGCCTCTGACCGGTGCTCACTGAGTGTGCCATTCCTACCCAGTTAGCAAGCGACCCGAGGGTATGCCAGCTTTGAATGTGCCCCAGACGGAGACAAAGACTGAGCCCGGGCTGCAAAACACGCAGTTCTATCACTTGGCACTTACGACTCAGTGGATCCAGGGGTGTTTGGCAGGGACTGCGGCAGCTCTAACAGAAGGCGAGACAGGAGGCCCCAGGCTTTTGGAGCAAAGCCACATCCTCTTACAAAATAAATCATGATTCTTGAAGATGCGAGTGTCGGCTTGCCACGGGGCTCCACTTCAGACCGTACATAAGACCAGGGGACATCTCATGGCCGTGTGATCTGAACTGACCCTTAGGGACTGACACGAAGCCAGAAAGTAGGGTGTGCCCAGCAGTCAACCGCCATCGAGGGGAAGGCTGATGGACCTTGAGCACAGGCAAGTCGCCTGAGCTGGTGGCTCGCACCCCCGACTCGCCGAGTCCCAGCTCCCTGCTTCAGTCACCATCTCCAGCCTCGACCTGTGACCTTGTGAAGCCGCTTGTGACCTTATGCTTCCCGTCACACGAATAAAGAACCTGAGTCACAGGGACAGTGAGTAAGTGGAGGAACAGGGACCTGAAGCCCAGACCACCAAGCGGACATGGGATTGCGGGGCAGGAGGGAAGGGGGATGCTCGCCGGGGCTCGCCGGAAGGATGGTTTGGGCCATCGTACTACAGAGAAGTACAAGCTGGGGAGTGGGTGGTTACAGGCGAAGGCATAAATCTCAACCCCGGCCACCTGCCCAGTTCTAGAGGTAAGGCCCCTGGCCTGTGCCTGTGTGCTTTCTGAGTCAGTACATATGAAAGGAGTCGCCCTCTTTCTTTGTCTTTCTTCATTGTTTTATCTCAGGTGGTCAAGTGTGCAGTTTCCCCGTGAGCTTCCCAATCACAAGGGCAGTAAAGGGCACAAGGAGCTCTCCCTGCCTCTGGCACTGGCCCACGACACTCGGGGTGGGCCCGTAGGGACGGGCAGGCCGACCGGTGGCACCACGATGGGCAACTTGTCATCGCGTCCCAAGCTCTGGATCCTCGATCCGCGTTCTCAGCCTGTGGCTCCCGCCCATGCCTTTGAGACGGCTCCTGTGCTTCCCTGCAGAGGCAGCAGAGGCTCAGCCCTCTCTTTCTGGAAGGAAGCCGCCTGGCAGATTTCTGTTTGCCTCCTTGGCCGTCACTGTGTCCGGGCCCCCGTCGCTACGGGGAGGCTGGATGGAGAGCTGTCACCTGCTGGTCTCCACCAACGAGGGGGCCGGAGAGCGGGGCTCGGGTCACGGGAGAGGCCGCTGGGAAGGCCGCCGGCCTGGGACACTCTCCACTTCTCCAGGCCGTGCTGGGAGCACCCCAGTACCGTCCTACGTTCCTTTCACCTAAACCTTTCTGTGCTGGCAACGGACAGCTCAGCCTGAGCGCAGAGGCTTCCTGGGCCTGGAGAGCCGGCCAGGTGGCAGGAGGGGACCCCGACGAGAGGGGCGGGGCCGCTTTCCTCCGGAGAGATGGGGCAGCCAGGGCGGAAGGGGCAGTAGGGGAGCAGGGGGAGAACCGGGGTGTGTGGGGGGATATGCCGGATGGTCACAGGCCAGCCACGCTCGCGTTCCGGGCGGGGCAGGCGGGCCGGCAGGGCGCGGGGCGGGCGCGACGCGGCTGCAGTGGCTGCCAGGACTACATTTCCCAGCAGGCGGCGCGCCTCGCGTCACTTCCGGCGGCGCCCGCGGCGCGCGTGTGGGAGTGAGTGAGCGAGTGTTTACTTCCGGCCGCCGCCGCCGCGGGCTGAGGGCCGAGCGAGTTGGGCGGCGGGCGCGGCGGGCCCCGCGCAGCCATGGACTGGCTCATGGGGTGAGTCGGGCGGCCGGTCGGCCGGGCGGGCTGGGCCGCGGGAGGGGCCGCGGAGCGCGCCACGGGCGGCCCGGGTCAAGGGCATTGGGCCGGGCGGAGCGGGCTGGGCCGGCGAGGGGCGTCCCGGGGGTCGGGCGCCGGGACCGGGCTCCTGGGAGCGGGGCTGGGGCTGGGCCGGGAGCGGGACCGCGTTCGGCCTGCAGCTCGGGCGCCGCGCGGAGCCGCCGGTCCGGAGCCGGCCCAGCGCAGGCGGCCACGCCTCGCCGCTGGGTGTCGGGCGGCGGGGGAGGTCTGACCCGGCTGCTCTCGCCCGGCGCTGCGGGGAAGGTGCTTCTGGAAGAAATAACTTTGACGCCGGCAGAGAACAGTTCGTTAAGAACGAGGGAAAAGCAGCAAAACAACCCAGCTGTGTTGACGCGTCGGCCGGGGCGAGGTTGGTGTCTCCCGCGGGCGGCCGGCCCCAGGGCGGAGTAGGAAGGAAGCATCAGTGCCGGAGCCCGGGCTGGGCTCTCTCTCCGTCGGCTTTTGTGTTTCGCTCGCTGGGAGTTAGGTAAACATGCAGAACGTCACGTCGTCTTCAAAAAGTCGTTCCGCCTAAAGCGATCCTTTTTTTCTTTTTTTTTTTTAAACTTTTCGAGGATGGAAAGGGGCAGGCACTTTTCACCCAGTGGCGTGGGCCGTCTCCATCTGTAGCTGCTCTGACTTGAATAGCACCCCTCAGGAGTGCTGGAGTCGGGTTAGTTCTTCCAGGGGCCCGAGGTGGGCGTGAGGGAGCTCTTGTTCCGCCGTTGTTCTTCGGGCAGGTGCAAGGGCTTGTCTAGACGCTCAAGTCCTGGAAGGGAGAGGTGAAAGGTGCTCGTGTTTCGTTTCAGCGTCTGTCAGGCCCTTGCAGGGTGTAGGCAGAGTGGAGCGTGCTGTCAGGGTAGCCGGGGAGATGAATCAGCCCCCCTCTGCCTGCAGGTTGGGTCGGGGGGGGGAGGGGGAGGGGAGCAGCATGGGAGGGAGGGAACAAAGAAGCCAAAGAGAGGTGCTGAGTGTGGCAGGGGTGGGCCTGGAGTCAGAGCGCAGGGGGGAGGGCAGCGTGCGAGTGACGCAGGGGCCCAGCCAGGGGGCAGGACAGCTCACCTAGCTTGTTGTAGGGCCATCCCAGCCTTACTCACATTTGCTGTGTGACTCTAGGTGGTCATTTCTTCACCAGACCTGCTTTTCAGAAGTCATCAATGGGGCGGAAGCTGTGGTCCCTGCAGCTGGCGTGGTGGAAGGATAAACTGAAGTGAGAGCGGACGTTCAGCACAGTACTTGGCATTGCTGGGGGTCGGCTGTGCTCAGTGAGGAGACGTGTTCGCAGGGGGCCTTCGGAACCCACAGGCACCCAGAGTTGAGGGCAGATAGCTGGGTTTGCCTTCTTTTGAGTCACAGACGCTTGCTTTCTGCGTTTATCAGGAGGGAGGGAGTTGGGGACAACCTGGCCTTCCTGTGAGTCTGTTTCAGAGGAGCAGAACGTTGATTGGCCGTGTCGAATGTGCAGGGCTTTGTCTCAGCCGGATCAGCCTGCTGCCTGAGGGAGCAGCGATCCTGTGTTGTCTGCGTGTGATTCTTACGTGCTCTTGTCCACGTGAAGTGGGTACCCTGCGCCTGGAAACTGCCCGGCAGTCAGTTTTTTAAAGCGACTGAGGTCTGTGCTTTGTGGACTTCGCTGTTGTCGTTGTGAACAGCCAGTGATGAGCTCAGCTTGGCTTATAAGGGTCTGATTTTTGAGGCCCTTGTCAGGACTTTGGCAGCCAGGCAGTGGTCTGGGTAAGTCAGCAGAGACCTTACCTCCCCGTGCTGTGGGGACTCGTCTCCGGGTTGGAGGAAGGCAGCTTGAAAGGGACAAGGCTGGGAGCTTGTGGCCTCTGGGAGGCAAGAGCAGTCCCTGCTGTCCGGCTGTGACGTAGGCGGTCCACACAGGACCTGGCCATCTCAGAAGGGTTAGGCTGGAGTTGGGTGGTCTGCGTGCATGTGTTTTTAAGTGTGGTGGGGTTGCATGTTGGACTTTGGGAGTCATGAATTCTTTAACTGCGCCCGCCCCCCAAGTGGTATAATCTCGGTAGTCAGGTTCTGATCTTCTCGAGACCTTGTTTCCAGGGTGGCGTCGTGGGACACGAGAGCTGGGAAGGCCCAGGTGTCCCCTTGTCCTCCCACAGGATTATCGAGCGTCTGCTGTGAAGGATGAGGATCTTGAGGCCTAGACCTCGGGGCTGCCGAGGGAGTGAGCGGCAGAGGCCTGGCCTGCGGCTCTGGCCCGCCCTCGCTCCACCTGCCCCTCCCAGGAGGAGGGCAGAGCCAGCCAGGGGCGTGCGAGGAGCTTGCACCTGCCGCCCGGGCTGGGGCTTCAGCTGGCCATTCACCTTTTAGCCGTTTTCAGCCTGAGCGAACCGAGGAAATGCAGTTTCCCGCCTCTTGAGGTTTTGTTGATTCACACTCTTCACGTCAGCCGGGTTGTTTGGAAGGCAGCCCTCTTTTAAACGCTTTCTGTTCTTTTCAAAAGAAGAAGTTTCTTTGCATTAGCTCATCTCGGGTGACGGAGTCTGGACTCAGCTGTGGCGGCAGCAAGTGCCCCTCCCTCCCCCTCCGATCGCTGGCACAACCAGGGGACGGTTCACAGATGTGTGAGCAGGGCCACGTCGCCCCTGCCATCGACGGGGCTCTGCTGAGTAATGATGCAGCTTATCCTGGGCTGTGCCTGCTGCGTCTGAGCGCGGGGCGGTCCGGCAGGAAACCGCTCGGGAAGCCGGAAGTGAGCCGGCAGGTGTCAGCTTGCTCTGGCCGTCGCTGGCCTTACATGGAGGAGGATGTGGTGGTGGGCAGCTCGCCGCCGTCTGTCTTGCCGTACGTTCCTCTGCTTGGCGTTGAGCTGGCCGTTGGGGGGGCTGTCGTGCTTTTTACGAAAGTGGTGTCTAACTTGGAGACGGTTTCCACTTCGTGTGTGGGTCCCCGCTGCCGTCCTTGGCTCTCCCTCCGGACCGCAGATGACGGAGTGGCAGCGGCACCCTTGCCGCCGGGAAGGAAGCGAGCTCCAGAGCTTCCTCCGCCTCTGCCCGGCCCTGCCGGCACTGGGTGGGGCCGACGCTGAAGTGTGCAGGGACCTGCCCGCCCGGGCCCACGGCCAGGCCTGCCTGGGACACACCCAGAGCCCCCTTCCTGGGGCAGTGCGAATGAGGCGGGCAGAGGTGTTGGGTGGAACTTTCTGGCCCTGGCAGCGGAGATGGACTTGCAGACAGACCATCTGCTGCAGAGGGCGGCGGCCTGTCCGGCTCTGCCGTCCGGAGGCCTGCACTCAGGGGAGGGATCAAAGGCCTCGCCACCATCTCTGCGGGTGCTGGACAGGGTCTCGGTGACCTCGCACTTGCCTCTGGGGGCAGTTGCGCGGCAGGCGGACTGACCGTGAGGCCGCCCGGACTGAGCCCACCTTGGGCCCCGGGCGCTCTTGTCACCCCCTCGTCGGGGTGTGGTCTGCACGCTGTAAGGGGGACTTTGCTGAGCGCACAGCTGAGTGATGTTCGCTAGAGTGACAGAGCTGCGTGCCCGTCGCCGCAGCTAAGCTGGGAGTGTTGCCGTCCTCCGGGAGGACACCTCGTGCCCGTTTTCAGTGGCTCCCTCTTCCCAGCCACCCCAGGGCCATCACTGCTTTGCTCTCTGGACAGACTTGCCTGTTCTGGGCATTTCTTGTGGAAATAGAGTCACGGCAGGTGACCTGTGACTCGTCCACTTAGCTGGGTGTCACGAGAGCGCAGCCGGGCTGTCATCCGCCTCCGCCTCCTTTTTGGTGCCTTGACGTCCTGTGTATGGAGATGCCCCCTCCTCTGCGCTGATGTCTGGACCCTTCCTTCTTGTCACTGATCCTGGAAGACGCTGCTGTGACCGGCCTTTTCCGGCAGTGAGCCGCCCGCTTGCTGCCAGAGATGCCGTCCGCCTGCCTTCCCGGCCGCCGGAGGCCAGGCACGTGCCGGGGGCCAGAGCGAGGGGGCTCGGCGGGGTCGTCGGAGGGTGCAGGGGGGTTTTCCAAGGAGAAAGGAGCGAAGGCCGCGGCCCAGGAAGAAGGAGGGGCGTGTGCAGAGCACAGAGGCCTGAGCGGACCGGCCGCCGCCGCCAGCCCCTGCCCAGCACGGCCTCTTCTCCGGAGGCTGGGAAACTGGACTGGTGTCCGGAACTCTCGGCGGCTGGGGGCCCTGTTTGCTCAGTACGCGAGGCTGGTGTCAGCGCTGAAGCCTCAGAGGGGGGCTGAGGCCGCTGCCGGGCCACCTGGCCTGGGAAGCCAGGTGCCGGAGCCGCTCCGTGGGGACGCCACGTCCGCGTCCTCGCAGCGGTCCTGGAAACCGCATCCTGCTTTGCCGCCGCGGCCGCCTTGGGGGGTGAGCCCGGCGCCGCGTGCGGGTCGGGGATGCCCTCAGCCCTGGGACCCGCCTCCTGCCAGCGTTGACTTCGGCGTGTGGCCCCCGCTGGCAGCCGCCGGTCCGGTCCGGAAGAGAGGGCGGCGCGCTGTTCCCGTTGGACTTGGCTGGAGGGCCTGCCGTTCTTTGTCTTCCTCGGGTTTGTTTTCCTTTCTGCACAGGATCTCTCGTGGCCAAGCGGTGTCCAGGCTGCTCCCGGGGGCGGAGGCAGGGAGCGCAGGGCGGGAAGGTCGGAACCAGAAACTGAAACATGGAAGCTTGAGGGGGAGGGACGAGCTGGCGGCAGGTGTCCGGGCCACGTGCACACGGGGTGCTGTTTGCGTGGAGCCGTGTGCCTCTGGGCCGTGGCCACGTTCTCCTTGTCGCCGGGTTTTCTGTGCTCTGAAGAGGTGCCCTGTGCCGGCGCAGAGCTGCCCTGTGCCGGGCTGCGTAGTCCTGCCGCCCTCGGTGTTGCGCCATCCCAGGGCTGCTGTGGGCCCGGGGCACAGGTTAGTTCCTTTGGGCTGTTGCTGCGGGAGACGTCTGGTCGCTGTTCACGGAGCGTTTCGGGGTGGCGTGCGACTCGGCGCCCCAGGACGGATGCGGGCGATGGGGAAGAGGGGCCCGTCCGATCCCCTCTGGGACCTCCGCAGTTTGGCTTGCGTCGCCGGCTTTGCTGGGGCTGGACCGCGGCCCACGAGGGCGGCCGTGCATGGGCTCCGGGCTGGGACGGGCTGGGGTGAGCCTCATGTGTCAGGGGCCCCGGGGTCTCCTCCCAGCGCTCCCCGAGTGCCATGATGCGGCGTGGTCTGGGGTCACGTGTGACGAGTCAGTTTGTCATAACTCGTGTCCTGAGATGTGACTTCTGACCTGAGGGGTGGGTGCGCCGCTCCTCTGAGCACGTGTGTGGGGGGGTAGAGCCCCGGTGGGGAGGCGCAGGCCGTGTTAGTGGGGGCCTGGGGGCCTCTGAAAAGTCACCAGCTGAGCTAGACCCAGGGCGGTGACGGAACCCACCTTGTGGTCGGCCGGGGGTGGGCTGGGGGTGCTCAAGAAAGAGCAGGGCCCCGCCCCTCCCCCAGCTCCCCAAGGCTTTTTGGTGGATTATTCAGCCAACATTTTGCCTTAAGTCTCTGTTATTTTGGTGAGCGGGTTTCCCCGAGTTTAAGCAGTGGGAGAGCCTTGAAATTGGCTGCTGTGCCAGCTGAGCAAAAGAAGTGAGGCCACAGACCCTGAAAGCCAGCGGGAGCAGGCGAACCTCACGGGAGCGGTGCTGACCACGAGGAGAGGCACGGCTCCAGCCAGCGCCCGGGTCAGGCCCGGCCCAGCCGCGCGCAGGCCAGGCTCTGGGGCCGGACGTCCGACGCCGGTGGGCGATGCGCGGAGCGGTGCTCTCTCGTTGGGAGCTGCTGTACGGAGCGCGGTTCACGCAGCCGCACGGGCAGTGTCGTCAGCGCCAAGGCCTTGACCCTGTGAGAAGAAAGGCCGGGGAGCGAACAGGCGGTGCTGGGAGACTGGGGACACGCCTGACCTCAGAACTTGGTGCGTTTCCCGGCTCTGTTCCTGGACGCTCTGTGCGCGTGGAGCGCGTGGAAGGGCCGTGTCCCCGCAGGGCTGGCCGCCTGGACATCGGCAGAGCGCGGCTGCGTCCCGCGCGCCCCCCAGGGCTGTCTCGGGCTCCTGCCGTGGACCCCGGGAGGAGCCTGCGCTGCGAGGTCGGCCCGGAGCTCGGGGCTCCAGACGAGGACTGCCCGCGCTCCGACCCCGTGGCGCTGGGTGACAGGCCGGCTCTCGCTACCTCTCGCGGTCGCGCCTCACCTGGACGCTCGCTGGTCTGGAGCAGCTCTCGGGCTCTGGTCTCAGGACCCCTTTACGTTCTGTTAATTATTTGCTTACTTTTTGGCTGTTCCTGAGGCATGTGGGTGTTCCGGGGCTAGGGACGGAACCCGCGCCCCTGCGGGAACAGCGCTGGGTCCTTACCGCTGAGGTGTCAGGGAGCTCCGCCTTCACATCCGTAAGAACCGCTGCCCTGGGTGGCTGCAGCTCCTCGAGGCCTTTGCCGTGTGAGAAGTTAGCATTGGGAAACTTCACGAGTGCTCCTCCCTGGAGCCCGCGCCGTGGCGTGGTGAGATCGGCTGTGTCTTGGGAAGCTGGGAGGCGGCTTTGGTGCCCAGCCTGGCACGGCGGGTTAGGGCCCTGGCCTTGCTCCATCTGTGGCTTGGGTCGCAACTGCAGGTCAGATTTCACCCCTGGCCCCGGAAACTTCATGTGTCATGAGGCGGCCCAAAAAGAAAAAAAAATACTTCTCCGTGTGTTGAAGGGGACTAATCGAAGCAGGCAGGAGACAGAGCTGGGAAACGGTGCAGAGCCACTGCGCAGCTTCCTCTGGGGGCTTCCTGACGCTGCGGCTGGGAGGCTGGCTGGAGGGCGGGACTGCGTGGTGGGCTCAAGCCCCTGGCCCCCGCCTGGCCTCTCCGCGCCGTGGAGGAGTGGGAGCGGGCGCTTCCCTGGGCTCCCGGTGCTCCGGCCGGTCTGTGGAGAGGCCCCGGTAGCGGCCGGGGAGGGCAGGCGAGGCTGGCAGTTTGCTTCTGTCATCTTAGTGCTGTTTGGGACAGAGAGGAGGGTGTGAGACTGGCCTCGGTCCCCACGCCTGCGGGCTCGGCGGCGGGAAGGACCTGGTGTCATCAGCCCGCTGGAAGCTGTGCCTCAGGTGGCGGCTGCAGAGGGAGGCTGGAGGCTCGGTTGCCCTGGAGTCAGGTCTCTCCTGCACGGTTTCCTCTGCCCTGCCCTGTCCCCACTGCGAAGGGACCGGACAGGCAGATCCTGGAGGCACCAGGTGGTGTCCTCGCCCTGAAGGGCCGGCACTGACTCCTGCCTGTTTTTGGCTCCCCAGGACCCGGTGGCCAGGCCTGGCCCCGAGGGAGGGGCCGGGCCCTCCTGCGTCCTGGCTGCATCCAAGGAGCAGGCTGCCTGCCAGTGGGTCTCAGCCGGCTGCCCTCACCTTCCAGGGTTGCTGCGCAGGCCAGAGGCAGCTTTGGCCGGAGCTGTTGCAGGGGCGGGGTAGGGGGAGGCCAGGGGCGCTGCTCGGCACCCCGCAGGAATGACCCTGGCTGGAGCCAGCTGGGCCAGGCTGAGACCAGTTCCCTGGGCCCGGACTTGCTTGTGGTCTCTTGTCATCCTGCACCTGGGTCATGGAAGAGAAAGCTATGGAACCAGGCCACTGTGGGACAGGTGGCCCTCTAGGGTCGAGCCCGGAACCCCAGAGTGGACACAGGTCTGCTTGTCATTTCTTTCTTTTTTCTTCTTTTTGTCTTTTTAGGGCCACACCCGAGACATCTGGAGGTTCCCAGGCTAGGGGTCAAATCGGAGCTGTAGCTGCCGGCCTACACTGCAGGCACAGCAACTCCAGATCCAAGTCTCATCTGCAACCTACACCCCAGCTCACAGCAACGCCGGATCCTCAACCCACTGAGCAAGACCGGGAATTGAACCCATGTCCTCATGGATGCTAGTCAGATTCGTTTCTGCTGAGCCACGCGGGAAAGCCTGTGTTGGTTTCTGTCGGCTGCTTCCTCTGGAGCCAGCACTGCGTCCTCTGCACAGAGCGGCTGCCGGGGGACCCGAGGGAGCAGGCCACGCGGGGTGGGCCGGGGGCGAGGCTGGCCGACGCCCCTGCAGCCTCGGTGAAAACCGCTTCCGCTGGTGCCCATTGCCCTTCGCGTCCCGCTCCCAGGGCCCCGGGCTTCAGGGGTCCGTCCTGGGGAAGCGGCCCCAGGTCGGGGAGAAGGCAAGCCTCCCGGAGCCTGGAACTGCCGTCCCGCGTGCAGGCCTCCCTCGCTGCTCGTCTCGGAGCAGGGCTTTCGGTGGCTGGTACCCGGGGTGTCCCCGGCCGCGAGACACTGCACGTCCCCACGGGGGTGTCGCCATGCCCGCCTGGCTGTCTTTCCAGGAGAGTTCTAGAAGGGCCGGGCTGCGGGGCCGTCCTGGAGGGCCGCCCGCCCCCTCACGCCCGGTTATCCTCCTACAGAGCGTCTTTGCTGCCTCGACAGGCGCGGAAGCGCGCCGGCCGGTCGTGCTCTGCCGCATTTGTGCATCGTCCGCCGATTCTGCTGGTGCTCCACCAGCTACTCGGGCCTGGCGTGAGTGCTTTCTGTTTTCGGGCGTTAAATCCCAAGTGTTGAGATTTCAGAGCTTGTTCTGGAAGAGACAGGTGAGCGCAGACAGAAGCCGAGAGGTGCTAGAAGCCACCCATGGCCAAGGGGCCTCCCCCACCATCCTCCCCTCCTGGCTCCCCGCTTCCGCAGGCGTGGGTGCGGCTGTACTGGGAGCCAAACCCAGAGGCCAGGGCAGGGTGGCTGTGCACCAGGGGACCAAGCAGCAGCCGCGGGACAGCCTTTGTGGCCGGTGAGTGCGTGTGTCTGGGCCGAGAGAGCCCCAGGGCCTGCATCTGTGGCTCTGGCTGCGGCCTGAGCAGGGCCATGGGTGGGCTGCAGCTTGCGTGCCCTGCCCTTTTCCTTCCTGGCGGGTGCAGGGGGCTGATGTTGCCATTGCTTCCTGTTTCCTTTCATGGTAAAGCCGTGAAAAAAAAAGCTTTGCCGTCCCCTCCTCCTGTGCACGCACCAGGGGCCGCTGCCCCGCGGACTGGTTTTGGCGGGATGTGCTTTCCGGCAGGTGCCGGTGTGTGGCGGGTGTTCTCATCGCCGCGCTCAGGTTTACTGGTTTCGGGGACGCAGGTGTGCTTAAGCCCCACGTGGCCGTGGTCGTGGTCACATCTGCAATCACGCAGGCTGTCCCTGCCCCCCTTTCCTGGAAGCGGGGCCGGGATGGCGCGCGCGGAGGACGCTGGGTCTCGGGTGCCGTTGGCGGAGTGCCGCGCAGCCCGACTGCCACTCCGTGCTGTCGCGGGGCATGCCCAGCCCGCTCCTCGGGACGCGGGCCCTGCAGCGGGCGGGGGTTCAGACAGGCTCTGTGATTCAAACTCTGGTTTTCAAGTACATTCTCTTGTTCCTGCTGGAAGGCCTCCTGCCTTTCTGGCTGTGGAAGTGCTGGGCTCAGCTGAGTTCTGTTGTGAGTTCCCGACATTTGTAATTCATGCAGAAATAAACGTGTCGTCTTGGTGTGACCTTGCTGGTGTTCTGCATGCCCTCCCAGCCAGCTCGCCCGGCGGGGTTCTAATGATGCACGGGACTGGTCTGTCACCCGCTCCCGGGGCCACGTGGGGTGGGGGAGCCGGGCCGGCCCTTGCGCGCTTTGTGCGCCGTGGCGTGTTTCCCACGCGTCGCCTCCCGCTGGACTTGCGGTTCTCAGTGGGAGCATTTGTGGCTCTCTGGGCACTAAGGTCTGAGCCGTCAGCTGGGAGGCACTGCTGTCCTCAGATGGCTCTGGGCAGGGGGGCAGCCCTGCCACCTGATGGCAGAGCTAGTGCCCCGGGGGCCTCCATGGCGCTCAGGTTCCATTCATATGGGATGCAGGGCCCTGCTGGCCACCGGGCTGGATTCCCGCCCTGAGGCCCTGGCCATGCACACAGCCCCGTGGGGGGCCCAGCTGCCCCCCCCCCCCGCCCTGCCCTGCGGCTGGGGGCAGTTTCCATTCATCTCCAGCTGGAGACCTCCCCAGATGCGTGCGCCCCGCGGGGCCGATGTGGCCTTCTGCTGGGGGAGCAGCCCCGCCGGTGCCGCCTCACTGTCCCAGGGGCCAGCCGAGTCCCGGGCGTGCAGGCCCGGTGGGCTCCGCCTCCTCCTGCGTGCGGTGTCCTTCCTGCCCCCGCCAGCATAGCCAGGCTCCATGGGGACGGGGCTGTTGGAGGGCTGGCGTCTGTGGCAGAGCACGTGGTCAGAGTTGCTGCCTGTACCTTCTCCCAGATGCGACCCCGGCTGGTGTGCCTGGTCTCCAGGCCTCCGTCGCTCCACCTGCGTGTGGGGCCCGTGGCACCTGCCAGCACGCTGCCGTCTGTTGCTGTCATGCCTGCGGCACTGCCACCAGGGACTCGGTGGCCGGTGTCTCCACAGGGCCCTCGCCCTGTGCCTGCCGCGCGAGGAGGGGTGTTGGGCTGTGCTTTTGGGGCCTGTGCGGTCCTTCAGGAATCAGTGCTCTGGGCGACGGCGGTGCCGGGCTGAGGCTTGAGCCCGTGGGACCGGATGGTGGGCCGGGTGGGCGACGAAGTTCTGGCCCACAGGTCCCCGGCCTCTGAGTCTGCTCGGATGTAGGATGGAGACACTGAACTTGCAGTGTCCCCAGCTCTGCTGATTCGCCGTAATTAGGGTCACAGGGTCCTTCTGGCCACACAGCAGACGGGACAGCAGCGTAATTACGGGTGTCTTCTGCCCTTGGGGAGGTGGCTGTACCGGCAGGAGCGGTCACGGGCAGCACTGTGGCTCTCCTCTTCTCATTTCTTTCCCACCAGTCTGGGTCACCTGGTCTCTGGCAAGAACGGAGCAAGAACGAGAAAACGATGTTGCAAGGGGTCCAGAGGTGGAGACCGCGCTCCGGCCTGTGGCCCGGGCCCGGAGCCTGTGCTGGGGCAGGCCGGGTCCTGACTGCAGGGCCTGATCCAGAAGCCAGCTGGGGGTGGTGTGACCACATCAGGGACAGGGTTTCACTGGGCTCCCTCCAGCCAGGCCCGTGGTTTCCTGGGCTGACCCAGCTCTGGGGCCCCTTCCTCTCCTGGATGCAGACACCCATGGGTGGGCTTGGGCAGCATACGTCTGTATCTTTGGCTCAGATCTTCCGTGAACCGCCAGAGTACTTACCATGTCACACGCCTGCTTGAAAGGCCCTCTGGACCCTCTTGCCTGAGGGATGGATCCAAAGCCCCCATTTCCCTCTGTCCCCACCCCCGCCCCACGGGTGCCTGTTGCCCTGGAGCCTGGTGGGGTCCCGAGGTGCCCTCTGCAGCCCAGACGCCCGGCCTGCCCCCTTGGCCTGGAGCCTCTCCCGATGCCACCTGACCCCGAAGCACTGCTGCCCGTGAGCTCCCGGACCTTTTGACCTCCAGCTGCAGGACCGCGACCCCGGTGGGCAGGGACGGGGCTTCTCAGCAGCTTCTTAAAGGCCCCGGCTTGTCTGTTACAGACACTTGGAAAATGACCCCATTTACACCAAAAAAAAAAAAAAAAAAAAATAGGAATAGAACTTACCTAAGGAAGTGAAGGATCCGTGTGCTGAGAACCATAAGGCCTCGGTGAGAGAGGCGGGGAGCCCGGAAGATGCTCTGCGCTCACGGCTCAGAGGGTCTGGAATTATTAAGACGCCCGTCGCACCGCCCCGAGGCCCCCCAGACCCAGTGCGGCCACTGCTGAAATGGGCGTTGTTCACAGAGATGGAGAAAACTGCTCTGGAATCTGCGTGGACCCGTGACAGACCCGAAGCAGAGTCTCGAGGGAGAACAGAGTTGGAGGCGCCACACTGAGGAATTTCAAGCTACATTTTATTTTATTTTATTGTAATTTTTTGGCTTTTTAGGGCCACACCCCCGGCATATGGAAGTTCCCAGGCTAGGGGTTGAATCAGAGCTACAGCCGCCGGCCTTCACCACAGCCATAGCCACAGCCACAGCCACGGCAACTCGGAATCCAAGCCGCATCTTGGACCTACACCACAGCGCACGGAACACCGGATCTCCGGTCCACTGGGTGAGGCCAGGGATCAAACCGCCTCCTTGTGGGTGCTCGTTGGTTTCGTTTCCACTGTGCTACAGTAGGAATTCCCTCAGCTACGTTTTGAAGCTACAGTCGTCAAAACAGCATGGTACTGGCTTAAAACCAGACACAGAGAATACGGAGCCCAGAAGTAAACCATGCTTATACGGTCAGTTTTACAGGTCGGGTCCTGTGTAACCGCGCTTATACAGGAGCCGGGCCCGTGCAGCGGCGAGGGTGGTCTCCTTAGGAAGTGGCGCTGGGAAAGCCCAGCATGTGCAGAGGGAGAGACCAGACACCATCTCTCGCCACACCCGAAAGCGAGCGCCAGGTGCATTAAAGGTTTGGACGTAAGACCCGAAAGCGAGCGCCAGGTGCATTAAAGGTTTGGACGTAAGACCCGGAAGCGAGCGCCAGGTGCATTAAAGGTTTGGACGTAAGACCCGGAAGCGAGCGCCAGGTGCATTAAAGGTTTGGACGTAAGACCCGGAAGCGAGCGCCAGGTGCATTAAAGGTTTGGACGTAAGACCCGGAAGCGAGCGCCAGGTGCATTAAAGGTTTGGACGTAAGACCTGAAACCGTTGAAGTCCTAGAAGAAAACCCGGGCACTAGATCTGAAACCGTAAAACTCCTAGAAGACAGCGCAGGCAGTAAGTGCCTTGATTTGTCTTGATGATGAAGTTTTGAATCTGACACCAAAAGCCGAGACAGCAAAAGCTAAAACAAGCAAGTGGGACGCCATCAAACTAAAACTTCGTGCACAGCCACAGAGACCATCGGCAAATGAAAAGACAGCTACAGAATGGGAGGCGGTGCCGGCAAGCCCCTCATCTGCCAAGAGGTCAGTATCCAAAATATGTGAGGGACCAAAATGGGCAAGAGACCTAAGTAGTCATTTTCGAAAGAAGACACACAGATGGCCAGCAGGCGCACGGCAGGGCGCTCAGACCGCGCATTGCCAGGCAGTGCATATCAGGACCGGAGGGAGACACCTGCTCCTGTCAGAACGGCCAGCATCAGAAAGTCTGCAGCTTACGAATGTCAGCAGAGGATGTGGAGAAGAGGGAACCCTTGTTCACTGCTGATGGGGTTGTAAATTGGCCCGCCAGGTGTGCAGGCAGTATGGAGGTCACTCAGGCAGTTAAAAACGGTTGGAGTTCTTGCTGTGGCTCAGCAGGTTAAGGACCTGGTGTTGTCTCCACGAGGCTGCAGGTTCAATCCCTGGCCTCACTCAGAGGGTAAGGATCTGGTATTGCCACAAGCTGCGGTGTAGGTTGTAGACGAGGCTCAGATCCAGTTTGCCGTGGCTGCGGTGTAGGTTTCAGACGCAGCTCCCATTCCACCCCAAGTCCGATAACATCCAGGTGTCGGGGTGTGGCTGTAAAAAGAAAAGAAAATTAAAAATGTAACTGCCATATGACCCAGAAATCCCACTTCTGAGAATATATCTGAAGGGAATAAACCTCTTGAGGAGGTCTCGGTTCTTCCCCGTTGATCACAGCTTTATTCACAATTGCCGAGGTGTGGAAATGAGCTGAGTGTCCATCGATGGTGCCTGCACAGAGGGAGCGCGGTCTCGGAATATCCCACACACGGGAATATCATTCAGCCTCGGAAAAGCAAAATCCTGGCACTTGAGAAAGCAAGCCAGGCGGAGGAAGACGAACAGCATGTGCTGTCACGTGTGGAGTCTAAAAAATAAAGCCGAAAGTGGAATTCATAGAAGCAGGACAGAAAAGGAGTTGCTGGGGCTGGGGTAGGGAGGCTGGCGGAAAGAGGCGAGCTCTCAGAAAATAACAGATACTGGTCCTGGCCGCCCTTTCTCTTGTTCCTGCCTCCCCAGGGTCCCCAGACAGCCTTGGGGACGAGGTGGAGCTGCCTGCCGGCCTAGGGCCCCGGGGTGGGGGGGTGGGAGGCCGGGCCCACCGCCTGCCCTGCCCCAGCACCCGGCTCAGCCGTACCCTCGCCACACACGCCCGCCTGCGTGAGATGCAGAGCAGTGACCCCGCGGTGGCAGCCTCACGCCCCCATTGAGCTCTCCTGAGACGCTTGGGGACAGGGACGGGCACCTCGGCCGTGTTCCCGGGGTAGACCCCACCCAGAGTACGGCTGTGGCCCAAGGCGAGTGTGACCAGAAAGCAAGAAGTCTAGAAATGAGAGGACACGCTGTGCGTCTCGGGAACAGAGGGTTCGCCACGGAAATTAGGAGATACCTGCAGCGGAAAGAACAACAGCGCTCTGAATGGGGACCCCGGGGACGCGGACCCATCAGAGTGTGACTCAGGGCCCTGCCCTGGGGATGCAAGTCGGATAACGCCCGTGGGTCCCGAGTGCGATGGAGAAAGAGGGCGGGAAGGTGTGGCTGAGCCGCTGGGCCCGGGTCTTCCAGGCCCGGCGGGTGCCCTGGACGCGGGGGTGCAGTGCGCACCTGCGGAGGGACCACGAGGAGAGGCCTGAGGGCACAGGCAGCCAGCGCCGGCGCGTGCTGTCCCCGTGTGTGTCTGCGTACGTGTGTGTCTGTGCACACGTGTGTGAATGGTGGCCCATGCTTCGCACACGCAGAAAAAAATCAGCCCTAAAGAAGGTAGACTGTGCAGAAGCTTTCGGAGTCCTCTGGCCGCGTGCAGAGTCTGCAGTGCACTGGGTCTTGAAAAAATGGTGTGAAGTGCTATTAAGGTGTTTTGTTTCTGTTTTTTTGTAAAAGAGGAAAAGGTAGCTTTACTCTGCCAGGCAAAGGGGGCGCCAGCAGGCTAATGCCTTAGAGACTGCCCGTGAAGGTTTTATATTTATTATACGTTGAAATGATAGTATATGGTTAAACTGTGTTATTAAACTTAGCTTGACCTGTTTCCTTTTACTTTTTATTTAACTTTTGCTTTTTAGGGCCACAACCTACAGCGTATGGAAGCTCCCAGGCTAGGGGTCGAATTGGAGCTGCAACTGCCGGCCTACACCACAGCCACAGCAACGCGGGATCCAAGCCGCCCGCGTGTGCAACCTACACCACCGCTTACGGCAAGACTGGATCCTTTACCCCCTGATGGAGGCCAGGGATCGAACTGGAATCCTGTGGACACCAGTCAGGCTTGTAGCCCACAGAACCACAGTGGGAACTCCTCCTTTTATGTTTTATTTTTTTAATTAATTATTTATTTATTTTTGTCTTTTTTGGCTTATCTAGGGCCGCACCCGCGGCATATGGAGGTTCCCAGGCTAGGGGTCTAACAGGAGCTGCAGCCGCCGGCCTTCGCCACAGCCACAGCAACGCGGGATCTGAGCCGCGTCTGCAACCTACACCACAGCTCACGGCAACACCGGATCCTTAACCCACTGAGCAAGGCCAGGGATCGAAGCCACAACCTCATGGTTCCTAGTTGGATTCGTTAACCACTGAGCCACGACGGGAACTCCATCCTTTTACGTTTTAAATGTGGCTCCCAAAAACACTAAAATGCATGGCTTGCGTTCATGGCTTGCACTGCAGCTCTTCACCGGCGCCGATCTGGAAGATGCTGATCTTGACCTTGGGCTAGGAAAAGTTTTCTTAAATGGGACCAGGAAGCACTGATCATAAAGGAGAGGGTAAATAATGACGTTTACGTTGAAGTTAAGCAGCTCTTCTCGTCCGAGGACGTCCCCGAGGAGTGAAAAGGCCGCCCCTGGGGACAGGCTGCACGTGTCACGACAGGGAGCGCATCCAGACCATCGGGCAGCAGGACCGCACAGACACAGGATGGAAGAGCACGTGTTCCCGGCCCCCGACGGAGGGAGGAGCCCGGCTCGCCCACTGCAGCCGTCGCGCGCCTGGGCCGGCCAGGACTCCTCTCCCTTCCACCCTTTGGCGCGGGGTGTGCGCCGTGTGGCCGGTTCGCGGGGTCTGTCTGCTTTCTCTGCAGCCCCTGTGCCTTTTCTCTTCTTCCCTTCCCCGGATCTCTGAAGCACAGCGGCCTTGCTCCGCCCTGTCTGTGCTGGAGGACATGCGCTTATTTCCTTCCTCCCAGCGGCAGCTCTGAGCGCTGTGCCCTCAACTCAGAAGCTCCGGTGCTGGGCGGTGGCTTTGTGCGCTGGCCTGCGGTGCCCGTGGTCCTGGGACCCGCGCGCTTGGACGCTGTCCTGGCTCTGCAGCCGTGACTGGCGTGCGCTTCCCCTCCCCCGAGGCTCCAGCCTCTGACCCACTCGGTGGCGTCGAGACTGCGCGGCTGTTCCCCGTGTCCCTCCCGGCCCGGCCTCCTTGGCGCTGTGACCGCCTCCGTGGCCAGTGCAGCCCCTGCTCCGCTGCCCAGGGGACCAGCTTTTCGTCACCCTCCGTTTAGCCCGAGCCCCGTGTTGTGGGCAGGGCCTCCCGCTTGCCCGCGTTCCCCACACGGGTTTTCACCGCCTGGCCTCCGCGTAGGCCCGCTGACTTCTGGCTCCCGGTGTGGCTGCCAGAGTGCGCTTCTCTGGTCGGCTCTGGCTCCTTTCGAAGGAATCCACCCCCCCACCCCCCAACTACTGCTAATATTTACTGTTTTTATTTTGAAATAACTTCAGAGTTGCAGAGAAGTTGCAGAAATAGTTGAAGCAGTTCTCGTATACTTGCGCTTAGATGGCCCAAGTGTCAGTGTTTTCATTGTGTTGGCTTCATCGTCTCTGTACGTGTGTGTTTCATGTGTGCACACACACGTCGTTCCCTGACTTGAGAGCGACTCGCCTCTTTAACCCAAAATAAAATGGAACGCGTGTCAGCGTGGAAGTGCTGGCCGCCGCCGCCCGAGCGCGCAGCGGAGCAGCCCGGGTCCTCGGCCGCTCGGCGTACCCTAGAAGTAGGGCCGGAGGTTCCCGGCTAAGAGGCAGGAGGTGGGACTGCGGCGGTAGGGTGGCTGTGGCCTCGCCAGCAGCCCGCGGCCCCTCTCCGCCAGCAGCCCGCGGACAGAGTGCAGGCCACAGACGGGCAGGGAGCCTGACCGAGGGGGCGTCCGGCCCGCGCTTCCTGGGCGGTGGCCGGAGCTCGCAGCCGCGCGTGGTCCCGCGCGCTTCCCTCGCCAGTCCTGGGCGCACACCTCTGTCTGCTGTGGGGCGGGGCGCAGGTGTGAGCCGTCAGCTTTCCGAGGTGTAGACACGCTGATGGAGGCTGCGGGCCGATGTCAGAGCGCCTGGCGCACGGGACTCCGGCCGCAGCTCAGCGGAGAGACAGCGTCTCCTCAGCTTTTGTCTCCCCGAGTTAATGCGTGAAAACCGGGGTTAAACACTCGGCCCTGTCCTCCCCCGTCAGCTCGCAGAGTACAGGGCTGGCCCCGCGCCGGCTGCGCCGGGCGACCGCGAGGGCGCTCACCCTTACTCTTTCCGCGAGGACCTGGAGCTTCGCTGAGTCTCGGTCTTGAGCCCGTCGCGGCTGTGGTCCTCGCGGACAGTCACGCTGTCCCATGTGTGCCTCTGGGAGCTTAGGCAGACTGGTCCCAAGTGACCCTGGTGGCTTCAGCTCTCAGCTGCATCCTTTCTCCGAACGCGTAGTGGCTTGGTCTCCCGCCTGCTTGCTCTGATCGGGGCAGCCATCGGTCACAAAGCTTCTGGACCCCACGGACAGCCCGGGCTTGGGACATGGGATTTCCAGCTGTGACAGGGAGAGGCTCCGCCAGGGTCACCCAGGTTAGGGACCAGGTGTGGTTGTCAGAAGGGCTTTGGATTCGAGGAGAGCAGGAGCAGGGAACCTGGCTCGGAGCAGAAAGGCAGCGCCCCAGGCGGCCCCCCAGGTGCGAAGCGCAGAGTGGCCGACCCCAGCCGTGACGCGGCGCCTTGAAGCTGGGCTGAGGGTCCTGAGTGACGGGACAGGACGGCTCCGGGTCAAGGGAGGAAGGTCCCGCCCTTGAATGTGGCAGGCCCTCGTTGACCTGTCGGTCGTGGGCCGCCAGAAGCCCCTGGATCAGAGGCTTGCAGGCACGGAAGTGCGGTCCCAGCGTCGAGCTGGAGGCCGCCTGCCACGGAAGCAGGAAGGAGCCCACGGGCGCCCCGACAGCGAGCTGGCCAGGAGTGGGGGTGCCGGGGCCAGTTCTGCCAGAGGCGTTTGCGAGGGAGGTTAACCGTCTGGGGCAGCACTTGAAAAGCAGCCCTAAAAATAGCAGCCCTCATTTAAAGTTCACGGCCAGCTGGTAAAACACTGATTCACCCAACACACTACGTGCCTTGCGCTGGGAAGTCATTTTCCATTGCTGCTATTTTTAAGCACACTTTTGTTTTTCTTAACCCAGCGCTGTCTCCTTGGCTCTGTTGGAGACCCTGGGCCTGCAGCACTTTCCGCCTGGACGGACCCTTGAACAGAGAAGAGGTTTAGCTGTTGCCACGATGTGTAACGTGTGCGTGCGCCGTGCAGGGAGGGCCCCCAGTGTAACGTGTGCCCGCGCCGTGCAAGGAGGGCCCTTAGCAGACACACCTCAGCCGGCCGGCTTGCCCAGGCCCTGCGCCCTGTGTGGACCATCTCAGATGAAGCGCCGAGGACAGCGGTGTCTGTTCCAGAGCAGTCTGTAGTCTGCCTGTGATCGTGACCCATAGTAAGAAAGCCACCTTGTAGTGCCACCCAGAGCACAGCGTCTGGGTGGGTGAATGTGTGTGTGCGGGGTGTGTGGGCCATGCACCTGCCGTGTGCAGTGGGCACCTCCTCTCGGGAGGGGTGCCGCGCTAGTGCTCTGTGCCATGCAGCTGGCCGGGCTGGAGTGCAGACTCAGGCGACCTGGCCCTGGAGCCAGTGGTGTTGGAAAGGGCGTGAGCTGAGCACAGCCTCACCTGGGCTTGGGCACTGAGACCTGGGCCTCCCACAGTCCCTGGCGCTGCTGTGGGGTGGGAGGAAGGCAGGGAGGGAGCTCAGGCGCGGCCTCTGCTCTCTGCGCCCTCGCGGGCCTGGCTTCCCAACTGCCCAGCCCCTGCCTCCTGCCTGTCACTGCCTCTGCTCTGGGGCCCAGTGTGATGATCTCGTGGCCGGGGGTCAGAACTGAGACCCCTTTGAGCAAATGGGGTCCCCAGGTCCTGCAGGTGTGGTTCTCCATGGAGATCATCAAGTTTAAACAAACGAAGAGAGTCTTTCTCGGAGCAGGAAAAGTCCCATCCCTCCGCAGGTCCCAGCCTTCCCCCTGAGCATTTGTGGCGCCCGCCTGCCCGCCAGGGAGCTGAGGCGTCTCCGGGGCTGCTGTGCAGGGTCCCAGCAGTGGCTACAGTGCCAGGGCCATCTTCCTGTGTAGCAGCCCCAGCCTCCACCTCCTCTGCCCAGGCTGCGGCCTTGCGGGCGGGGGTGTGGCTGGAGAGGTGGCGGGGAGCGGGGAGGGACTGCGGGTGGAGGAAGCCTCTGGCAGCTCCTCAGTGGGCCGCACCCCCCGGCCCCGTGCCCACTGCCCTGGGTGTCGCTTTCCCTTGTGCCGGACTCTTGGGCCCTCGCTGCCGCCCCCCCCCCGCCCCTCCGTCGCCCCGTGGCCCCACCTGCCAGCTGCAGCCCTGCCACCCGGCTGGGTCGCTTCTCTGTGCCCCAGCGTCTTTGCACTTGCTGTTCCCTCCGCGTCTTTTTTTGCCTTCTCTAGGGCCACACCCACAGCGGATGGATGTTCCCAGGCTAGGGGTCTAATAGGAACTGTAGCCGCCAGCCTTCACCGCAGCCCCAATAACGTGGGGTCCGAACTGCGACCTACAGCACAGCTCACAGCAAGGCCTGATCCTTAACCCACTGAGCGAGGCCAGGGATCGAACCCCAACCTCATGGAGACTAGCCGGGTTCACTTCCACTGAGCCACAGCGGGAGCTCCCCTCCACGTCCTTGCCTGTCCCTTTGTGCGGCTCGGGTCTTGGTGCCGATGTCCCCTCTCCAGAGAGCCTGGCCCTGACCTTCCTTCCCCGGTCGGCGCTGGCCCTCTCCGCCACTGTCCTCGGCGCTCCCTCAACCGAGGGACCCGGGGTGTCTCCATTCTTAGACACACCAGTTTCTGGAGGCAGGGCTTTGGGCGGCATGACATCACTGGCCCGAGCCGGCCGTGCTCCTGGCACCCAGTGGGGCCGGGTACGGTGTCTGTGGTGCTCGTTACGACGCGGGTGACCGAGGGATCTGTGGGTGCTGCCCGGGCCTCGCCTCAGCCTGCGGTGGCCGGGCGGTGCAGTCCCCTCCTCTCCCCTCCCTTCCCCACGGTCTGCACACCGGCCCGGCCTCGCTGTGCCCTCGGCAGGGGCAGGGCATCCGGGCTGCATCCCCGCAGGTGCCACTGGAGACCTCCCGTCGATGGGAGTGCTGACGGCACCCAGCTGCGGGGCCGTGAGCTTGAGGTGGGCTTCGGGTCCTCGGGGTTGGCGTTGGGTGACCCCCAGGGGGTCTGCTTGATCCCGCAAGGGTTGGGGCCGAGGACAGTTTCGGGACCCCAGGCAGCTGCCGCCCGAGGGCCCTGCGTCCAGCAGAGGGCGTGCCGAGCACACAGGAGGCCGCACCGTGGCCGGCCGGGCTGCCAGTCGCTCGCAGCGGGGAGCGGACTCGTCGTCCCCCAGATGCTGAGCCGGTGTCAGCGGCGCCATCCCTGAGTGCCTGGAGGGCGGGAAGGGGTTGTCCTCTCCAGTGCTCCAGGGCTGGCCTCGTCCCTTCGACCCTGCCCCCTGCTTGCAGGGATTTTGTTTGAGGGATTCTAGGTGGTCTGTGACCATCCTTGTCCCATAGCACCCCAGGGTGCTGGCCTCTAGGCATCGTGTCCATTTCACACCCGTGTTTGGTTTCCTGCAGAGCCCTGAGCCCTGGAGACCCCCAGGTTGGCTGTAAAAGGTGCCAGTGTTTGCCCACCTCCCCAGGGGCCACCAAGGGGAGGGGCTGCATTTTGCTGCCCAGTGAACTTGAGTTAAGCGTTTACTTCTCAGGTCCCCGTGTCCCCCAGGGCCCATTCTGCCACAGGGCCCCTGCAGGATCTGGGACTCTGCCCGCAGCCCGAGCAGGGCGGGGGGACCTCTCTGAGCCACAGGAAAGCAGTCCTGAGTGCGAGGTGCTGGGTGCACCAGGCTGTCAGGGCTTCCTTTCAGGGTGGGCCTGGGTGCGCCTGCCTCCTGCGGGCCCCGCCCTTCCTGTGTGGCCAGGAGCCCGGGTTAGCAGCCTCTGCTGGGCCGGGTGGAGTCCAGTGGGCACCGGATCTGTGCTTTGTGCTTGGTCTCTGGGCACATCTCCACAGAGACAGTGGCGTCTGTTTGGAAGCCTCGGGCCGGGACTCAGGTTAGAGCCCGTGGCCTTGGACGGGGTGCAGCTCGCCCTCAGGGTCAGGTCAAGCGGTTTTCTGACTCTGGCATTTGAGGGTGGGGGTCGGGTGGGGGCGCGGTCCTCCTGACGTGCTGCCCCTGGGAGGCTGTCAGCAGGAGCGCCCTCTGCGGCTGGCCACCGCCGTAGGCAGGGCCCACCTCCGTGAGGCTGCCGAGCTGGCTGGGAAGCCCTGCCCGGGACATAGAGCAGGGCGTGGGCATCAGCTGGTAGCGAGTGCTGGGGGCCGTGGGGGGTCAGGAAGGGGAGCTGGGGCCACGCGCCCACATCCCGAGAGGGCCGCTCGCAGATGCTTCTGGGGAGTGGCCTGGACTTGTGCGCAGAAGCTGCTCCCTCCCCGGCCCCACTGGGATGAGAGCTGAGGGTTCTGGAAAGGAAGCGCCAGAAGAGTGGGGAGCCGACAAGCTGGTGATGGAGCGCAGGCGCGGTGCGGGCACCGAGGAAGCTGAGTGAGCTGGAGGAGCTTCTCGTGAGGACCCTGGCGCCTCCGAAGGGCCTTGGAGGTCTGGGGGCGGCTGTGAGAAGCAGCCAGACGCCTCCCGCCCCTGCTGCCCACAGGGCTCGAGTCTGGGCGTTACTGTCTGGCAGGCACAAGTGCCGGGGCTGCCCCGGGCCACCATCATGCGCATGAAGCCTCCAGGACACCCCACGGCTGTGAGGTTGAGGTTCCCCAGCCCAGGCTCAGCCTGAGGCCCTGGCAGCTGTAGCCCACATTCAGGCAGAAGAGTGGGCGTCCAGCCAGCCCTGGGGGAAAGGCCTCTGGACACAGTGACGGTGCAGGGCGGGTGTCCCCAGCGCTCTGCCCGGGAGCCCCCCAACCCCATGCGCCTGGGGTCGCCAGTGAGCTCGTCGGCGCCACTTTGAGTTGTGAGCGGACGGCCAGGGGCCACCAGATGCCTTGCGAACAATTTAACACAGACTTAGTACAAGTCAGTGAAAGTCCCAGCACAATTTTTTATAGAAATTGACAAGAAGATTTTGGTATGTACGTGGAAATGCAGCATGACGTAGAGTAATGAAGTGATTCTTCCAAAAGGAGAACCAGGTTGGAGGACTGATGGATGTCAGTGCTGACCTTGAAGCCGTGGCGTGGAGGCACCGGGCGGCTGGCCTGGCTTCAGCAGGCCCGTGGGCAAGGCAGGCGCAGAGGGGGTCCGCGCCGAGGCCGGCTGGGCTCCAGCGAAGGCCTGTAGTCGGGCAGTTAGACGGTCTTCCTGCTCCTTGCGGTCATGCGTTCCTTTAACTCCTCGAGTCATTGGACATGTTTACTGTTGTTAAAGTTTTTTTGTTTTTTTAAGTCTTTTATCTTTTTAGGGCCGCATCCGCAGCCTATGGAGGTTCCCAGGCTAGGGGTTGAATTGGAGCTGCAGCCGCCGGCCCACGGCACAGCCACAGCAACGCGGGATCCAAGCCATGTCTGCGACCTACACCACAGCTCATGGCAACGCCAGATCCTTAACCCACTGAGTGAGGCCAGGGATGGAACCTGCGTCCTCATGGTTCCTAGTCAGGTTCGTTTCCACTGCGCCATGATGGGAGCTCCCTTTTCCCACTTGCTTTTAAGTGAGCCACGTTTTCCTGCGCCTTCGGCAAGGGTTCTGGACCTGATGGCTGCGCCGCCTTCCCAGCACACTTGTCTCCTCTTCCGTGGTCTCACAAAGCTGCTCCAGGGTGTCACAGTTAGTGGCGGGGGGCGGGGCGGTTATAGACAAAGGACAGAGGTCAGGGTCTCATCTGGGAGAGGTCGGAGATGGAGGCATCGTGACGGCCTCATGTACAGATTCGTGTGGCCGCGTGGACACCTGGCCGGGCCCTGGCACCCGTCCCCTCACCTGTTGCCTGAGGGCCTAGGAAAGCAGCAGCCGCGGGGACCAGGCTGGGTCTCCGTCTTTACTTTTCTCTGATGGGGGCCCCGGGACCCTGGTTCTAGGACCAGTGCAGGGAGGGTAACAACAGCCTGGGGGCGCTCCTGAGCGCGGTGATTCCAGCTGCCTGGCCGGCTGCGTCCTCCCGCCCCAGGGCCTCCGTGCGCGCTGCCAGGGAGAGCGCGGTGCCTGGGGACGCCGCCCTGCCCTGGTCCTCACGGGCAGCCAGCTCTGTTGGCATCCCCAGCAGTCACCTGTCCCCGTTGCATGCTGGCTGTCCCCAGGGGCTTTGGAGTTGCCGCTGCACAGAGCTGGCTTCAACCTGGCGTATGGTCAGCAGGGCCCACTGCGGGAGGTGGCCTTGGGGCGGAGGGCAGGACTGCTGGGGCCAGGGCCTGCGGAGGGGCCGGCAGGGTGGGCGTCTGAGGCTGGACCGACCCAGAGCCCTGCCTGCTGGACGGGGCCTCCAGGCGGGCGTGACCCTGCCACCCCGTGCGGACAGCAGGCGTCCCTGTGGTCACACGGAGGCTGGGGCCGAGCAGAGCAGTGTCCTCTCTCCGCCGCTTGCTCTTCCTGTACTTGCTGGACCAGCCGTGGAGGAGGTCTTAGCTGCCGCGTGTCTCCCACCCCCAGGACCCACACCCTGGCTGCATCCGTCAGCCTCTGCCGCCCTCAGTGGCTACAGGTGCAGCCTCTGCCTTGGGCCAGCTCGGCACCTGCTCACTGGGCAACCCGGAAACTGGCCGCTGTGTCGTTCCAAGGCTCTCTGAGTGGAGACGCCACACACCCGGCCCTGCTCTGCAGGTGCCGGCTGGGAGCTCACAGGGCAGAGCTGCCACCTGCTCGGAGAGCTGTCCCGGCCTCGGTGATGGCCGTCTGGCAGGCTGTGCCCGTCCCCGCGGCAGTGGCCTTGGCCCACACAGCGCCTGTGCGATGTCACTTTGAAAAGTTAGTCAAGACGCTCCCTCTCCGACCAGGCTTGGCGGCCAGGCCTGTAAAAGGAGCAGCTGTTTGTCTCTGCCCGCCCGGGCCCTTCTCCCCCTGCCCGTCCCCATTGGCTGCCTTCCGCTCACTCGGGCTCCTGGCTCCGGGTCAGGGCTGCCCGGAGGGAGGGAGGCAGGGAGGCGGCGAGTGGTGCCCGGGCTCGCACTTTCCCGCCCGCCCATTCTGCGCTGCCCATCATGCTTGCAGGTCACGGAGGCCTCCCCGCAGACCGGGCTTTGCTCGGCCAGCCCCCCAAAAGCGGACTCAGCTGCAAAATGGTGCTCCAGGCGGTTGGCAAAGTGCTGAGGTGAATGCGGGCTGGGGGTGCCTGACTGTCCCCGCCCCTACCCTAGGGCTCCCCTGCCCGTCGGCCGCCACCTCCCAGGTCAAGTGGCCGTGGCCTGGGTGACTGGAGGCCCAGGGCGACGCAGGCCCACCCGTGGGCTGCCTGGGACCGGCCGGATGGGGGGCTCTGGTGGGAGTGAGGTTCTCCCTAGAGCCCCGGCTTCCTGTGCTCGTGGAGGGGGCGGGCGGAGCCCCGAGAGAGGCTCTGGGGAGGCACAGAGGCCCTTGTGCGCCGAGCCCGCGGGACGCGCCTTCACCAGCGGCAGGAGGCTGGCCCGGGCAGGGTGACCAGGCCGTCCTCCAGCGGCCTGGTTCGGGGCAGGGCCCGGGGCCGCGGCTGCCGTAGGACGGCTCCAGAAAAGCGCCTTCGGACCGTCTTCTCACCTCTTCCTCTGACCTGCGCCCTGGGCCTCGCGGTCCGCGCAGAGCGTTTGGACAGAGCCCAGCGCCTCTCCTGTCCCAGGGGCCAGGCGTCCCTCAGGCAGTCGGGCGCCTTGAGCCCGGGGAGCCAGCCCTCCGCCCCTGGACAGCGGGTCTGTTTGCACCGCAGGGTGTGTGCCGGCGGGGCGGGGAGGGGGGTCCCGCGGGGCCGCGCAGCCAGGCCGACCTGGGCTCCCCGCCGTGTGGCCATCGTAGCTTCTCCGGGAACGCGTGTCCTGCTCCTCTCATTCCGTCTCCACCGCAGCCTGGCCCCGCTACCCCGGCAGGGCTGAGGCAAGGCCGGGCGCGGCTGGTGGCGCCGCGCGGACTGAGCGTCGGCCCTCCGGCTGCAGCTCTGGCTCCCTGGGCTTCCTCCCCTCGGGGGGCCGTCCCCTGCCCCACAGCGAGACTCGGGGGACTCCCAGCCCCGTTCAGGATCGGGGTTTGGAGGGCAGGGCTCTCTTCCAGGTCTGCGTCCGCCCGGGAGCGGTGCCGTCCCCTCCGTGTGCGGGGCCTGGGCCGCCTGTGTGCACACGTGTTGGGGGGAGGCTGAAACGGGCTCCCCCAAAGACAGATCGCGCTACTCCCAGCCGCGCTCCGGGGGGGGGGGTGCCGAGGCCGTCGCGGGGGCTCATGGTGAGGGTGGCGCCGGGCAGGCGTCAGAGGAGCGGCCGCCTCAGCCGGCGGGCGGAGGTCAGAGCAGGGCGGCGCGTCGAGGCCGGGGCTGCAGGTCCTGGCGTGGCAGCGCCTGTGCGTGGACGGCGGGTCGGGCAGGGCTGCAGCCTCGCCCTGTCCGCCTGAGGCCTGCAGGGGACGCAGGCTGGGGAGAGCGGGCTTTGTGGGGGCGCCGACACCAGGCCCGCAGGCCGGGAGGAAAAATGTCCTGAGTGATGGTCTCCAGGGTGCCTGGCTGGCGCAGCCTGGGGGGTTGACAGGGGTTCCGGGTAGGGGGGTCTCCCCAGCTTTCAGCCTCCGAGTCTTTGCTCTGGGCGGGGGCCGAGTTAAGACCCGTGAGGACGTGGTCGGGGTGGGGTGGGGTCTTGGTTTGCAGGCACCGCCCCAGGCCCGCTGCACTGGAACTTGGGGTCGGGGCAGCAAGGCCCCACGTTTCCACCGGCCCTGGGGCTCAGGACCACGTGGGCCTAGGGGTGGTGGGCAGTGGGCCTGGGCCAGGCGACCGGCCTTGTGATGGAGACGGTGAGCTGATTTGTGGCCTTGGCGTCTGGCAGTCCTTGAGCTTCCTCAGCTGCCAGCCACCCGGCCCTCGTGGCTGCTGGCAGGTGGCTGCCCCCTGGGCATGTCCACCTTCCTTGGGGCCCGGGATCTCATGGAGCTGATGGAGCGGGCCGCCCCCATGGCGTCTGTAGGGTGGGCACAGCCCCACACACTCGAGGTGTCTCTCCCGGCAGGACGGCTGCTGGGGTGTGTGTCCGCGCTGGGGTCTCACTCAGCAGCCGCGGGGCCTTCCTGGTGAGACTGGGCAGAGCGATGCTGGGTGAGGTCGTGCGGACAGGAACACACCGGGCCAGGCGGATTGGCAGAGGGACCCGGCTGGGCTGTGTCTGGGCTGTGGGGACCCTCTGCAGTAAAGGCATCAGGAGCAGGGGACGCTGAGGGGGCAGCTGGGTGGGCGTCCATGGGGAGACCCTTGCAAGGTGTTTCCGAGAGGCCAGGCCCCTCACAGACATCAGTGTCAGCCAGGTGGACGCAGCCTGGGCGCCCAGTAAGGCGCGGGCCGCACGGGGCCCCATCTGGGTTCTCTGCCTGTGCCCACGGCATGGTCTTCTCCCAGGAGGTCGCAGCGGGCCCTCCGCCTCTGGCCGCATCAGTGCCGCCGACCTGCCTGCCTGCAGCCAGGGCGTCCGCGTCGTCCCTCCACACCAGGTCCACAGCCTTCGTTTTCTCGGTACCCGTGGGGCGCCCTTGGGAGGGGGGCGCCCACAGGCCTGGGCTGGACGGGGCCTGCCTGTGACTGCAGAGTCCTGTTCTGTCCTTCTGCCTGCGCGCCGTGGCACAGGACGGGTGTCACATCCAAGGCTGCCGTGTATTTTCTGAAGCGTCAGGTTGGCTGCTGCTGGCCACTTGTGTGCCCACAGGGGCCAAGCGTCCTGTCGAGGCGCCTGTCCTGCCGTGGAAGGGGCGGCCGCGGGGCCCCGCGCGCACAGAGGTGCTCCACATGCCCAGACAGGCCCTGGTCAGGCTCGTCCCCGCCCTGCCACCTCCCGACCAGTGCCCGCCCGCTGCTCCATGGGGGCACCATAGAGACACAGCGACACTGCAGGCAGGTCGGGCCGTCGGCGGGCGGAGGAGCCGCTCCTGGCTGTCCCAAGGTGCGAGGGCGGACTGGCCAAGGGAGGCAGGGTGAGCGGGCCGGGCCTCTGATGGCGCAGAGCCGCATCCTCCGGGCCCCTCCTCGGCCCCCTGAGAGGGGGATGGAGGGCGCCCTGGCCGTCGGCTCGCCGGCTCCCCAGGAAGTGAAGCTGCCACCGCCCTGCCCTCGGCGAGCGAGCCTGTGCATCAGGCCCCCGCCACCCGTGATGACGGCCGGGCTGCTGCCGCTCTGCCCACGGTCGCTCGTGGGAAGGTGCCCTCCCGGCAGCCGAGCCTGTGAAGGGGAGCGAGGGGGTGGTCAGAGCCCAGGGCCCCGCTCGCCCCATCCCTCCCCTGGATGCCGGGCGCGGCCGTGGCGGGTGTGCCTTGGGGCGGGGCCTGTCCCGGTGGGCTCTGCGGGGGGACGAGTGCCAAGCGGGCTTGGGGTTGGGTGCCTCCGGCGGGCCAGTCCTTTGTCCCCGGGGCTGTGGACACGGGGACCTTCCAGGCAAGTGCAGGCTCTCCGACGGGCGGCCCATGGCTCAGCGCAGACCTGGGGTCGGGAAAGGGGCTGGAGGTGGGGCTGCAGGAGCCCCCCCGCCTCTGCAGGGGAGGTCTGCGCTCTCTGGGGCCGCCGCAGGGCCGTCAAAGGCTTTTTTCCCCCCTGCTCCCAGTGACCAGCCCCCTCCTCCTGCCACGGGGACCCCTGAGACGCTCACTGTGTTGCGTGCGCACGCGTGTGGTGTCCACACCTGCCTCAGCCCCCCAGACTGACCCAGGCCACTGTGGCCCCTGCCTGGCCCTGGCCACTCCCGGCGCTGCCCCCAGAGGCCGAGAACACATTGCCTTTTAAGGCCAAGGCCTGCTGTGAGAAGCTGAGGGAAAACATCTCCCTGGCATTCAGGGAGCATTTTTCCTTCCTGTTTCTCTTAAATAACCACGAGCAACTTTTCAAAACAGAAGGAGAAAAAGGACAAGGTCAGGAGCTGCAGACCTTTCGTCCTCAGGCGACGCCCCGCCACCGACTGCGGGCGCCGGTGGGGCTGGGGGCGGGCGGAGATGCCCGGAGTTCTCAGGTCGGGGGGCGGCAGCGTCCGGTTGGTGCCCCGTGCGAGGCCCGCTGTGTGCTTCATCCAGGCGGCCGGGGACAGCCGCGGACACCGGGGCGGGCAGGCGGGCCTGTCCCGCAGGCGCTGAGGTCCTTGAGCGGCGCGGCTCAGCTCGGCCTCGGCGGCAGCCCCGAGCCCAGTTCTCAGCCCGGCACCCCCTGGGGCTTCGCCCCTGGCGGAGGCCTCCCTGGGCCTTCGTGCCGGCCGTGGTCACCCGTGTCCCGAGGAGGGAGAGCCTCCCAGATGAACCCTCTTTGGGCAGACGCGGTGTTGATTGGCTGCTTGTTTTCTGAAAGCCGAGATCTTTCCAATGAAGAGTTCAGTCCCTCAGACAAGAATCGCGAGACCAACGGGAGGGCGGGACTGCCCGGAGGGCTTCCTTGGCTCCTCAGCGCCCCCAGAACCCCAGAAGCCAGTCGTCAGCCCTGAAAGGTGGTGGGGTCCCCACGGGGCGGGAGGAGGCAGCAGGACCGCAGCCCCGCCTTGGCCACTCGTCCCCAGCTCAGGCTGCGCACGTGACACGGCGACTCATGTCAGACGCCACCCGGCCTGGCATCCGGCTGCAGTTTTTCTCCTGGGCCGCAGGCACCGTGGCCCCGCTGTGGCCCGGGGGTGGCCAGGGGGAGGCTCTGGGCCTCCGCTGAGGCGGGGCGAGGCTCCCTCGACTCCGAGCTCTTGGGACTTAGCTGGTGACACTGCTGTCTTCGAAGGAGAACGAAGACCTTCAAAAGGGTGTTCATTCGTGTGAAAATAACCGCAGCGGATCCACTGCATTATGTAACAGCAGCGTTTTCATGGAAAAGAATATTTTCCTAAGAAAAGCTGTAGTGAAAAGTGGCTGTTTCGCCGATCTTAGAGCATCTGCTGGCACCTACTTCTGTCTCTGCCTGGAACCCACCCCGTGCCCTTGGGAGAGAGCAGGCAGGGCAGGTGTCACCGGGGAGAGCCAGGGACTCGACGCAGGAGCCTGGAGGCGGGGGGTGTCGGGGGGGCTGTGCTCCGAGGCTCGGGGCCTGGGTGGGTAGCGCCCATCCCTGCGTCCCCTGCTGGTCCTGTGGCCGGAGCCCGGCCCCAGGCGTAGGCCGCGGTGGTGTCAACTCATGGGGACCGAGCCGGCCAGCGTGGCCACAGCCTTCCCCTTCCGTGGGCTGGAAGCTCCCTGCCTGCCCCGGGCTTCAGGTCGGGGCGCCTGATGACGGCAGGGGAGGCCCGGGCACAGGGCAGCCTGCACCCCAGCCGGCGCCCACGGAGCAGAAGCCCCTAGTGTCCCCCGGCACTGCCTGCCGCCGTGACCGCGTGCTCCCTTCTCTCGCAGGAAGTCTAAAGCCAAGCCCAACGGGAAGAAGCCCGCCGCCGAGGAGAAGAAGGTGTACCTGGAGCCGGAGTACACCAAGTCCAGGATCACCGACTTCGGGTTCAAGGAGCTGGTGGTGCTGCCCCGGGAGATCGACCTCAACGAGTGGCTGGCCAGCAACAGTGCGCGTGGGCGGCGGCGGGCGGGGGTCCCAGCACTGGCAGGGCTGGCTGGTCCCTCAGGGCACTTGGGGCCCCGCAAGTGCAGGGGCTCTGTGGGTCCTCGACTCCCTGGAATGGGACCCAGTGCCAGGCAGAGACTGAGGGAGGGGAGCCTGGCTGTGAGGCCAGCAGTGCCAGAGTCGCAGGAAGGCCATGGCCCGTGGGAAGGGGGCGGATGCAACACACACTCATTGACACATACACACAGACACACGCAGACACACGGGCACGCCCCACTCCCCCGGGACAGGCCCAGGGCTTGGGGCTTATGGGATACGCCACACGGAGGGCAAGGAGCCGGCCCCTCTGAGCAGTGGTAGGCTTTGCAGCGGGGCTGGCATTGCCCCCAGGTCGCCGAGGCGGGTGTCCTCGGTCAGCTGGTGATCGCAAGGGTGGGGTGTGAGAGCAGGGCGCCCAGCCCTCCCCTCGCGGAGAGGACGCCACGTGGACAGCCTCGCTGCCCTGCCCTGCGCAGCGCCGCCCAGGCGCCCGCCGTGCCATCTGATCCCGTGCACGGTTCCATGCCTGGCCTCTCTCTGCGTTCCAGCCACGACGTTCTTCCACCACGTCAACCTGCAGTACAGCACCATCTCGGAGTTCTGCACGGGCGAGGCCTGCCAGACCATGGCCGTCTGCAACACGTGAGTGCCCGCGCCCCGCCGCCGCCCCTCTCTGCAGGGCCCCCACCGGGGCTGCCCGCCCCACGGGCCCAGAGCCTGGCCGAGGACCGGGCCCAGCGGCACAGGCCCCCCGGGGCAGAGCTGGCAGGCCGTGCTCCTGCGGACAGGGGCGTTTCCACAGGACGCACCTGCTGGTCCCCCGGGACGGCGGGGGGTGTGCGGCTGCAGGTGCTTCCCTGCTGCGGCCCCTGTGCCCACGTAGGGGCTCTCACTCTGCCTGGGGGAGGCGCCGCTGGCCGGTCTGTGGGGCGACCCGGGGGTCTTTCACCAAGACCCACGGCGACTCCCCGAGGCCTGGGGCGCGCCGCCCTCTCCTGGAAGCGTGTGCGTGCCCGCCTCCCCAGTAAGCAGGCCTTCCCCCCGCCGCGGCTCTCGAGGCCCGTGTGTGTGGACGGGCCGCCCCCGCGCCAGCCTGAGCAGCAGAAGCAACAGGAGATGCTGGCAGGCGGGGCGGGCCCTGCTGGTCACAGCTCAGGGCTGGGTCACGCACGAGCACGTGCAGACGACAGCCAGTTCTCCACTCCTTACTCGCCCAGCGAGAGCTGCCAGTGTCGTGCCCAGGTGTCACGTGTGTCCTCAGCTGGCCACAGCCAGGCATGGCCCAGGGATGCGGCGGTGTTGGGCGGGCAGTGCTGGGCTCGGGCCTGAGGTCAGCCGGGGCGGGCGGACACCGCGTGGGCAGAGCAGACGTGGCTGCAGATGCTGGAAGTGGGCGCGTGCAGTGCTGCAGGGCCGGGTGTGTGCCCCACTCTGGACGCTTCCTGCTGCGTCCCCGGCCTGGCAGCATCAGAGGCGGCTGCAGGGCTCCCCCAGCCCTGCTCCCGCTTGCTCCTCGAGTACCAGTGTGCCAGGGAAAGGGCTCCCCGAGAGAGCGCAGGATCCAGTGTCCGGCAGACACGGGTCTAGATGTTGGCTCTGCCAGGCAGACCTCGGGGTCCTAAGACGCCCGCCATTCACTCGCCCCGTCTGCTGCTCCTCCGTGGGGCTTTCGCAGATGGGGACGGATTGCCACGCATATAAATGCCTTCAAGGAACTGCGTGAGATCAAGGAATAGAAACTCGGAGTTCCCGTTATGGCTCAGCAGAAACAAGCCCGACCAATATCCATGAGGGTGCAGGTTCGATCGCTGGCCTCGCTCAGTGGGTTAAGGATCCGGCGTTGCCATGAGCTGTGGCGTAGGTCGCAGACACAGCTCAGATCCCGAGTTGCTGTGGCTGTGGTGTCGGCCAGTGGCTGCAGCTCCGATTCAAGCCCTAGCCTGGGAACCTCCGTATGCCACGGGTGTGGTCCTAAAAAACAAAAAAGAGAGAAAGGAAACAGGCAAATGACATGTGGGAGAAAGGACTGGGACGTGCCAGGAGTCCTCAGCTCATCCGTGGAAGCCCCGGTTGGAAGGGGCAGAGGGCTCGGGTGGGTCACCGAAGAGGCCACCAGGCCCCCACCAAGAGCAGGTGGGGGCGGGGGCTCGACTCGCAGTTAGGACACCGCCCTCGCCCCGGTGCTGGGAGGGCCGCTCTGAGGGCGAGTATGGTTCTCGGGGAACGAGCACCCCTGCCTCAGTGCCACTCCTGGGGTCCACCCTGGAGACGGAGAACGTGTGTTCCTGAGGACACGTCGCTGGTGTGCGGGGACCGCCCGGCAGGCAGGGGCGGGGTGGGGGCTGTGGCTAGCAGGGTCAGCACCTGCTGTGCCGGCCGTGGGTCCTCCACTTGGGATGAATACGAAACACTGCACGCAGGTGGGACAGCCTCACCCTGCAGTGATTCAGAAATAAAATGAAAACAGGCTGAAAGCGGGGTGCCCTGCTGTCACGCAGGCAGGTTTGGGGCTGGTCCCTCGGGGCCTGACGTCATGGAGACGTTTCCCAGTGTCTTGTCTGCGGCGCTGGTTTTCTCTGACCCTGGCACCGGCAGCCAGGCGCCTCCAGCATGGGCAGGGCTGGAGAGCTGCTGGGGCAGGTGTCTGGGCCCTGCCCTCCCGGGGCGGCCCGGCCGGAGCCATTCGTCTCCCACAGGGCACGTGCTCAGGGGCCCGCTGTGCCCACGCCGCGTCTGAGCGGGGAAGGCCGGCCGCCCCGCGGTGGGGAGGGCGCCAGGCCTGCTGGGTCTCTGCTTCCCGGGGCAGCGGGGAGCTGGGCCGCTTCTCGGGGCTTTTGTCTGACCGGCTCCAGGCCTTGTGGGGCACGTGGGTGGGGCTCTGCATGCAGCCTGGCCTCCCTGTGGGCCAGCAGTGCCTGGGGGCAGCCTGGGAGCAGAGCGGGCACTGCCGAGGCGGCATCGCAGGTGTAGTCTGCCTTCCGCTGCGTCCCGCTGTGGCACCCTCTCACCTCTGCCTTCAGGTGGGTGGGGCAGGGCCTGGTGGCACCTGGCGGGGCTGCGTCCTCATCCACTGGGGCTGGCCTTTTTCCTGCTGGGCTGCCCACTTGTGTGGGACAGCTTTCCTTGTCTTGCGTCCTGCCAGTGGCACAAATGAGCTTACAGGTGCTGGTCCTGGTTCCTGCTAGAGGGAGGCAGGGGCAGGGACGACAGACGCAAGTCTGTGTGACGGCTCTGTGTCACCTGGCCAGGACAGGGTTGGGCCCTGGGCCACAGAGGAGGTGCTGTGGTCACTCGCTCGCTTGCTGACAGGGGCGGAGGCAGCCTGTCCCCCCCACCACCTGGTCCAGCTGCAGCTCCCCCACCCCTGCAGCTCCTGGTCCAGCTGTGGCCGCCCCCCTCCCACGGCTCCTGGTCCAGCTGCCGCTGCCCCACCCCTCGCAGCAGGTGCAGGGCCTTCTGCTGGGAATACGCCCAAGGGCTGGGGGGTGGGAGTGGGATGCTGGGGGCTGCAAGTGGAGCCCACCAGGTGCTGGTGTTTGTTCTGCTGAAGGCTGGGTTGTTGTGGTACCTGAACTTCACGGCTCAGGCACAGTGAGAAGAAAACCCCGGGTGTCCGTGTCCCCAGACACTGGCCTACTCTGCCCTGAGGACTGCCCACTCCCATGGGTGGGGCTGGCTCCTGTGACCAGGCCCCCCACCCCGACCCGGGAGGTTGGCTTCTAGTGGTGGCAGCAGGGGGGCTCCTGAGGGTGGTGGCCGGGCTGGCAGGTCACAGGGGGCTTTCTGGGAGACATGGGGAAGCTGGCTTGTCCCCCTTAGGCACACACTGTACCTGCCTCTTAAGGACCCTGGGGCTGCGCGGAGCGTGTGTGTCCGGGCGGCCGCGCTCACCGGCCCTGTGCCCACAGACAGTACTACTGGTACGACGAGCGGGGCAAGAAGGTGAAGTGCACCGCGCCGCAGTACGTCGACTTCGTCATGAGCTCCGTGCAGAAGCTGGTGACCGACGAGGACGTGTTCCCCACCAAGTACGGTGCGTGGCTCCCCCGCCAGTGCCGCGGGGCGCCTGGGTCTCCCGCCGCCCAGGCTAGGCTCGCGGTCCGCGGGTCCCGGGGGTGGGGTCGGGGTCGCGGGGGGCGGGCGGTGACGGTGCCGGGCCCGCAGGCCGCGAGTTCCCCAGCTCCTTCGAGGCGCTGGTGAAGAAGATCTGCAAGTACCTCTTCCACGTGCTGGCGCACATCTACTCGTCGCACTTCAAGGAGACGCTGGCGCTGGAGCTGCACGGACACTTGAACACGCTCTACGTCCACTTCATCCTCTTCGCCCGGGAGTTCAACCTGCTCGACCCCAAAGAGACGGCCGTCATGGACGACCTCACCGAGGTGCTGTGCGGCGGCGGCGGCGGCGGCCGCGGCGGGGGCGGCGGGGACGCGGCCGGCGGGGCGGCGGGCGCGCACAACCACGTGAAGGAGAGGTGAGCCCCGGCGCCGCGTGCACGAGCGCAGAGACGGTGGCGCGCGTCCGTGCGCGCGCAGGGGCCGGGCGCTCGGACGGGGGTCCGAGGGCGCCGCCCGGCCCGGCCGAGGAGTGGGCACAGAGCCGGGGCCGCGCGCACGGCCCTCCTGTCGGACGTCTGTGCACCGCTGTCGCCAAGAGCCTCGGCCCCCGCGGGTGCACGCGGCCCGCTCCCCGGACTGCGTTTCCTCCGCGGGTCTGTCTCCTGCGGCCCTGTCCCCGGCGCCGCGACGGCCGGCTCGCGCCCAGCGGGCCGCGCTGCAGACCCCGCTTCCACTTGGTTTCCTTTTGTTTTCGGGCTGGGGCTGTTTTTAGAGATGCTGCCGGGCTTCTCCCTCCTCCGGGGCCTCGTGTGGACCTTGGCTGTGGGCGGCTTGCAGTGGGCGGGGAGGGCGGCGCAAGCCCGGCTGGCTGTCTGCCCAGGAGGGGCCCGGGCTGGCTGGTCAGGGCCAGGGCCAGGGCCAGGGCCCCGGGCGGGCGCCCCGTGCGGAGCCGCGGCCTCGGGCGCGAGGAGCGCGTTGCTTCCCTGCTCGGGTGTAATAAAAAGAGTTCTCTCAGGTCAGCGCCTCTGTGTGTCCTCAGCGTCTTGGTGACCCATGTGGAGAGTGGCCTGGCCACAGCCCGGTGGCCACCGGCTGCTTCGCTCCCTCCCCCCCCAGCCCTCTGCACACCCAGGACCCTGGAGGCCTCTCGCTGGCCTGTGCCGTGCTGGCCGGTGGCAGGTGCCGCCGCCCTGTCAGGTGTGGAGCGTGTCCACAGAGGGCCGAAGGCTGGGGCTGGGGCTGGCCTTGTTCATGAGTCTCCAGGGGCCCTGGACCACTGTCCCTGAGTTGTGCCCTCTCCATGCAGGCAGCAGGGACCCTGGAGTGTGGGCCGGAGTCGGCCCGGGGGGGCTTTCTGGCTTGCTCATCACAGGGGATCTGAGGGGTGGGCTTAGGGAGAGCTTGGGAGAGGGGCGCGCCTGCAGGGGGCTGGGCAGCGCAGTGCTTAGGACAGACAGTGCTGTCTGTGACGTGAGCCACCCTGGTGCTCGTCCAGCCCGCTGTGGGCAGAGAAGAGGGGACTCCTGCAGGGCCCTGGCCTCCGTCTCCCGGCTCGCTGGGGCCCATGCACCCTCCCAGCGGCCTGTGCCCCGCTGGGTCCTTGCTGGCCTGCCCTCCTGCCCCTCACCTGGCTCCGAGTGCTGCTGCGGCCAGCAGACGCCCCTTCTCTGCTCTCCTGGCACATCTCCAGTCTCCAGGGCTTGGCCGGAAGGGTGGGCTCCTGGCTGACCTTCGGGAGGCCACAGCCCCTCCGGGACCCCCACCCACCTGCCACACCCCCTCCCTCCGCCTCCCCGCCTCGCTGTGAACCCTCCGCCCCAAGGCACACGGGCCCCCTCCAGGTGTGTCCCCGCCCTCCAGGCACCGAGCTCTCAAGCAGAGACCTCAGGAGGCCCGTTGAAGCTGACCGTGGGCTGGTCCTGAGGCCCAGGGAGGACCCCCTGGGGGAGCAGGGCACAGTGGAGCCGGGCTGTCGGGTGTCACGGCCCTTCTCTCACCCGCCCTCAGTCGTGGCTCACTCAGTCCCGTTGCTTGTGTCCTGATGGCCCTGCTGACATCCTGATTTCAGTCCAGCGAGACCCGTTTTGGACTTCTGACCGTAAGGACTGTGCTAAAGCACCTGCGCTTTGTCTTGACTGAGACAGCGAGCGCGTGGGGACGTGGGGTACGAGCGGCAGGACGCGGCCGCAGGCGCTGGTCTCGGGAGCAGCTGCTGCTGCAGCGTCTAAAGCAGTACGTACAGCGGCGTTGGGTTCGGCCGCGGGCGAGGCTGGAGCGATGGTGACGGCTTGGCAGAGGAGCCCGGATGTCTGGAACAGGTCAGCGACGCAGGTGGGGTGTTCCCAGCTCTGCTGCTGACGTCGCCGAAGAAAGCGCGGGGCGGACACCGCACAGGAGGTCTGACTCGCCTCTAGGAGCGCGTGACACCCCCCGAGCCATCTGCAGGAGAAACAGGGATGCTGGAGTTCTCGGGAGCAAACCCCACCAGCATCCCTGAGGACGCAGGTTCCGTCCCCGGCCGCGCTCAGTGAGTGAAGGATCCCGCGTTGCCGTGAGCTGTGGCGTAGGTCGCAGAGGCAGCTCGGATCTCGCGTGGCTGTGGCGTAGGCCGGCGGCTGCAGCTCCGATTCGGTCCTAGCCTGGGAGCTTCGTATGCCCCGGGTGCAGACCTGAAAAGACAAAGAAAAAAGAAATAGGACTGTCGTAGGCGCCGCTGGCCAGGGCTCAGCGACAGGGAGACCGTGTCACTGGAGATCGGAGGCAAGCAGAGCTTGGTGCGTGTTGTTCCGGAGCAGAGAGCTGAGCCGAGTTCTGCCCTGCGGCGCTGCGGACGGCAGGACCTGGGAGCCCACCAGCCCAAGTGCCGAAGGTGCAGCCTGGCTGCTTCTCGCTGCCTCCAGTAACGGCCAGCTGGGAGGGAGGATGGCGGAGGAAGCAGCTGGTTCGAGAAGATCTGGGCAGCCCGTTGCAGAGACCCTGGCGGTACGAGGCGCGCTGTCGGGCAAGGTCGAGGGTGGCTGGACAGGCTTTTGCTGACCCCTGAGAAAGACGAGCGGGTCAGAGTGTCCAAGCCGTCGCAGCACAGGCTGGAAACAGAAGCGGGGTCTCTCCTCAGAAGGGCCTGGAGGGGCCTCGGGTGTTAGGGAGAGTGCCCGTGACATCGGCGAGACCCACACGGCTCTTGAGAATTTTGTACCATCAGAAACCCTGGCGGCCCGGGCTGGAAGCGGCAGAGAGGGGACGCGGCGAGAGATTGTTGGACTCGGCGTCCTGCGGGCAGGAAAGCTGCGGGCGCCGCTCAGCCGTGGGCGCCGCTCAGCCGTGGGCGCTTGCTGCCTCTCTTTAAACAGGATGAGCCGAGGGTGGGGCTGTGAGTCCCGAGGGCCGCACCCTGAGCCCCAGGGACCAGCCCCCGGCCTTGGCCTTGTTGGACGGACGCCTGGGGGAGTCAGCCCTGCTGGGCTGTGCCTTGCCCGCCTCGCTCCGTTTTCGCCCTTTCTGGCTGGAAGCGTCTGTAACCGGCAGCCTGTGCCCGCCCCGTCGTTGTGCGTTGGAAGCAGATGAGCTCCAGAAGGCCCGGCGTGGAAGGCCTTGTGCCGTGGGGCGGGTCGCATTCCAGGCCTCGCTTCTACCCGACTCAGATGGCTCAGGTGAGGTTTGGGGTCTGACTGGACACGGTTGAGACATTGGGAGGCCTCGGCGGGGCCGTGTTTTCCCAGTGAGATGGTGTGAAACTTGCTGGAGGGCGGTCTGCCCACCGCGGAGCCCGCCCACCGGCGCCTGGAAGCGGCCTGCACGCCACCTGCTGGGCAGCGGGCCTGTGGAGCTGCTCGCAGCCGCTGAGCTGGAGGCGGAGTGGAGAGGTTGCCTGGGGCCAGCGTCAGGACCCCTCACAGCTGGAAGACAGGACCGAGGTCTCAGCCTGAGGTTCCAGGCCTCGGAAGTGGAGGCGGGGCCGGCAGCCGAGGGCGCAGGCGGCCTGGAGAGGCCAAAGGCGGCAACGGGCCTTCCCACCTGCTCCGGCGGGAACGCAGCTGCCTGTGAAGGCAGCCAGTGCGACCCAGCGCTGCTCAAGGCGGCACACCTGTGTGTTTAAGCCCCCAGGCTTTTGGTAGCTTGTTACAGCAGCAGCGGGAAACTCACGCAGCCATGCGACAGGCCGTGGGCCTCTCCTGGGCCGTTTCTTGGACTCCAAGCAAGAGTGTGACCGCCGGCAGTGCTCGGGCTGGAGACTAACAGCACGGACTCTGCTGGCGCCTGTCTGCCCGTCCCGGCGGACATGCCTGCCTTGTCTCCCCTTCCCTGCGGCTGGCCACCCTCTCTGCTCCCTGCGGGCCTCCACCCTCGCTGAGTCTCACCAGGAGATGCAGGCTGCCTTTGGGGAGTGGGCAGATGGGGAGGAGAGTGACAGCCCCGTGGCCTGGGATGCGGGCAGCAGGAGCAGGCCCTGAGCCCGGGGGAGGGAGGGCGGGGGAGGGCGCCCCCCCCCCCAGGCAAGGGCCCCGCTGCTGCCGCCGCGCCCTCCCGCGGCCGGCCTGTCTGAGCACAGGGTGTCCCCAGTTCACAGCCTGGGAGCGGGGGTCCCTCGGCCTCCGCCATGAGCTGGGAGCGGGTGGACAGGCCCCTGGCAGAGTGAGGCCTGGGCTGCCGTCCCCTACCCCGTGCGTCCCGCTCCTGCTCTGCCACCCGACGGCACTCGGAGCCACTCTGGGGACACGGGTTAGACTGCCTCCCCGCCCTGGCCCTGGTTCCTTGGGTGGACGCACCACAGTTGCCTTGTTCACGGGCGACCCAGCCCCCAGGCCAGTCCCACAGGCCGAGACCTGAGGGTGGCGCCTGCAAGCCCATGCCCTCGGCTGCTGCTCCACCACCAGATCCTTGTTTTTTGTCAGCACCCGTTTTAATTTTAATTCCTAGAAATCGAGTGAGGATCGTGGGCAAAGTGCCCAGTGTAAAGCGCTGGGGGGCGTGTCCCGCACACCGTCCGTCCGGCCTTTGGGTTTTATTTTATGTTAGTAAGTCTTAGCCTGCGTGCCTCGGTTTCTGCCGCTTCCAACCCCGAGAGCGCTTGGTGTCGGGAGTGGGATTGCAGGAGGGGGGCCTCGCCCCCTAAGGAGCGCGGTGGGGACAGGCGGCAAGCTGGCGCCCGGCCGGGTACACGGTGACCTCTCCTGCCAGGACTCCAGCCACAGGCCCATAGGCTACTCGTCAGACCGCAGACGTTGAGGGACCCATGGGAGAAGAGGGGCCTGAGTGTCAGCCGCTCTTTCTGCAAAGCGTGCAGAGGGCTCTGGTGGCTCAAGGGGCCCCACAAGCGGAAAACCGTGTGCCTTTCTGCGAGAAGGCAGCAGCCAAGTCCCTCCTTCAACCTGCCTTTTAGCCCGAAGTTAACGGGACGCCGTGAGCCCAGGACCGCATCGGAACGGGTCCCAGGGCGCTCTCCAGACACTGACCGCCCTCGAAGGCGCAGGAGGACCCACTCCGCGTCAGCAGGCCCTTCTGGGTCCCGGCCACAGCAGCGCCCCGAGCTCCCAGCCGGCAGGGCTGCTGGAGGGAGGGAAGGGCGTGCGTTCTGGGCGGGCCCTGGGCGCGTGGCCGCGCCAGGAACCGCTGGGCACGCAGGGCTGGGCTGCAGAGACCGGGGCGGAGCTGTCGTTCTGCGGCGGGCAGGCCGGCCCCCGCCATGGAGAGCCCCCAGCCCCGAGGTGGCAGTGCTGCGGTGGCGCGGATGGCTGGGTGCCGGCGGCCAGGCTGCACCTGACCCCCTGCACGCGTGGGCAGTGGGGGGAGGCCTCCTATGGCCTCGTGGTCTCGGCTGGGCCCCTCGTCCTCAAGGCTCTGTGCAGACTGTCCCTCGAGACATGGGGCTGGGCGGCCTGGGCTCCCGGGAGTTCGGACCTGCCCTTGGGCTGCAGCGGCAGAGGGGCAGCGGCCTGGTGCCTCCGTCCCCGGCTGGCGGGCGTGGCAGGTACGGCAGGGGCCACAGTGCTCGGCCTGCCCCCTCTCTCCAGGGGCCACCCGCCAGCCTCGGCCCGGCGCCGCCAGGGCTGGGCCACGCACCCCGTCTGCCGCCTCCGCGTGGGGAGGAGGCCCGTCCTCCAGAAGCTCAGGTGCGGACTCGGGGGGGTCTCGGGGGTGGGGGGCAGCGGAGCGGCAGGGGCCAAGCTCCCCGGCGCCCGCATCCCCCCGCAGAGCGCCGGGTCGGCCTCTGCCCGCCCCCAAGGCCAGCCCAGCCCGTGGTGCCCGCTCAGGCGCCCGTGCTCTTCGGCTGGGCAGAGGCAGCGCCAGCCACGCCAGCGGGGCCGCTCCCGGGTGGCCCGTCCCCGCCCGCCAGCCCGCCCGCACGGAGACTGGCGTTGGTGTCGTTACTGAAGGAATTTATTGTTTGGAACTAAAGTCGCTCACAGTTATTTGACAGGGGTACACGGGGTGGGGGGCTTGTCCGTTTCCGTGATGTCTGTGTCCCGAGTACAAAAGAGGCGGCGAACGAGGGGTATTGCTTTCCGGTCGTGTCTGGCTCTGCGCGGTCCCTCCGCTCGCACTGCGGCTTTGCTGTCAGTGTCACTTGTGTTATGTACTGAAGTCCCAGCCTGGGGCGAGGGGCCAGTGGAACAGAAGCGTTAAGATCTGTCCCCGACGGGAGAGGCGGTGGGCGGACGGGAGAGACCCCAGTGCAAGTGGACTCGTCCCAGCGAGGGCATGCGGTCACACCCGCCTCCTGCGGCCGCGCGGGGCCCGTGCCGCCACGCTGCCACCCTCAGCCGACAGCACGCTGCAGAGGACGCCGCTGCCTTTCTTTCTGTTCTCGGTTGGCTTTTTGTTTTTGCTTTTTTTTTTTAAACTTTTTGTCATTTTAGTGGAAAAAAAAAACAACCCCTGCGGTGCCTCTGCCATCTTGTGGGGGGCCTCCCCCCACACTTGGACACAAAACCAAGGTGGCCCCTGCCCAGGCCTGGTGGTGCCCGGCCCCCAGAGGACTGGAGTCCCTTCTCCACAGTAACGGGACAGAACCTGGGACACAGGGACCGCGCCCTTCTCTAAATATATATATATATACGTGTGTGTGTGTGTGTGTGTGTGTGTGTATAGAAAGAATCGAACTTCAGGCCTAGCCCTGCCCCGCCGCTCCCCCAGCACCCTTCTCCAAAAACAACCAAGAAAAAAAGTTTATAAAAATATCTTGCAGGAATTCTTTAAAGTTTACAGTAGCTTGCCCGGCACTGCCTCTGGCCCCGACGGCGCCATCCACCGGGCATCTGCGCCAGACCCCACCCCGCCCAAGACGCACACACAGACAGACAGACGGACGGACGGACGGAGGTGCTGCTGCTGCCCCTTCCCTGAACAGAGAAGTAAAGAAACTCAATAAGTTAAAACAGCAAATAAATAATACTGATCTCAGCCGGCCCGGCGGGCGCGCCGGGGTCTCCAGGCAGGGGGCCGTCTGCAGCCTGGCGCGGGCAGGTGGGCGGGGGGCGATGCTGGGACGAGGCGGGCGCGGGAGGGAGCTGCGGGGACGGCGGTCCGAGGAGAGGCCGCGCGGTGGCCGGGCCGGACGGCTGCTCGGGCCCCTCAGCCGGCGCTGGCCGGACCCGCCCAGGGCTCCGGTGGCCGCGCGTCCCGTCAGGCGGGCCCGAGGCGGCTTCCCCCCCGGGCCGGTCCTCCTCCCCTTGGCCATGCGGAGCCGAGACCGGGCAGAGCTGCCGCGTGGGCAGGCGGGCGGCGGGGCGGCGGGCAGGGCCTGGCCGCCCGGCGGCGGCAGCAGCAGCAGGAGGGCGGGTCGCGGCAGCTGCCTTCGGTCAGCCGGTGTCCGGTGCAGGGCACGGGGGGCGCCTCGTGGAGGTGACACGTTAGCTTTGCGGGATAATTCCTGGTAGCAGAGCGGAAACAGTGGCGTTGTCAGAGACAGGCAGAGAGGGGGACAGCGAGAGAAAGAGAGAGCGGGCCCGGGCGGGCCCGTGCCCCCTTTCCTTTCCTGCCCGGCTTCACGACAGTCTAGACGGACAGACGGCCGCGGCCCCGGGTCCACGCAGGGCGGGCGGGCGGCGGGCCGTGCGGGGAGGGGGCTATGTGTCTAAGGCTGCTTGCGGCGGGCGGCGGGCGGCCCCGTCCTGGCCGTGTCCTCGCCCGCTGGGTACTCGGTGTCCCCTCCAGGGCCGGGGCCAGCGGCCGCGGAGTCCCCGAGCGGGCCGTGGGCACTCCGCTTGGCGGGCGCGCTGGGGGCCCGGGCCGCCTGCCCGTTCTTCTCGTCTGAAAAAAGTTGTTTAATTACGTCAAAGAAGTTACTCAATGGGCTGCCTGGGTGCACAGAACAGAAGACAAGAGAAGAGGGAGAGGGAGAAAGGGAGGGGGGAGAGAGAACAACAGACGAATGAACAGAGGGCCTGCCGGGCGGGCAGGCGGCGGGGCCGGGGAGCAAGCGGGGCGGGCGGCCGGGACGGGCGCGAGGCCTCGGGGCTGCGGGCAGAGCGGGCAGAGCCGGGGCTGCGGGGCCCTCCCCCCTGGCCGGCCTCCCCCGGAGGCCCGGCCCTCCGGCCACCCCGGCCTCGGCCTCGCCTGCTGGCCGGCTCTGGAGGCAGAGGGCTAGGCCGGGGCCGAGCAGGACCCTGGGGCTGGCGGCCGGGAGCGCCCGCCACGCTTCCCCCAGGAGGCCTGGAGCCCGGCCCCTGGCCGGCCCGGGGGGCGCAGCCTGGACACAGGTCAGCAGCAGACAGACGGATGGATGGATGGGTGGACAGGCATGGAGCGTGGGTGTGGGAGGGCAGGGCCGGCAGCCAGAGTGGTCCCTGAGCGCAGCAGGAAGGGCAGAAGTGGGCCCCCCCCCGCCCGGGGGCCCAGCGCTCCCTGTCCAGGGGCCCGAGCACCCGCAGGGACACCTTGGCTCCAGCTGCGCCTCCCCAGCCTGCGCCCTCCCCCCGTGGGCAGGACCCCTTCTCATGCCAGGCGTGGCGGGAGGGGGCGTGCAGGGGCAACCCGGTCGGCCCCACCTCTCCAAGACGAGGGCCTGACGCCGCCAGGCTGGAGCCTGCACGTGGGACCCCTGCTGGCCTCGGGGACCCCTTTGTGCTCTGAGCCTTGGGGTTGCTCCATAAGGAGCCTGCCCCGATCCTGGGGCCGCCCTGGAGGGCGAGTGACCCGGCTGCTCTGACAGAGGCTGGGGGCCTGGGCGGCACGTGTGCGCGTGCAGCCCCTCGTGGACGCCCTGGGGTGGCGGGGCAGCACCGGCCAGGAGCAGGCTGCAGGTGCGGGTGAGCGGTGGGGGTGACAGGCTGGGGGCCCCCGGTGAGCGTGAGGGGTTCTTACCACATTTGGAAAGCCTCCCCGCCATCATTTCCGTACAGTTAGTGGTGTCTGGAGCACAGAGAGAGGAGGGGAGACGTGTGAAAAAGGCTTCCGGCTCAGGCCTCAGGCTGGGCGCGGCAGCCTGGAGCGGGGTGGGCGGGGCCGTGGCAAGAGGTGGGGCTTGGAGGAGGGTGGAGCCTGGAGTGGGGTGGGCGGGGCCTTG
>PVHT021183729.1:70629-85787 GCA_004024745.2 Catagonus wagneri
CCGCCCCTCCCGCCCCTCCCCGCCCCTCCCGCCCCTCCCCGCCCCGCCCCGCCCCGCCCCGCCCCGCCCGGCCGGGGTCAGCTCTGCACACGCACGGCTGCCGACGAACCCCTCACGCGCCAGCTCCCATAGCCCAGCCTGGCCCACGCTAGCGCTGCCGGAAGGCTCCACCGCCCTGCCGTGGGGCAGGGCCCTCGGGACAGGGACCTGGCGGGTGCGAGGCTCACCGACAGGAAGGCGTGGACGATGTCGGCTTTGATGGAGCTCAGCGGCTTGTCCTTAATGACCACGAAGATCTGCTCCTCCTTCTCCAGGCTGATGAAGTTCCCAAACCAGGACTTCTTGGCCAGCCTGGGGGTGGGTGGGGGGCCGGTCAGGGGTCGTCGGCAGGTCGAGCCTGGGGACAGGCTTGCCGCTCTCCAGGCTGGGTGTCAGCTCGCTGCCCCAACCCGACCCCAGCCAGATCCTGACTGGCAGCCCTGAGCCTCACAGCCCCCGCTCCCCACCTGCTGGGCCGGACAGTGACAGCACCCGCCGGAAGCCCCTGGCGGGGAAGGAGGCGGGGGCAGGGCGCCCCCGGCCCGCTCCTCTGTCTGGGCCACCACGTCTGGGGGCAGCTTGCTGAGCTGCTCCTGCAGCTTCCTGGGGCCGCGTGGGCAGGAGTGTGGCCAGTGGGCCAGAGCGGTCCCGGGACCTGCACAGCTGTGTGTGCATGGGGCACGGGGGCTGCGGCCCCGATGCCACCTGCCCCTCCCGCCTGCCAGGCCGCCGTCCACGCCTGGGGACTCGTGGCCACCCAGCCGCCCCCTCCCAGGTCACCCTGGAACAAGGAGGTCACTTTGAACTTGGGGCGCAGCTGCCGTGGACCCAAGGCCCCCCAGCACGCGACCCTCACCCACCCCGCACTCCAGCCTCCGGTCCCGTCACCCTGCCCTGCCTCTGGGGCCCCCTCCCCTGGGGTGGGGCCGCCCCCCACGGTGCACACTAGTGAGGGACACCCTGCCGGCCCCCAGCCCGCGCCTCCTGGGACCCGCCCTGAGCAGAGGCCTGTGGGGAAGGTGCCGGCGCCACGCCCAAGGTTAATCTGCAGAAGGGACCCTGCCTCGCGAGCGGGCCTCTGCCGTGTTTTGACCAAGCTGACCGATGTGACGGAGGTGGACGCGGCAAGGAGCCTGAGTCCTGCCGGCAACCTCAGGGTCGTGGCGGGGGCCTGGCCCCATCCGGCCTGGAGACCGTCACCAGCCGACGCCCACAGCAGGGCCCGGTGCGGCCCCCCCCTCGGACGCCGGGTGGCGGGCGCGTGCCGGGGCAGCGGCCCGTCAAGGGTGACCGCGGACTCTCACACCCGGGCGGCTGCAGTGTGGACGCGGCAGGCTCCGCGGTCCCGGGCACCCACTCTGGCAGCACGAGCCGCGGGGCCTCCCACACGGCGGCAGCCGCCGGCAGTTCCGAGGCTCGGCCGCAGTGTCCCTTTTCCCGGAACGTCCAGGGTGGGCCCCCAGCAGGGCGGTGCTGCGGGGTCCCGGCTGGAGCGGCCTCTGCGTCTGGCCCAAGCCCTGACCGAGGGCGCACGTCCTCTCCGACCTCTCGCCGTTGCTCGGCCGCCCCGCCCCCTTCCCCACTTCTGCGCCCCTGCGCCCCGGGTGTGTTCAGAGCTCTGGGGCGCAGGCTGCTCCCCCACCCGCCCAGCACCGCCCAGGGCCTGAGGCCCAGGAGCTGGTCTGGGAGGCGGCTCCAGAGCCCACAGGCGGGGTCTCCTGCCCCCGACCCACGATGACGAGACAGAGTAACGGGAAGCGTGGCCTCGGGGACGCCTGCAGTTTGGCACCGGTCTGAAGGCAGCCTGGGGAGCCGGGCCGCCTGGAACAGGCGCTCCGGGCTTCACCGAGCCTGTATTCACGTGAGAAGACTTTGAGACGTGGTGACCGGCAGACCACGAGCAGCCTATCAGCCCCGCGACGTGGCCAGCCCCGGGCGAGCGCAGAGGCCCCGCAGGCAGAGCGCTCAAGACCATGACCACAGACCGCCCGGGCGTGCGTCTGCAGAACCCACAGTCTCCTACTCGGCAGTTCCCGAACACAGCCCGTGTCCACATGTGACGTGTGACACGGACGCACACAAGGAGGCGCGGACGCCGCAGAGGGGGTGTCTCGGCGGGAGAGCCCACCCTCGGCAGGAACAGGTGCGCCCACCCCCAGCCCCGCCGGCTCCAGCCCATCAGCCAAACCCACCGGGTGGCAGATGCCAGCCAGGACCCTCCAGAGGCCTGAAGACCAGAAGGAGAGGCTGCAGGCCACCCACGTGGCAGTGGCAGACTGCTCTGAGTGGCTTTTAGACTTTTCTGAGAAAGTAACGATTTTTACGAATATGGCCTGAGCTTTTGATGAGAGCAGAAAACCGACAGGAGGGACCCTAAGAGCCGGACCACAGAAATCCTGGAGCCCCACACCTCGGGCTGGCTGCCCACACGAGCCACCTTGGTGCAGGGCTCTGCGTCCACAGGCCCCACGCGGGGTCTCAGCGTGGTAACAGCAGCTTCTGCGGGGCCGGCCGCCGGCCCGCCTGCCCGTGAGGCCACGGCGGCCCTGCCCTGCGCCCACCCCGCACTGCACGTCCACAAGAGGAGAGTGGACGGGTGGGGCCCCTCTGGGGTCTTGGCCCAGACACACAGGGACCCGGGCGGGGCTGCGGTGCCGCCTCGAGGCCCTGCCTCCTCCTCCAGCAAGACGGTGAGCCGAGGACTCCGTCTGTCCTGGCTTTGACCAAGGCCGCCCTCCCTGGACGCGTGCTCCTGCCGGCTGCTCTACGACTGCATTCCTCCTCCTCCGTGAGACCCTCCCGTGTCCGGCCACACGCTGCGGGTGGCACGGTCCTGGGAAGCCCCCCGGCCGCACTGCCCGGCGCCCCTTCCCGGCAGAGGCGCCCCCTGCAGGCACCACACGGCCGGCCACCTTCCCCCGTGTGGAGGCCAGGGCTCTTGGCAGAGCGGTCACTCGGAGGCTTGGCTGTGCTGTTCCCGCCGCCCGCCGCCCCCAGCCCCCAGCCCAGGCTGCGGCCTCCGAGCAGAGCCGCTCCCTCCCTGCCCAGGCCCTGCCCCCAGCCGGCACTCGAGGTGGAGGGGACGCAGAGACACCGGCACTGAGGGGCCCGGGGACAGGAGGCGGCCACAGGCAGGAGGGCCCGCAGCGGCTGGCGCGCTCGGCCGGCGAGCCCTCAGTGGCCCCCGGTGTCCGGGCACCAGCAGGGAGGTGACGCTCGCCTTCAGCCCCCGGCAGGGCCACTTACTCTGGGGAAGACTCCGGGGTCAGGTTGGACATCTCCTCGGGCGTCGGAACTGCACACAGGAAGGACAGGGGGGCAGGTGGTGACCACTCCACCCTGCCCCCACCCAGGGCTCCCACACCGACCACCGCCCAGAGCCCAGGTCAGCCCCTGCCTCTGGCCGCAGCCCAGCTGTGGGAGTCCGGGCCCCAGGGAGCTGTCCGGCCTCCTAGTGCTGAAACCAGGCCCGGCCTCCAAGCAGCCCGGCAGTCCGAGGACACTCGGCCCCTGCCCGCACCCCCAGGCCCTGCCTGAGCGCCCCGCTGTGCAGCTGTGGACCCCGGGCACCTGGCACACAGGGGCAGGCTGCCCAGCTCTGCCCCCGGGCCGTGGGCTTCCTGACCGTCCACGCCCGTCTGCCCACCCCCACCCACGGCCAGAGGCAGCAGCGGGGCCCAGAGGGGTCCCGAGAGCGCGCCCAGTGGGCGGGCGTGTCTGCGCAGCTCGGGTTCTTGACACACAGCGGGCAGCGTGGACGCTGGAGGCGCCGCTCCCCGAGCTCTCGGCAGGATGGACCCCCAAGGGCGCAGGGGCAGCTTCTCCAAAGCTGGCCGCTGCCCGTGCCGCTGGCCAGGACACCGCCGCTCCCGTGGCCCCCGAGACCCGCCCCCGCTCACCCTGCAGTTTCCGGCGGTGGAAGCGGGGCGAGCCCAGGAAGCTGTTCTTGATGGAGTTGAGCCGCGTCCTCCAGGGCGCCCCTCCCACGCTGGGGCTGGACGGCGGCGTGGGGTTGGGCGTGCCCGCCGGGCTCTCCTTGGGCGTGTGCACGGGCGTCCCCTTGGGGGTAGGGAGGGGGCTGCCCCTCGGAGAGGGGTGAGGGGTCACCTGTGTGGTGGGGACAGATTTGGTGTTTGCTTCAGTCCCAGTGGGCGGGAGCCTGGCAGGGGCCGGCGGGGCGGGTGAGCCTGGGGGCAGTGCCAGCTGGGGGCTGAGGGTCCCCGGGACAGGGGGCCTGGCCTGGGTGCCAGCGGGGAACGGGTTGGACTTGGTGCCCTGCAGCGGCTTGTCGGTCAGCTTGGCCTTGCTCGGCAAGGTCTGAGTCTTGGGGTTGGGCCGCGGGGCGGCCGGTGGCGGGAGGCCGCGTCCGGGCCGGGAGGCGTTGCGGCAAGCTTCGGGCTCCACAGAGGCGGCCGGGGGCCGGGCCGAGGGGGGCGGCTCGGGGGGCGGGGCAGGCGGGACAAACTTTCTAACAGGCTACAGGGCGGCGCCCGGGGCGGGATGGGGAGAGCAGCGGGATGGGGAGAGCAGGGGCCCCGCGCCCCACCCGCGCGCATGCACACACAGCAGCAGGGGGACCCCAGGCAGGACCAGCGGGGGGCAGGCGGGTGTGGGGTGGGAGCGTTTGCCACAAAAGGGAACAACACATGAGAAAACAAACAAAACAAACATGCAGTTAGAGCAGCCGGAGACCACAGAGCAGCAGCCACCACCAGGCGGGCGGCCCAGCAGCAGGCAGGGTGGGGGGGCCCGCCCGGCTGCCCCCCGCCTGGTGCACACCGGGCCCCGGGGGGCGTCACTCACCCGGGGGCTGCTGAGGGGGCTGGTGGAAAGGCCGGAGGAGGCGCCGCTGATGGACCTGGACCTGGGGGTGCAGGTGCAGGGGCCGGCTCAGACCGCGAAGGGCCGGCGGGCTCTCGGCGCCTCTCCCTCACGTGGCCCCTCCAGGAGGCCCGGAGCCCCGGCGGGAGCCCCAGGACCGCCCAAGTCCGGTGCACAGCAGACTGTGCCCGGGGCCGCCTTGCTGTCCCCACACCCCCTCTCTCCAGGCCCAGGAGGGCCCACGGCCCCTTGGGGACCTCAGCGGAGCCCCGGTGAGGCAGCTGGTGGCCTTGGGGCTCCTCCCCCCACGAAGAAGGCGCCCCGGGTCCGAGGCCCCTGGCCTGGCATGGCACGGAGGTGCCCTCGACAAGGACCTCTCAGGGGCTCAGCTGGACGGAGGGCTGAGGGGAGAGGGCGCTTCCTGCGAACCGGCTCGAGCCCGGGGCCAGGTCCGCTCGCCGCGTCCGGCCGCCCTGAGCCCAACCGGCGCCCGGGGCTGAGCTGCCGAAGGTCCCGAGTCCTGCACCTGCCCAGCACCTCACCCCGTGGCGTTCAGGCCACCTGCTGGCACCAGCCCAGCCCTCCACGGCCACGGCCACCTGCCTGGCCAGGAGCTGCCCACGGCCCTCCCCTCGCTCACACCGCGAGGGCCTGGACGGGCGTCGGCAGGGACGCAGACCGAGTCCGCCCCTGGCCCCACTCGGCCTAGACCGGGCCTGGGCGTGGCCGGAGGGAAGCCACTGGCCTGTGTGCCCGGCTGAGACGCAGGCAGCCGCCACCCCCTCAGGCGGGAGCTGGACACCTCTCGGGGCGGGACCGGGCCTGTAAGGCCGCGCTCCGCCACACCGCGTGGCCTCAGGGGAAAGCAAACACCCGCTCACCCCTGGGCGCCGGCACCTGCCGCCCTTAGAGGAGCCACAGGAGATAAGAGGACAGAAGAGAATGAAGGGTGGCCACGCAGCCCGCGGCCCGGCCACACGGGCTCGCCCGCCCGCGCCGCAGCCGCCCCCTCGGCCTCGGGGCGGCGCTGAGCCCCCGCTGGCCGCTTTCCAGGCACCTGTGGACCCGGCCCCGTGGCAGTGACCCCCCCGCCCGACACAGCTGCAGAGCAGGCAGCGGCACCGACCCTGCTCTCAGCCCCTGACCCAGCCTGCCGGGGTCCGGGACCCCACCCGGAGCCAGGCCTGGGCCCGAAGCCTCGGATGCTGAGGGGGCGGTGGGGACAGGGCTGGGGCCAGCCGGTGCCCACCGCCCCCGCAGCCACAGCCGGCAGGGGCAGCGGCCACGAGCATGTCGCTCCCCACAAGGGAAGCAGAAAAGCAGCAGCAGGGCAGCGGGGTGCCGGCGCTCTCCGTCTGCCAGGCAGCCCGGGGAACTAAGGACGCGCCAGCACGAGAGCAGCCAGGGCGGGGCGGGGCGGGGCGGGGGCGGGGCCCCGGGGCCGAGCCGGCCCCTGCTGCCCTGGGCTGTAGGCCCCGCAGGCTCGGGCTGGGGCTCAGAAAGGCCAGCCCCGAGCAGACCCCCGAGACCGTGTGGCCTCCTGCCCCTTCCCGGGGATCCTGAACTTCCACTCTGGCCCTTGTGGGCAGCGAGGCGGCCCCGGGCCAAGGGCCACGTGGGATGGGGGGAGCTTCACCAGGGCCACCGAGGCCCACTGACCACAGGGCCAGGGCAGGCCGGAGGGGCCTCACGGCCTGCCGCCAGGGATCCCCGGGCACCGCCGGCCTCCCCAGAGCCCCGTTCCTCCTGGGTGTCCGCCTGGCCTGGCCTGGGCCCTCGCCCGCCAGAGGAGGGCCGCTGTGCCTCAGGCCCAGCCCTGCCACCAGGCCCGCGTGGTCTCTGGGGCTGGGGGGCGGGGGGTGGGTGGCGGGTGTATACCTGTCTTCTTTGCTGAATTGGGGGTGGGCTTCAGCGATATCCAGGCTTTTACTGAACATTGCTTTACTACAGCGGGAACAAAGCGAGAAAACAGAGTTACTGACGCAGCCCCTCCAGGCGGTCCCGGAGGCCAGACCTCCAGACGGCTCTGAGCCGGGCACGGGCCCAGGCCCCAGGCCAGGGCACGCGGACACGGGGGAGGGTCCGTCAGCGGGACGGCAACGGGGCCGCAGCACACCCAGCCCTGGTGGCCGGCGGGGCGGGGCGGCCCGGCCAGACCTTGGAGGACAGACAGGCGGGGCCCGGGGAGCGGCGGCGAAGGGGCGGTGCCGGCGAGGGGGCGGTGCCGGCGAGGGCCTTTCCGGTGGCCACGGGGACAGCTCACGCCTGGCCCCATCCCAGAGCCCCTGGCCCCCAAGGCCTCAGGCCTGGAAGGCAGAGCAGAAGCCACGACAGGTGGCCCCTCACGGGCCGGCCCCAGGCAGGTGAGCGGCAGGGGTGGGGTGGCTGGTGCGGCGAGGGCCGGCCCGCCCTCAGCCGCCCTGCAGGTGTTGACCAGGGGCCGGGCGTGGGAAAGGTGGGCTGGGGGAGCGGCGACCTCTCTCCTGGGCCACTGGAGGGGGCCATGTTGCCCTGGGGCCCCCAGGAAAGGTGTACCCCCAGCAAGCAGGACGGGACACGAGCAGGCAGGACGGTGGCCAGCAGGGCCTTCCTCCAGCTCCCTCCCCTCCCCACCCCAGTCTGGAGACCTGGAAGGAGGCCCCAGAGGCGGGGGACCCTGCGTCAGAGGCTGAGCCAGCCTGGTTCTGGTGGCCCAGTAGCTCTGGAGCTCCTTGGGGCCCGGCTGGCTCCAGCACCCAGGACCCAGCTGGCCAGGGGCGGCCAGGGCTGCTGAGACCTCCAGACCCTGCCCGGGGAGGGAGGCCTGGCCTCGGCCAGCCAGCCCGAGTCAGCCGGGGGCCATGACGCCCTTCCCGCCTCCAGGGAGGTCCGTCTGGATGACAGCCCAGAACTGCTCGGCACCCCGCGCCCCCAAATCCATGTCCCCAACCCCCGCAGATGACCCAAACGTAGGGCCAGCCTCAAGCAGGCTAAGCCTAATAGGCTGCGGCCCAGCACGCAGCATGACCCCAGCCCCCCGCCACCGAGTCCAGCTCAGCTCAGCCGGGTTCAGCCCGGCTCTGATCTGCCCAGTCTAACCAAGCCAGCCCAGCTCAGCCCCGTCCCGTCAGGCGAGGCCCAGCCCGGTTTAACCCAGGCCAACAAAGCAAAGCCCTGCCCCGCTCAGTCCAGCCCAGCCCAGCTCAGCCAGTCCAGCCCAGCTCAGCCCAGATCAGCCCAGTTTGGCTCCATCCAGCCCCGTCCAGATGAGCCGAGTCCAGCACAGCCCAGCCCGGCCCCGCTCAGCCCAGCGCAGCCAGCGCAGCCCAGCCCCCAGCGCAGCACAGTCCAGCCTGCCTGGTGGCCTTGGCACCGCCCCAGGACGGGGCGGGGGGCAGAGACGAGCCGGGTCAGGCCCAGCACAGCCCGTGGGGGGCGCCGACGCTGACCAGACGAGGCACCGCAGGCAGAGCGCTGGCCCCCGGGGAGGCACGCACCTCTGGCCGTGCTGCGCCATCTCGATGGCCCGCCGTGCAGGCACCGGGGAGCCGCCGTCCGTCACGCTCAGCACCTCCATGGACTTGCGCTCAGGCCGCCGCTTGCCGTGCCGGTTCAGCATCGGGGAGTCCACGCGCTTCCGGGGAGGGTCTGCGTGCAGACGGGGGTCAGAGCCAGGCAGCCCGGAGGGGGCAGCGCGGGCGGGGCCGCGCCGGGACCTCGTACCTATCTCGTTCCTGGGGGGCAGGTCCTCGTCCTCGTGGCTGGGGTACCTTTCTTTGCGGTCCAGGAGCAGGAAGTAAATCATCTTCTCCTGGTTTTCCCTGCGGGGGGTGGGGAGGCGCCAGGAAGGGTGGACGGCGGTTCGAGGCCGGCGGCCTCCCCGCGGCCCCGCCCCCGCCCCGCGCGGCCCGGGACGCACTCCTCCGACAGCAGGTCCTGCAGCAGCTTGTTGCGGTCGCGGAAGCAGCCCAGCGAGTGCATGCTGTCCAGCACGTCGGGGTCGATGTCCTCCAGGCTGGGCAGCGAGCGGATCTGCACCTTGCGGGGGATGGGCTGCTCCGGCTCCGGCTCGTTCTTGCCGCCTCTGTGGGCGACAGGGCACGGCCGCAGGTCACGCACCTCTCTGGCCCCCCCTGAGGCTCCGCCGCCGCCCCCGCTTCCCGGGGCCCCGAGTCCTGCTGCTCTCCCTGCACCCAGCCCCTGCACACCTCCTGCACCCTGCCTGTGCCCAGCGTGGGCCGGCCCGGGGCCCCAGAGCCCGCCGGCAGCCCCAAGGCTGGAGGCGGGCCTGCGCCGGGCCGGGCCCTCCCCCCGCCGTCCCGAGCAGGCCCTCCAGGCCACAGCGGCAGGCAGAGCAGGCGACGAGAGCAGGAAGAGCTACTTACATGTACCATATGTGTTTCTGAATGTGCTCTAGCTACAAGGAAAGAGAAACAGGCAGTTAGTGCCAGGAAGGCGCGGGCGGCGTTAGGAGGCCAAGGGAGCAGAAGCAGCGCAGCGAGGGGCGCGGAGGGGACGAGCGGCGGGGGCGGACATGCAGGGAGGCCAGGAGCCCGGCAGGGGAGGGAGGGGAGGGCTGCATTCCCAGGGGCTCCAGGCTAGCACCCAGGTTCCTGCCAACCCAAGTGGAGGCGGACATGCCAGAGAGAGACAGCGGGGAGCTGGGGAGCGGGTGCGGGAAACAGGAGCCCCCGGGGGCTCAGGGCCAAGACCTCAGGGGGGTGAGCAGGGGTGAAGCAGCCAGGGACCGGCCACCTGTGCAGAGGGCTGGGGGCAGGCGCGAGCAGGAGGCTCGGAGCCCCGGCTCTCCACCCCGGCGCGGGAGCTTGGCTGGGGAAGGCGGCCTCTTGGGTCCCCGGCCACCCTCATCATGGAGAGGCCAGCCCAGGGGCCCTGCAGACCTGCCATCCCAGCACCGACAGAGCCCAGAGGAGGCCAGAGACCCCTCGCTGGCGGGGACTGCCTTCCCAAGCGGGGGGGGGGGGGCTTCCCTCGGGACCCTGGCCGACCCCGCTCCCGCTCGTTGCCACTGGAGATGGTCACGTGAATGGGGCTGGCCCCAGGGAGAGGGGGCCGGCGAGGTGGCTGCCGGCTGCAGGCGCACCGCCCAGCTGGACGGGTGCGGACGCAGGGGGGCAGGCGGGCTCCGTGCGCGCCCCTGCGCCCGCGGCCCCTGCACCTGCCCCGCGGCCCGGGCTGGAGGGACGCACCGTGAGGCGCCGCGCCGCGTCCACCTCGATCATGCCGCGCAGCAGGCTCTGGCAGTCGGGCGGGATGAAGTGCGGCATGTGGAACACGCCCCGCTTCACCTTCTCCAGCAGCTGCCGCAGGTTGTCGTCGTCGAAGGGCAGCGCCCCCTGCGGGCGGGACCGGGTCACCGCGGGGCGGGCGCACGGGGGAGGGCGGGGTGCGGCGGGGCGCGGCGGGCGGGGCGCGGGCTCACCACCAGCAGGGCGAAGAGGATCACGCCGCAGCTCCACACGTCTGCCTTGCGGCCGTCGTACTTCTCCCCCTGCGGACGGCACTGCGGTTGCCGGGGGCGCGCGCGGGGCCGGGGTCCTCGCGGCACGGGCGTGGGAGGGCCTGGGAGGAGCTGCCGTGGGCGGTGCCGGGGACGGGGAGGTCCCACGGACGGACGGGGCCGGGGTGGGGCGGGCAAGGTGGCCACTTACCCGGATCACCTCCGGGCAGGCATAGTGGGGGGACCTGGAGGCAAAAGCGGCTGTCAGGGCAGGCGGCTCAGGACCCCCGGGGCACCCGGCCATCCCGCCCTGGGACCCCTGACTCCGGCAGATGGAGACAGGCAGGGGTGCCTCCCCCCACCATATTCTGCCTGGGATGGGCGCCCCACCGCCCAGCCCCTCCTGCCAGCTCCTGGGGGAGACCCTGGCCTGGGAGCCAGGGGCCCGCTCTGCCCGTCTGCCCGTCCGTCCAGGCGCACACAGACGGTCAGAGGAACGGCCGCAGGGCACGACCCAGCGCAGCACTACCACAAACGTGCCAGAGCAGGAAGCTGGCACACTGGCCTCACGTCCGAGCAGGGCGAGCAGCTCCCAGGGCCAGGCCGACTGCACAGGGGCCCTGCCTCGGGGACAGCCACCGGCCACCTTTCCTGCCCCGCGGAGAACCACGGCTGGCGCAGGGCCCGGCTCACCCGCAGCTGGTCTCCAGCAGGCTGTCGCCAACCTGCAGCGACGCCATGCCGAAGTCTGCGATCCGGATGTTGTTCTTCTCGTCCAGCAGAAGGTTTTCCGGTTTCAGATCCCTGTGGCTGAGAAGGAGGGCGGGACGAGGCTGACAGGAGCGGGAGCCCGGGACCCTCCTGAAACCCCGCCCTCCCAGCTCCAGGCCAATGACAGTGCAGCTGGGTGACGTCACCAGCAGCCAACCAGTGAGGTCTCCTACAGGTCCGGCGGCAGGAGGCCGGGACACGGTGGGTCGCTGCCGGTGATGGACAGGCCCCCCGTTTCTCCTTGACACCCCGCCCCCCTCGCTGCCCCCCCACACCTGCTCTGGGCTGAGGCCAGCCTGGGGCCCCCAGACCCCAGAAGAAACCTAGGAGGCTTGGGTGGGCACCTTGCAGAAGGCTTTCTGAGGCCCTGAGGGGTCAGTAGAGGAGGTCCTGGGGGAGGGGCGGCTGGGGGAGCGCAAGGAGAGGCGACCCGCGGGGGGGGGGTGCGCACCAGATGGAGTGACTGTGGCAGAAGTCCAGCGCGGAGATGATCTGCCGGAAGAACCTGCGGGCCTCTTTGGGCGTCAGCCTGCCCTTCTTGACAAGGTAGTCAAACAGCTCCCCGCCAGACACGTGTTCTAGCACCAGGTATCTGCAAGGACCGGCGGCGTCGGGGGGCGCACTCGCCTGCCCAGCGCCTCGGGGCCACCCGTCCGGGGCACCTCCAGCCAAAGGCGCCGGACTGGCATCCCGTCCGGGCATCAGGCCCCCTCAGCTTGTGCGCCGCCACCCCCACCCACCTGCCTCCTGGCAGGCCCGCCTCCAGGGCAGCGGGTCCAGGGAGCCCTCCGCAGCCAGGGGCCCGGGAGCGAGAGGGGCACTGTGGCTGCTGCCCCTTGTGCGAGCCCAAGGCTTGGCCCTGCCAGCCCCTCGGGGAGTCCTGGCCAGCAGGGTGGGGGGCAGGGCGACGCTGGTCTCCGAAGGTGGGGGTGGGGGCGGGAGGGGGGCCTGGCAGGGAGTGGCCAGATCAGAAGTGGCGACTGCCCCAACCTGGCTGAGTTGACACAGGGCAGGGGGCGCTCGGAGGGGTGGGTTTCCGTGGCGCCTCCAGGTTCTGAATGCGGGTGCGCCAGGGAGGAGAGGCCAGCTAGTCTGGCATTGGTGGCATCGCATCACCAGGCAGGGGTTCTGGGGACCAAGGGCCCGCAGGGCTGCGGGGGAGGGGCGACGCGGAGGCTGGGGAGGAAGGCACCCCGGAAGGTGGCCTGGGAGACGTGGCCTATGTCCCGGCTGAGCCTCTGGGGTGGAGTCTGAGGGAGCTGGCTCCCAAGGGGGGGCTTGTGGACGCTGATGTCAGCGGGGCCTCAGGGGAGCTGGGACTCGGGGGCTGAGCACAGGCCCCCAGCAGCCCCTGCTGGGAGCGGGAGGCGGGCTTCTGTGGCTGCAGTGACTTGGGGTGGGGAGCTGGGTGAGAGGGGCCAGCGGGACCAGGGCTGGCGAGGACGACGGTGGCCTCGGGGGCAGAAGTGGAGACACCAGCAGTGTCAGGAGCTGGTGTGGCAGGAATGAAGGGGCCAGCAGGGATGGGGGCAGCCTGTCTGTGGCAGGACGGGTTGGGGGGAGGGGCCACCGGCTGGGGTTTGAGCAGGGGCTGCTCCCGGGGTCCTGCCCTGCTCCCAGATGGGAGGCCCGATGGCCGCACAGGCCACGTGCTGGCGAGGCCCCTGCCCGCTCCTCCACCTCCAGGCTCCCAGGGCCGCCTTGGGAACTGGGACTCTGCGAGGAGAGGGCGCTGGGCCCAGCAGCACCTAGGCCGGCTGCCTGCCCGCCTTCCTCCCTGGCGTCCTGTCCCTGTCACCGGGCCTGGCCTGCCGTTCCTTCTGCTTCCTGCCCCCTCCTCGGTGGCCTCAGAGCCCCACACTCTGCCTGTCGCCCCATCTGAACAGAAGGGGGTGTGCCTGGTCTCCTGGGTGTGGACGGGCCAGGCCCCAGCCCCGCACTTATGGGGCGTCACCGAGACGCTGGGCTGGGTCCCCATCAGGCCAGAGCGGGTGGCTGGGAGGAGAGCCCGTGGGCCCATCATGGTCCTGACGGTGGCTGGGTTCCCCCAGCTCACCAGTGTCCACGGGGGGCTCTCGTCACCCCATCTGCAGTGAGACACTCAGAACTGGCACAGGGGCGACGCCAGGAGAAGCAAAGCGAGGCCGGAGAGCAGAAGCCTCTTGTCAGAGGGGCTGGGGCTCGAACCCGTCTGTGGGCTGGGGCTTCCTGCCCCTCCTCCACTGCCCAGGACGGGGCCACAAGGGCCAGCCTGCCTGCATCAGGGGCCCAGTCGGGGCTGTGCCGGAGGGACCCGGGCAGTAAGCCTGGGGGTCGCGTGCCAGGCCGGCTCCCCCCCGCCACCCAGCCGGGGCCCACGGAAAGCTCTGGCAGAGCCTCCCCCACCCCAGGGACAAGGCGCAGGAGGCCAGGCCCTTCCTGCGGGCACACAGGCAGCTGTGCTCACCCTTCCCGCGCGGCCCTGTGAGTGGCCGCCACCCGCACCCCAGGTGACCTCGCCGAGGCCAGATGGCTGGGATGTGGGGGGGCCGGGTTTGGATCCAGGGCGGCCCGCGGTGGTTGGGGGGGGTTTCCACTGGCCTCGGTGGCCAGGGTCGTGACAGGACAGCCGCACCCAGTGACGGGGCAGCAGACTGTGGGGCCCGGCGTGGGGACGGCGTGGCTGGCCTGGGGTCCCCACGCCCACTGGACAGCGGCGGGGTCCTGGGACTCACCAGGCCAGGGAGCAAGGGTACCAGCGGCTCCTGCTCCTTGGCCCCGCCCCCGGCCCCCTCCCCCAGGAAGCCCATCCCCCTCTGTTGTCCCCCCTCTGGGGGCGGCCCCCAGCCCTCTGCCCCCCAGCTCTCCGGACCCAGCAATACCTACAAATATTTTTTGTTTTCGTAGACGTCGTGCAGCTTGAGGACGTGAGGGTGCTCGATGAGCTTCAGGATGGCAATTTCCCGCTCCACCTGCAGGGGGCGCCGGCGCGCTGAGCCGGCCGCTCCAACCACGCAACCCACCACCCACCCGTCCAGGCTGCCGGCCGGGCCAGGTCGGGGCACTGAGTCCCTGGGGTGGGCTGGGGGGCAGCACTGGCTTTGGAGCAGGGCCAGCCTCACGTGGGTTCTCCGCCCCGGCCCCCCCCTGCTGTGCCCAGGTCCCCGCCAGGCCTCCGGGGAGCTGGGCCCGAGACACTCCCAGGTCCCCTCCCACGAAGCCCCTGTCTCCCCACTCGCATATCTCTTGGCATCGTGAACTTAGCACCCCAACTCACACGAGACCCAGCCCCCCACGTCCACCAGGGTGCTGGCCAAGGCAGGGAATCTGCCTGCTTCACCCGTCCAGGTGACAGCCATCCCTGAAAGCCAGGCCCCCAGCCAGGGGGTCCCCCCGACCCGTCCAGATGACAGCCCCCCTTTCCAGCCAGAGGATCCCCTCCACCCACCCAGATGACAGCCATCCCGTAAAACCTGCCCCCCAGCCAGAGGGTCCTCACTCATGTCACTGACTCCCAACCGCCCGAGCAGGTGCCTGGAGGGCGGGGCGGGGCCGGGCCTGCTCCGAGCTGACACAGAGCCGAGCTGGACAGACAGGGCCCTCCAGCTCCGCGGGGTCTGCCTCGGGCGTTACGGGGCGCCCAGGGCGGCGGGGACGGCGGGGGGAGGGGCTGGAGGCCTCCCGGGACCAGCCCTCTCCCCTCGTCCTGATTCTAGCCCTGCAGACCGGCCGGCCGGCCCGCACGCCCGGCTCACCTTCATCAGCACAGACTCACTGAGCTTCTCCCGGTTGACAATCTTGATGGCCACCTTCTGGCACGTGACACAGTGAATCCCCAGCTTCACGAGGCCTGGGGGGGGAAGGAGTCCTCAGACCCGCCAGGCGTGTGCCCGCCCAGCCGGACCCCGTGGCCACCGGCCGCCTGGAGGCTGCGCCCGGCGTCCCTGCCCCAGGCCACGGCCCCGCCCGCAGGCCCTCTGCCCCCTCCAGCCTGGGTGGCGGTCGGCCCTTCTCCCCAGCCCGTGACACCTGCACTCCCCCACCCCGCCCCCCTAGACTCTCAGCAGCAGAGCCACGGTGCCCCGGGGTCCAGGGCCGGCACTGCCCG
>PVHT021183729.1:93208-107233 GCA_004024745.2 Catagonus wagneri
CAGAGCCCCCCCCCCCCCAGATATGCAGTGCAGGCTCCGGAGGTCAAAGCTGCTAGGTGGCAGGATGCTGGGCGCCTGCTGGACACGAGAGGGACACCAAACGCCCAGGCCCGAGGCCCGGTAATGGGCAGACCCCACCCCCAGCAGAGGCCGGCGTGGCTGTGCGCACAGCCGGGAACGGAGCGTCATCTGTAGCCAGGAGGCGCCCGGAGGCACGTGTTCAGGAGGCGTCTCCAATGGAGACAGTAAATCAGAAGAGGGAGCTGGAGGTAGGAGGCCTGAGGCCAGAGGACCCTGCGGCCAGGTGAGGGCTACGGCAGAGCCGGCGGAGTTCTGTGGAAGGAGGGGCTGGGACAGGTGCCCGGGGGCGGGGGATTCTGGCAGGAGGCCCGGGCTGGGGCCAGGCAGATACAGGACCCCTGTGTTTGCCTCCTGCTGACCCCACCCTCTGGATTAAAAAAGAGGGAGCATGGTAGCGGAAGAGGAGAAACAAAACATCCAGAAACCTCTCGAAGAAGGAAGGCAGGGGGCAGGCGATGGGGAAAGGAAAAGGGCCGGGCCTGCCAGGCTCAGGGCTGCCAGGCTCAGGGGGCTGCCAGGCTCTGGTGTCGGCATCAGCTAGGGGGCACAGCCAGGCCCAGGGTGAGGCTGCCAAAACAGCCCGGGCAGCAACCCTCCCTCCATACCAAGACCGAGACACAACCAGGGACAAAGCCCAGGACACAGGGGCCAGGAGGCTGCCCTGCTCATCCTCATCCTGAAAGGCTGGATGCCCAGCCCTGCCATCAGCAAAAGCCCTCACCAGACACACCACACTCTGAACTCTGGGCAGGAGTAGCCCCCTCCCCCCAGGGGAGACCCCCCCCCCCAGCCAAGAAACCATTCCTGCTGCTCACACAGAAGATAAACAGCAACCACGTGTCACTGAAGGATGTCTGGGAAAGAAACAGAACTGACTTGGTAGAAACAGACATTTTAAAAATTGTTCTACTGCTCATTGCACTGATTTGCCGGGATTTATGTTGCTACATCTACAAAACAAGAAATCCAGAAAAAGGATGAGAAAACCAGAGCTCGAAAATATCACTGTAATCATAATGCCTAGAGAAGGAAAGCACTGAAACAAGGAATAAAAACATGAGAAAACACCCAATGAGGCAGAGCAAAAAGACAAAAAGAACAGGTGAGGAGTTCCTGTCGTGGCTCAGTGGTTAACAAATGGGACTAGGAACCATGAGGTTGTGGGTTTGATCCCTGGCATCGCTCAGTGGGTTAATGATCTGTGTTGCCGTGAGCTGTGGTGTGGGTTGCAGACGCGGCTTGGATCCCACGTTGCTGTGGCTGTGCTGTAGGCCGGTGGCTACAGCTATTGTTAGACCCTTAGCCTGGGAACCTCCATATGCCACAAGCGCAGCCCTACAAAAGACAAAAAAAAAAAAACAAGTGAAACAGTGAGAGACGGTCAACCCAGAAGCCCAGTATCTATCCCAAGGGAGCAGCTGAGAGTGGACAGAGCTCAGGCCCCAGGGCAGGATGTGCCAGAGCAAAAGGCCATCGGTCTGCCCGCCCACTGGCTGCAGGTTGACCCATCCAGGCACGGCCTCCCGGGTGAAACCCCAGGACCTCGCTTCATTCATTCAAAAAGTACTCACTGAGCTTCTCCAGGGACAGGCATTCGAAGCAACAAAAAAAGGTGTCCACACCGTGGGCCTTACACCCTCGAGATGCTCAGCTAGACATGAGCAGAAACTCGCTGAAGTGGCCACTCAATCCTGACCCAGCGAAAAGGCTTGTGTGCATGGGTCCGACTGGCCAGCTCACCCTAAATGTCTGACAGCGAGAAAGGTGAACCCTTTCTGGGGAAACCTTACCCACTGCAGTCTGAACAGACCTCCTGAATAAATGATGACTGGCATTCAGCAAAGATGATGACATACACAAAGGAGGAGGAAACGTGACCTGCCCTCAAGAGAAAAAACAGCCAACAGAAGCAAGCTGCAGCTGACCCAGATGGTGGGATTTTCAGAAAAGGATTTTAAGATAATTTTTTTTTTGTCTTTTTGCCTTTATGTAGAGCCGCACCAGTGGCATATGGAGGTTCCCAGGCTAGGGGTCTAACAGGAGCTGTAGCCACTGGTCTACGCCACAGCCATAGCCACAGCAACGCGGGATCCAAGCCGCGTCTGCAACCTACACCATAGCTCACGGCAATGCTGGATCCTTAACTCACTGAGCAAGGCCAGGGATCGAACCCGCAACCTCATGGTTCTTGGTCAGATTCGTTAACCACTGAGCCACGAAGGGAACTCCAAGATAATGTTTTATATATATATTTAAATCAGAGGAAACGGACAAAAAGGATTCACTGAATAGACTTAGCAGCAGACTGGACACAACAGAAGAAAGGACTAGTGAACTCTAAGACCGTTACTATAAAACATCCACACTGGAGTACAGGGCAAAGAACAAAATGAGAAACGAACCAGACAGCACAGCAGAGACCTGGGGGACTGTGCCCAGCAGTGTCACGTGCTTGTAACTGAGTCCCAGAGAAAGAGGAGGGGTGGGGGGGCACGGCAGAGGACATACACTGAGATAACAGCCATGCAATTCCCCAAATATCTTAGACGTATCAGCCCACAGACCCAAGAGGCCCACTGAACCCAAAGTGGGACAGGAACAGAACCACGCCACGCGTACCACTGCCAGGAGGACGAGACAGAGAGAAGGAGAACACCTTCAAAGCAGTCAGAGCAGAAGTACCTACCGCACCATGGCGGCACCAGAATTGCCTGACTTCTCACCAGAAACAGCTCGACCAGGAGGTCGTGGATCAATGGCTCACCCCCTGGTGCCAAAAGGAAGCCAGGGCCTCTGTAACGAGCAGCAATGTCCTTCAGAACCAAGGCGACGTGAAGACGCTTGTGGTTCGGTGAAAACTGAGAGGTGCGCTGTGAGCGCTGCCAAAGCACTGAAGGAAGCTCTCGGGGCTGAGCGGAGGCGATGCCAGACAGAGCCCCGATCCACAGGCAGGAAAGGGCACCCAGGAGGGACCCTCAAGGAGACCGGAAACCCCACCCTGGAAAGAACAGACTCCGTGAGGCAGCAGCAGAGCGTGCTGGGTGAGCACCCGGCAGGAGCCACGCACGGCGGGGCCAGAAACGGAGGGGACGCTGGGGGCCAGCCGTGTCAAGAGGTCCCTTGGTCACAATGTGACTCAGATCCGATCCCTGGCCCGGGAACTCCATATGCGCGGGGCAGCCAGAAAGAAAGAAAAAAAAAAAAAGGCAACTGGGAGCTCCAAGAAAATCTCAGGACCCTTCAAGAAAGTCAGGTTGGAGTTCCCGTCGTGGCTCAGCAGTTAACAAACTGACTGGCATCCATGAGGACGCAGGTTCGATCCCTGGCCTCGCTCAGTGGGTCAAGGATCCGGCGTTGCCATGAGCTCTGGCGTAGGTCGCAGACGCGGCTCGGATCCAGCGTTGCTGTGGCTATGGTGTAGACTGGCGGCTGCAGCTCCGATTCGACCCCTAGCCTGGTAACCTCCATATGCTGCAGGTGAGGCCCTAAAAAAAGAGAAAGACAAAAAAAAAAAAAAAAAAAGTCGTGCTGATGCAGACGGAGCGCGTCTGGAGCATAAACCTCCACACGGAGTCAGAGAAGAGCCCCACTCTTCAGACCCGGCTTCCCGCCTCCTCAAGAAGCCAGCTCTGGGGCGGCCCCGCGGGTGTGGGGCACAGCCTGCTCCACGGGTGGCACGGCCAGGCCAGGCGACCGGGCACACCCCGCCCAGCACTGAGCACCCCTCCCCACCAACCATGGTGGACACCCCCTGGGATTCTTTCTAGAGTCAAACCCCAGATGTCCAGTGGCTGAAGGACAGACAGAAACTGCTCTTTGAAAGGAAAAGGGAAAAGCAGCTGTCAGGACGGGAGGGAAAGAGGCAGGGACGGCAGAAGACTCGGCGGGCCGGGAAAGAGGAGACCGGCCGCAGGTGAGGGCGGGCGAGCGGGCGCTGGGAGCTGACCGTGTCAGTTGCAGGTGCAGAGACCAGGGACCGCCCGGGGGAGCTCAGGGGGCCCTGGGGACCGCCCGACCTGTGAGACCCGGAGGCGTAAGCTCACCCCTGGAAGCGGTACAACTGGAGCCGGTTAAAGGCGTGGCCCTGCAGGTGGCACCAGGGTGGCATCTGTGCCTGGCCCCTCTTAGCACGTCCAGGGGACCAGGACGCGACCTTGTGAACGCCCGGAGGAGACGGCACGGCACCCGGACACCTCCCGGCCCCTGGACCCGATAACACCACGTCTGGAGGACCCCGTGGCGAGTAAACAGGCGGCTTGTGCCGCACAGGCTGCGGGCTTGTCCTCGCGCTGACTGTCACCAGACTTCCTCCCACGGCCACTGCGACTCGCTTCTGCCCCGCCCCCCGCCAGGACGCCCCCGCCAGGACGCCCCCGCCAGCACGCAGCCCCGCTTCCCTGCCGCTCCCCTCCCTCAGGGCCACGAAGCCCCGTCCACGGGAGGCGCCCCGTGTACACGGCGAGAACCAGGGGTGAACTCCCCCACCCGGCGACGGACCTCAAAACTCTCGATGCCCAAATCTGTAGAAACAGACACAGAACCACCAAAGGCCCAAGGCTGGGCACCTGGGGCTCCCACAGCTGCTTTTCCAGGCGACAGTGGCCGAGGGGGGCCGTGGGCACCACGGAGCCCCGCCAGGACCAGGAGCACGTGTGAGCTCGCACAGCCTGGCTGAGTCGGCCCCCGCCACAGCCAGTGGCTCCTGCAAAGGACGAGCGGGCACCCACTCCCCTGCTGACGCCCGGGGTCTCTGTTGGGGAGCTGGGGGGCCTGGAGGGGGAGGGAGTGGGGGGGTGCCTGCCCGGCCACCACGCCCTCCGGGCCCCCACGCCCTCCAGGCCCCCAGCCCGGCTGCTCCTGACTGCTCAGTGGCTGCAGCGGCCGCCGCACCCCAAACTCTGGGCTGTGCTGGCTCTGCCCCCACCCCTGCCAGGAACAGTTTTCTTGAACGAAAACAGTCCAGTGAAGCCCTCCCAGAGGAGGGGGCTCTTCCGCTCCGGCTGCACGCTGCCCCTCGCCTCCCCTCGCCTCCGACCTCTTCCCCGGGCGGGAGCGGCACAGGGACACTCGTGGAGTGCTGGCGAGCCGTCCTGCCAGGGCCTGGGCAGACCCAGGGGCCTCTGCCGCCCCCACCTCCCCCGAGGCCTGCGGGTGGCAGTGCCAGGGGCACCCCCACCCCACCTCCGGCCAAACCCACCCCACCCGGGGGCTGGCGACCACTCCCCACCTGGACCCCAGCCTCGAGAACAGGCACCAGGCAGAGAGAAGGGCCCGCCTGCAGGCCCGCCCAGCACCCCATCCTGGGGACAGGTCACACGTGTGGGTCCTGAGGCCATGCGCCCAGAAGCTGCCGGGGCTGCTGGGTGGGGGCCAAGCCCACCACACGCTCCAGCTCTGCGGCCCCTCTGCCCTGCCCTTCCGGCTTAGTGCTGCTCGGGGGTGGGACACACACACACACGCGCACACACACACACAGTCTTGCCCGGGCACGTGTGGCTGACGTCCACGCATCACCACGCGCCTCACACCGTATTCCCACAGAAAGCTGGAGAGCAGGCCTGCAGCTGGGACCCCACACCCCCTGCGGTGAAGGGTCCTTGTCCCAGGCCCCCAGCCTCCAGCTGTCCTGACCTCTCAGGGGTCAGCGTTCCCCCCACCCCGCAGCACCAGCCCAGGCCCCTGACAGGGAATCCAGTCCCGAGAAAGGGTCCTCAGAGGGGACCAGCTCTGGGGCCGGGGTCTGCGGGGAGGGAGGTGGGCAGAGGCGGGTCTCCTGGGCTGATGCAAGGGGGCGGGGGGTCAGGGCACATTCGCAGGGGTGCTTCCGCGAGACCTGAAGCAGAAGGCGCGGGAGCGCAAGGCCAGGCGGTGACGAGCCAGCCCAGCGGCTCCGGGCAGCCCCTGCCCTGCCACCCGCTCAGGCCGGGGACCCCGGCTTAGGCCAGAGCCCGGGGGCTGTGAGGTGCCACGGGACGCCAGCCCCAGCGCCTCCAGCCAGTCTTCCCACCAGGCTGGGAGGGGCGGGCTCGTCCTGGGCGCGGCCACAACCGGGCCCTGGACACCCGCGTGCTGGGCCAGAGCCGTGGGCGCCCGCGGGCGGGACGGGAGGACGGGCAGCGCAGAGCCCGCCTCCCACCCTGAGCCATGCTGTGCCAGGGGCTGGGGGGGCGATTCGGGGCCCCCGAGGCCGCACTGGCAGGTGAGCCCGCCCTTGCAGCGGCCCAGGCGGGGCTGGGGGCTGGGGGGTGGGTCCGGGTTCCCCAGCGGGTGGGCGCTCCCCACCGGGAGCCCAGGGCTGGGCTTAGCAGCTGACGACGACGGACTGGCGTGCACAGGGCCCTTCCCACGCCTCTCGGCTCACACACGTGCACACACAGACTCACACCTGTGCACGCGGCGGGCTCACACTCCCGAGGAATAAGCAGGGCAGGGCCGGCCAGGCCGGGGAGGCAGCAGGTGCGGTGGGAGCGAGGGGGCGGGGGCTGCAGGGGTGAGGCTGCGCGCTCCTCCCAGGCCTTCTCTCGGCTGACCCGGGTTCGTGGGGGTCCCGGTGGGGGCACAGGCCTCTCCCCAGTTTCCGGTCTAGCCCAGGAGCCAGAGGAGAAAAGGGGGGGAGCGCAGGGGGCCACGCGCCACCGTGAGCAGGGGCGGGGCTGGCAGGCAGGCGAGAGGAAGCTCAGTCGTGGGTTTGTCTAAAACCTGCCCCGGGGAGCTGGGGCTGCTCTGGGGGCCCCGGGGAGGGGCCTGCTCAGACGGCCAGAGCCCCCACCCCATCCGTGAAGGATCCCAGCTGGTCTCCCAAACCCGAGCCTCATACAAAGCCCTCCCCCTCCTCTCCGCTGCCAAACCGCCATCTGTCGCCATGACGACGGGAGCAGACCGGCTGGGGCCCTGCGGCTCTCGCCCCCTCCCTCCTGCTCCCTTCCGCTGGGCCCTGGCCTCGGAGCCCCGCCGCCCACTAATACCTGCCTCGGCGCAAAAGGCCAGGGGGAGCCCCCCAGCTCCCAGACCCCGCCGCCCCCGCCTCGTGCCGCCCCGCCCAGCGCAGGACCCGTCTGGTGCCGGGGATGGCTGGTGGCCTGCGGGGCCCCTGCCCCTCCTCCCCCGCTGTGCCCCCGCCACGGAGGCCAGCCCGCCCCCCTGACTGCCCAGTGGCCGGTGCCTAGCAGGTAGCACCGCCCACACGCACTGTCCCCCAAACTCCAACAGACCAAGGAGGCGCCCGAATGAAAGCGCCCAGCACATTCTGCAGCCAGGCTGGCGAGGACGCCCAGAGGCCACGGCCATCAGGCCACCACTGGCAGCTCTCACACCCCTGCCGGCAGACACCATGACCGCCCCGCCTCCAAGGACCCCAGGCTCAGAGAGGTCCAGGGACCTGCTCGGCAGCACCCAGCCTGGCGGCAGCAGACTCACGGGCCGCCCAGAGCCTGAGACAGGGCCGAGCCCAGGCTTGCTGTCTCCTTTCGACTTTTGGGTCCTGGTTTGCTCCCTAAAACCCGCCTTTCCTGCAGCTTCCCCGTCTGGCCGTCTCACAGCTCCAGGGAGGTGGAGCGACACGCAGATTCACGCAGCTGGAGGCTTCATCTTGGGCGGCGTGGCGGGGACTCGATGGTCCCCCACCCCGTCCAGGTGTCCCGGCCCCCCCGGCCCGCGCAGCAGCCTGGGCTCCTCCAGGCCGCCTCCCCTGGGACTTCGGGTCCACGGAGGCACTGGCAGAACCGCAGCCAGAGCCACTCGGAGCGTCCAACGCCCCCAGAGGGAGAGGCAGGAGAGCCCGCCCCGGACACCGGCACTGACCGCTGCTCAAACCCGCAACGGCGGCTCTCAGGAGCAGCAACGCCCAGCGCGGCTGGGCCGGCGGGTCTCAGGAGCGCGGCCAGGCCGGCCACAGCCCCCAGGCTCTGCAAGCGGGCAGCTGGGATCGAGGTGCAGTTGTGGGGGCCACAGAAGGAACAGGGCACCTGCCCTGCTCCGACTGCCCCATGGCCCCACGTCCGAGAGCCAGCTCCCCGACGGGTCTGGGAGGCAGGGATCGAGGCGGACGGAGTGTGGGGCCAGGGAGGCCCCGCCCGGCCCCAAGGGCCATCCAGATCCTTCCTTCCTGGGCTGAGGGGCCCCGCCGGCCGGACACTGGCAGGAGGCGGCGGGGGGGGGGGCCCTCCTCTGCCCCGGGGTCACTGTCCCCTGTCCCCAGCCTCAGCAGCACCCACTTCCTAAAGGCACGAGCCACAGATGCTCAGAGGTGCCATCTGAGAGCCTCAGGTCCCCGCCAGACCCCAAGGCCCTCCGGGCACAGCCACAGGCAGGCGCGAGGGCTGTGAATCCATCAGTGCTGGGGTGCACTGCGTAAAGACAACAAGCGGCTGGCTGGGCCCCCCCGCCCGGGACTTCCACGCGCTGGCACTGGGAAACGCTTCGGGAGAGCCAGTCCTCCCAGGGCCGGGCGGCGGGCACCACGTGCCCAGTTCCCATGGTGGCAGGTGACCACATTAGCTTCTTATTAACTGTTTTATCAATTCAATACTGTAAAATTAGTCCAATGAAACGTTCTGATTGAATTCAGTAACTATTCAGTAATTCAATCTGGCAACCTGTTTTCTGTAGGCTGTGCCCCAGTTTCGGCAGCCGCAGGGCCGGGGCTGGTGCTGCGGCTGCAGCCAAGCGCCTGCAGGAAGGAGGGCGCTGGCCCGAGGCGCCGGGACGAGCGGGTCAGAGGCGCGAGGGGGGCAGGCGTGGGTGCTGCGCGCAAGGAGCCCCATCTACGGGGAGGCCGCACTCCGGGAGGCCAGGGTCACACCTGCAGCGTGGACCCCGTGGCGTGACCAGAGGAGGCGTGGCCAGCGGCAGTGTCCCGGCCAGCAGCTGGCCGGGCCTCCAGGGAGGCGGGGGGCGGGCCGCGGACAGACGGACCAGTGGTGACCGGCAGGACCAATTCGGGGCCAGTGACCCAGGCCCGGTGGGGAGAGAAGAGGGCCACCAGGAAGAGGCAGGCAGCCTACGGGCCAGGCCCCGGGGGCTTCAGCAGCTGACAGGGGCCCCTGCCTGCCCACCCAGACTCTCCTCCGTCCAGCTCCACCCCCGCCAGCCCCAGGGATGGCGATGGAGTTGCCATGGTGACGAGGTGGGGGAAGCCGGCCCCAGGAGGCCCAGGGGACCCCGCCTGTCACCACACACCCAGACAGACACAGCCAGACACACACACACCCGAGCCCCTCTGGCAGCAGACGCAACCCCATGAAGCTCCACGCGCACCTGCCACGCACGCGGGCCCCTCGGGCAGGGAGCCAGGCCCGGAGCCGCTCGAAGCTAAGTCGAGTGTGGAAGGTCTCCCCCCGCCCCCACCCCAACCAGGGCCGGGGGCCGCCGGTGACCGCCCTGCTTCCCAGCTGCCCCCAGCACCCTGGCTGTGCCCCCCGCACCGGTCTGCCAGCGGAAGGCACAGCGCCCCCAGCTGCGGGCACCAGGCCGGTCAGCACTCCTTTGCCAGTCACACCGGGAGAGCTGCCAGGGTCAGCCTGGAAAGCCACGCGGGGGAACAGGAGGGCGGGGCGGGGGGACGGCTGCGGGGCGGACGAGCGCTCCGGTCCAGGGTCGACGCCCCTGTCCCCACGTGGGAGCGGAGCGGGGACACAGGACCGCTCTGCACTGTCGAATTCGTGTGTCCCACACTTCAAAACCCATCCGCTGCCTCGGTTTCCCCAGCGACAAGGCAGGTCCTGCGTCCTGCCCTCCCCGGGCCAGCGAGCCTGTGCCCACGCCTGCTCGCGGGCGGGGAGCCGGAGGCCCGTCCTGGGCTCGTCCGAGGAGACCAGCGCTCCGATCCCCTGGGTCAGGGGTCCCGGCGGGCCAGGAAGCACTGGCCCTGACCGTGGAGCACACGGGGGAGCTGGGGGCCAAGGTGGCTGCTGGGGCCGCCCAGGGGCCCAGCCAGTACCGGGCACGAGATGGACAGCAAGGACTGGGCCAGGCAGGCCGTGTGCGGGCTGCTCCCGCCCGACTCAGGAGGGCTCGGACGGGGTACCAGGCAAGCCCCCCGCCCGGTGCCTCAGACACAGACACACAGACGCACGCCCAGCCTGCAGGGCCGACAGCCCGCGGCCCGGAGCCGCACCCCCACCCGCGGGGGTCAGGTGCCAGGAGCGCCTGCCCGTCCCCAGAAGGGCGCCGGCGCGGTGTAATCTCCTGCGTGGGGCGGTAACAGCATCCGCTTAGCGGTCAGCAGGCAGCCTCTCCGAAGGACGGAGAGAAAGGAGAGGCGGGGCCCGGCCAGCCCACCCGCCGCCCCGTCCCCCCAAAGTCACATCAGTCCCCGAGCTGCTCCGACTGTTTCCGGGAGGCCGCCTGACCGGAGCCGTCCACGGTCACGGAGGCCGGGCGGGACGGCCGCCGCGCCACCCCCTTCCCTCCCGGGCAGGCGCTGGGGAGCAGCTGGAAGGGCCGGACTGTGGGAGCTGCCGCCCCACGGTGCAAACGGGCACGGGCCTCAGGACAGGAGCCCGGCCCCGGTGTGGCGGCCACAGGCCCTGCTCAGCTCTCCCCGGGTAATGGCCCTGAGCCCCGACCCTCAACCTCCCACCCGGAGCCCGTCCCAGGCCCCCCACCCCCGGGACGGACAGGCAGGGCGCTCGGTCACACGCACACCCTCCCTCCTGCATTCAGATTTGCGGTCGGCCTCGGCGCCAGCCCACGGGGCACGGGCCTGACTCGCGAAGCCCCGGACACGGCGCCTTGGAAGGCCACGCGCCAGAGAGCCCCGCGTCGCCCTGCTGGCACGGGGTCGCCAGCTCTCGCTCTGCTGACCCCGCGGACGGGCCGCCGCCGCCCGCCCTGGACCCCAAGCAGGGAGACGAGAAGCGGGAGGGCGCCGGCCGCCCCCCGAGCCTGCCCCCGGGGCCGGCAGCCAAAAGAAGAGGCAGCTCGTGGGGACGTACCAGCCTGCGGCCCCCGCTCGGCAGGGCCCACCCGGGGGCGAACTCCTGAGGCCCAGCAAGGAACGGCAGGGCCCGAGATGGTGCCCGCAGCACCGAGGAACCCCCGCCCCCCGCGCAGGGAAGGGCGGGCTCTGGGGGCCACAGACCCACCCCGGACACTGCCCACCGGTCTCTGCCCAGGTCAGGACGGTCCCCGGCAGAGCCGGCCAGCTTCCCAGAGCTGGCCCAGGCGTTCACCCACTGGGAGACCGCCGCCTCCCCCAGCAGCACCGGGAGGGCTGCCAGCCAGGCCTCGGTCAGCTCAGGACCCCTCACACCACCAGCTCGGCGCGACTGCCACCAGGAGCCCCCCTCGGGATGGCACAGCCCCCTGGACAGAAAGGACAGAGGGAGGCCACGTGGTCAGAGGCCCCGACCTCTGTGGAGCTCACGGCCCTGACCGGCCCAGGCTCCTCCCCCAGGTCCTCACCGGACGTGGCCTTCAGCCCTACCCCCGGCAGAGCGGTGTCCCCCGGGCATGGTGAGGCAGGGCCCGAGTCAGAGGCCGCACGGCCAGCTGGCCCCAGAGGCGGGCTGTGGAGCAGGAGTCTGAGCACCTCTCAGGCAGAGGGACCCAGGAGGGGAGGCACGGATGTGGGGTGGCCCAGCCAAGCTCTCTGGGGACCCTGAAGGCACCGTGTGCCCTGCCAGGGCCAGCAGCAAAGCTGAAGTGAAACTGGGCACCCAGTCCATAGACCGCGGGCCATGGGGCGTTTCCCCAAGGGGGCCCCGCAGCCCCCGCCCAGCTCCCCCCCGCGACCGCCCCGCGGCCCGGCCGACATGGCCACGCCCGTGTGCAGACGCCCTCGGCGGCCCCGCGGCACCTGCTGGAGGGTGGCCTATCTGTGCCACTTTATGATTAGTCATAAATCCCCTGGGATTTGGGGTTTAGAGTCAGCAGACCTCCAATGTGAGACGAGCTCTCGCTTCCAGAGATCAGCCAGCCTCTGACCCTGCCCACCACCCAGCCCAGCCTCCCCCCCAGGAAACACGTGTCCTCCCGGCGGCCCGGCGGCCGGCTCCCAGCCCAGCCAGCCCAGGCCAGCGCTTCAGATGGGGGTTGCAGCCAGGAGGCCTGGCTTCCTGAGTTCAGGGGACCCGCGCCGTGCACGAGGACAGTCCCAGGGCTCGGCTGGAGGTGTTGCCGCGGGAGGGTCACAGCCGTGCGTCACACCCACCCCCTCGGTCCCCCAAGGAGGGCAGCCCAGCCCCGACGCAGAGGGCCGGCTGGCCCTCCCCTCCCCTCCCCTCCTCAGGCCATCCCGACGCCCAGCGGGCTGCGGACACTCCAGCCTCTCATCACCCTGGCCCAGAACACCCTCAGAGCACGGAGGCGGGGGAGACAACCCGCAGGCGTGGAGCTGACCCCTCACGGCGCACCTGGCCGGCCTGCGAGCCGACGGCGCGGCCCGCACAGCCCGCGGGGCCCGGGGCCCGGTGGCCGAGGCTGCCCAGGCCGCTCTGTGCCCCAAAGCAGCCACACCCGGGGGCAGAGGCCGCCCAGGGATTCTGGACCGGAGGCTCCACTGCAGCGGCTCCTGCCACCGCGGAGACACCCAGCCAGCGTCGGGGCGCCGGGAACTGCCCTGGGGAGTCACCTCGAGTCCCCCTGAGCCAGAGGTGGTGCCGGCAGGCCCCGAGCGCGAGCTGCTCTCTGTTCCTGCTCTGCGGGCGCTGGCCCACCCCTCGCCCCAGCGGGTCAGCGGCAGCCCCGGAACCGGCCACCAGCTCCTTCTGCCCCAGGAGGGGACTGTGGGCCGGGGTCTCCAGCGGCAGCACGCGGGCGGGGGCTGGGGGCCGGGGCCTCCACTGAGCACGTGCCGCACCAGGCAGCTCCCGCCTGCCCCTCAGCACAGCCACAGGCCCACTCCCGGAGGTGAGGGAACTCAGAGACGCTGAGACCTGCCCACACGCCTGCTCACCCGGCAGGGGAGGCCTGAGGACAAGCTGCTAACCGCAGCCTCCCGCGCCAGGCTCAGGAGCTGCAGACTTCAGCACTGCCGCGCCGGACAGCTCCCCGCCCGCAGGCCTTCCCAGGAGGAGGACTGGCCCCAGGCCGCAGGGCCCAAGGCAAGCGGGGCCTCGCGCCTCCTGGAACAGGACACAGGGCGCTCTCTCCTGGGGGTGGGAGCCCCCCGCGGCACCCTGGGGGGTAGAGCAGAGACAAGGGCTTGCGGCTGCCCTCCCTGGAGGCAGGAGGTGAGAGCAGCGCGGAGCTGCGGGTCCCAGGTGCTCGCGGGGGGCTGGCCCTGGACTAGGAGGGCCTGCTGGCTGGAAGAGGCTCCTTCCAGGTCACCAGGTCACCAGCTCAGACGGCCCCCAAGGAAACAGGCACACTGGAGAAGGCACTGGCACGCCTGCCCCTGCCCTGCGGGTGCAGGAAACCCCACAGTCCGGCTCCACTGCCCCCGTGAGGGCAGGTGTTGGAGCCACAGGCCAGGCTGCTGGCGCAGGTGCCCAGGAGGAAGAGCTGGGGCCCGGGCCGCCGGTGGGCAGGGCTGCGGCCGCCCCACCCGAGCGCCAGCTGCCTGGAGCACTGCTGTCCGTCCTTGGGCAGTGAGCGCTCAAACTCGCCCTCAGAGAAAGGAACCCAGGGCCGAGGGCGAGGCCGTGCGTGGAGCCACAGAACACCGGAGGCCCAGGCGTCTGGCGGAAGCTGGTCCCCGCTCCCCGGGAGGCCCCGGCCCTGCGTCTGTCCCTCGCCCACCCCTCCCAGGGCTGCAGCTCACGGGCAGGGGCCGCTGAATGACCAGCCACCACAATCACCTGCCATAAGCCCAGTCCCTGCACAACGGAGCCCAAAGGGGTACTCCCTGCAGGTATTAACCGTCACAGGGCCTGCACTTCTGCGTGCCCGACAGGCCTGAAGCTCCGGGATCCACGCCCTCCCCAGCCCCACAGGGCCAGGTCCCTGCTTCGCTGAGGCACCAACCACCAAGGTCGCGGTGGGAATGAGGGCGGGACAGGCACG
>PVHT021183730.1:0-10215 GCA_004024745.2 Catagonus wagneri
GTCGGCCCCCACCGGGCCCGGGGGAAGGGGCTGCTTGGAGAAGGCCCCGGAGGGGGCGGGTCAGCAGGGGTGGACAGCGTGGGGCCTTGAGGCCTGGGGAGAGCTTGGTCCCGTCTCCGGGCGGCCCAGGAGTCATCGGGGCGTATCTAGAGGAATGGGACCAGACGCATCCTCGGTGAGACCCCAAGTCTAGGGCGAAAGAGAGAGGACTTCGGGGCTTGCGGTGGGGGGGCTCCGAGGGGGGCTTAGGGGGGGTGGGGGCTGGGAAGGGGCGAGCCCTTGGGGTGAGGGCAGAATGAGAAAGCTCTGTTCCATGGTGGGAAGTCAGCAGATGTTTGAGACAGAAATAGCACAGAACAGCCTGCTACTTAGAAATAGCTGCTATTTAGAAATAAGGCTGCTATTTAGAAATAAGGAAGAGTGTGTGGAAAGGAGCCGCTGAGAGAAAGAGCGGGTGTCTGGGGTGAGGGGGAGCGGACAGGGCACCGAGAGAAGTGCCTGTCCTGGCTGAGCTGGGTCCCCAAATGCACACCTTGGTGTCCTGACCTCAGCACTGTGTTTGGAGACGGGGTTTTTCAAGAGGTGTTAAGATCAAGTGAGGTCACTGGGCTGGGCCCCGATCGCACAGGACCGGGGCCCTTAGAGGAAGAGGAGGTCAGGACACAGACACACACGGAGGGAGGGCCCTGCGAGGACACGGGGAGCAGACACCCCAGACAGAGGCCTCGGATGGGCCCAGCCCTGCCCAGGCCTCGGACTCCAGCCTCCAGGACCGGGGGCGGTGACTGCGGTCTGAGGCGACCCGGCTGCGGGACCTGGTGGGACAGCCCGGCAGACGTGGACGGCGACATCCCGCCTGCCTCGGTCTCCCGCGTCTCCGGGCCAGCCTCCTGCGCCTTCCCGGTGCGTCGCCCCGTTTCCCAGGGAGCGGAAAGGCCCCCTCTGCCGGACTGGCCTGCGCGCTTGGTCTCCGTCCGCAAAGGGCCTAACGCGGACGAAGCAGGAACAAGGGGCCGTCTCCGTCAGGAGCAGCGAGGAGGACCCCCTGAGCTGGGGAGGCAGTTTCTGACACGGGGACAGTGGCAGGAGGGGTCCGGGGCGCTTTGTCCCTGGCCTGCTGGGATGGCGGGCCGGGGGCCGGGCAGGCCGTGGGATCCCCCTGGCCCCGGGGGCAGGGGCCGCTCGGGCTTGGGAGCCAGTCGCTGGGGTTAGGATCCTGAGGCCCAGCCTGTCAGCCCCTGTCCTCCCGCCTGCGGTGCGGTCAGGCTGCCCAAGACGGCTTTCCTCTTGCTCGCTGTACGTCGCTGCGGGGCCGGCCCTGCCGCAGCTGCTCCCCACGCGCCTGGCCGACCCGGCCTCTCAGTCACGGCCCCGATCAGCCACTGCCCTCGGGCCTGCCCTCGGCCCACCCAGCGACTCCTCTAATCTTCAGATCAGCATGTCCTGCGCCAGGGCATCTCTGCCTGTCTGGAGTTTCGGGCTAACTGATAACCTCACGCCCCCCGGGCACGAAACCGCCGCCGGTGCTGTTTGCCCGCCGCCCCACAGGGCGGGCGTCGCCCTGGACCCTGTGTCACACAGGCAAGACCCCGTCCATCCGTCGAGCCAAGCCGATGACGTCTCTGTCACTGACTCCGGGCGTCCTTCTTCCGTCTTGAAGCCGGGCGACGGCAGGCTCGCGGTCCGGCCCCACCCAAGTGCCCCACTGCACTCGGCCACCTCGTGGAAAACACTCAGGGATCTGTCCCCTCTCGCCCTGTGACAGCAGGTCAGGGGTCACGCGCAAAAGGCCAGGAGTGGACGGCTGGCCCTGCTGGCCCGGATACGAGAGGTTTCCAGCAAAGCCTTCTGCTTTCAAAGCAGGGAAAACCCCGGGCCCACCTGGATGCCACGTCACCCTCCACGGTTCTGTGTCACTTTCCTGCTGCGTCGGGGCCATGAGCTCTGATGTTGGGCTTAAAATAGCATAAATCCATCATCTCACAGCTCAGATCGGGGCAGGGGGCCCAACATGGGGCTCCTAAGACTGAAATCAAGGTGTCACAGGCGGGCTCCTCCAGGCGACAAGCTTTCTGCCTTTTCCAGCATCCAGGGGCGCCTGCATCCTTGGCCCCCAGCCCCCGTCCTGCACCTGCAAAGGCAGCAGCCAGAGTCGGCCAGACCCGTGGGCTCCGACTCCCTCCACCCTCATGCCAGGACCCCTGTGTGGACGACAGGGCAGGAACAGCTAACCCCAACAGTCCGGGATGAACCCCCATCCTGAGGCGCTTCCCTTATCTTTTCTCTTTTTACAGCCGCACCTGCGGCACATGCAAGTTCCCAGGCTGGGGTGAGATCGATGCTGCCGCCTCGGCCACAGCCACAGCCACGCCAGATCCTTAACCCACTGAGTGAGGCCGGGGATCAAACCAGTATCCTCGCAGGGACAATGTCAGGCCCTTAACCCACTGAGCCACAACGGGAACTCCTTCCCTTAATTGTAACTACCTGCACAGTCCCTTCTGCGACATGAGGTCACTGAGCGCGGGTCCCGGGCACTAGGGTGCTGCACGAGTCAGGGTCTCCAGAGAAGCAGAACCAGCCGGGGCTCTGTCCGCTCACCTACCTCTCTGCTAAGGACCTGATCCCCAGGGACCCTGCCCTCACATCGGCGGTCTCCGGGTGGGAGACCCAGGGGAGCTGATGGTGCAGTTCAGTCTGAAAACAGGAGTCCCTCTTATTTGCAGGACGCTAAGCCTTCGGTTCTGTTCGGGCCTTCGACTGATTGGACGAGGCCCACCCACGCTGGGGAGGGCGGGGGCTCTATGGGTCCAGTGATTCAGATGCTAATCGCATCCAGAAACACCCTCCCAGGCAGACCCCCATTCACCAGAGTCTGGGACCCGTGTGGCTCAGTCAAGTTGACGTGTGAAATTAGCCCTCGTAGATGTGGGTATTGCTGCAGGGCGGGAATCTTCAACCCAGCACGAGCGTGGGGTTAGGTGGCTGGAGGGGCACGGGAAGCGGGCAGAGGAGGGAGGGCCCCCCAGGGCCCGGGGCGGCACTGCAGCACTGTCGTGCGTGCTCTCCTGGCTGCAGCTGGGGGCGCCACGCTCTGCTGGGGAGGGGTCCCCCCTGGTGGGGGTGGCGGGGGCTGGAGTGGGCGCCCCAGCCTTCTGCCCGTCAGGGACCCCGTCCAGGCCATGGAGGAGGGGTCTCCGCCCGCAGTCACAGGAAGGAGGGTCCCCAGCTTCTGCAGGGGCAGGACCCTGACCACCACCCAGACTGGGACACTGGCTTCTGCAAAAGCGCCCCTGGGGCTGCTGAGCGTGTCTTTGACGATTTTACCTGTGACACAGCTGAGGCCCTGTCTCTGCACAGGCGGGGGTGGGGACAGGAGACAGGACAGGGGCAGACAGGGCTTGCGGGGCCAGGCCAGGTGCCCGGACGTGAGGGCTGCCGGCCACCGGTCTGCGGGCAGACTCTGCTGGGACCTTCCTCCCTCGCCACCAACCCCCTCCTCGCTCTGCTGGGACCTCAGTCTGGCCCCCAGTGGTCCCGGACCACCCACCCTCCTGCCCCCAGGCCCCTGGCTGTCAGCCTGAGTCCCTGGCACCCCACAGTCCCTGTCCCCAGGGTAACAGCTGCTAGCCAAGGTGACGTCCCTGCTGTGGTCTCAGCAGGTGGGGAGACGGGCACCACTGGGCAGAGTGGGGGCCCGGCCCGAGCCGCAGGACCCAAGGGTGGTGACCACATCGAAGGGCTTCCAGGAGGCTCGGTCCGGCCGAGGAGAGGCCGGGCCGTGTGTGCAGGGGGGCGGCCGCGCCGGGAAGAGGGGCTGCCTCTCCAGGGACAGTGCACACGGAACCTGAGGCCAAGGCAGCCTCCCGTGGACCCCCCGGCCAGAAGGGAAGGAAGCTGCGGGCGGGCTCTGAGCCCTGTGCCGGGAGCGCCTCCGTCACACGCTCCACGGTCAGCAGGCCTGGGGCCCCCAGTGGGGAGGGGGCGCTCGTGAGGGCGCTGCGGGCCGGGTGGCCTCCAGCTGCCGGTGGCACCCAGGTCTGCCCTGCCCTCCACCGTCTAAGGCCGTCTTCCCTGCAGGCCTCTCCCAGGCCACCTCCTCGCCTCCGCCCCCTCCCTGCCCTCCAGCCACTCTCCCTGGGCACTGTCTCCCCGCTGGACACTCGGAGCTGCTCCAGGCAAGTCCCCAGAGCCACACGGGCTGTATCTGGTGGCGGCTCTCAGACTCGGCCCGTTGGAGACATCGGCCAACGGCTGGCCCTATGGTGGCCGCTTCCTGCTCTCGGCTTCCAGAACCTTCTCTCCTGCTTTTCCTCCCTGGCCGCTGTGTCTTCTCCTCTCTGGCTCCTTCCCGGCCTCCACATCCACACGCACCCTGGCAGGTTCCTGCACCGCGCCCCCCGCCCGTGCCCACCCAGCACCGGGCTCGCTCCGCCCCAGACCCTGTGTGCTGCTGCCCATTGGCACCTGCGGGCCCGAGCAGCGTCTCAAAGACCCCTCAGAGGAGCTCCTCCTGCGGCCTCTTCTCCTTGGAAGAGTTCCAGGCCCCTTCTCCCTCCCCGCCTGGTCCCTGCCCCACCCAGCCTCCTCCGCCTCCCCGGCTCCCTGGGGCCCGGCATCTCCCCTCTCGGCCGACCCCTCCCTCTGCCCCGTCGGGGCTTCCCACTGGCCGCCTGGCCCTCCGCCTGACGCCCGTCCCCAGTGGTCAGCAGGTTTGCTTCCTCCTGCAGCATCACCCTGACCCCACGTGAGCTGGAACGTGCCGGTGCCTGGTGTCAGCTTCCCTCGCTCATCCCAAGGTCACTGTCCAGGCCCATCTCACTGCAACTGTCACCGTGCTGTCCCTCAGGGCCATCTGCTCCCAGAAGACGGGTGTCTGGTGCCCGGCGCGGGGCGAGGGGGGCGGCACACAAACACCCGCCTGAGCGCTCGCCAGCCCGGCGGGCGTGGGGCTGCTCACAGCGGCCCCTGGACCAGGACCCAGCTGGGGAGTCGCCGTGGACACTTCGGGGCCTGGACAGGAGCAGAGCCTGCGAGGACAGCCCGGAGGGACCCTGCGCCTTGGACCCAGCCCTGTGGAGGAGGAGCAAGCGGTCCCTCGGGGCCCCGGGAGCCCCCCACCCCCACGCGGGCCCCGACCCCCCACCAGGTCCTCCTTTGAAAAGCAGCCCCCACCCCGGGAGGCTCGGGGCAGACCTTGCACGACACGCTGGGGCCCAGAGGGGCCTGCTTCCGCGCCGCCAGTGCCCCCCATCGGCCTACCTGGTGTTTGGGCTTGGCCGCGGTCTCCCTGGACCCCCCCCACCCTGCAGCCCCCCGGCTGTGCACCCTCAGTTCCAGCCATGCCGGCAGGAGCTGCCTGCACAATCCTCCAGCCCCAGCTGCTGGGGACCCTGCCCAGGCGCCCTCCCTGCGGGGACTCCGTGTCCGAGACCCCTGGCGGCCCTTCCAGGCCAGGCCCCAGGCCCCTCCGGCCCTCCGCGGCGCTCCCCTCAGCCAGCGGCCAGGAGTGGGGGTTACACGGCCAGCGCCGTCCGCCCCGCCCCCGCCCCGTGCCCGGTCCCTGCGGGAGAGCCCACAGCGTCATGAGCCCACTTTGCAGACGAGGGACTGAGGCCTGGGGAGGCTGAGGCACCCGCCCGCGGGCTGAGGGCTAGGACGGGAGAAGTCCGCCTCCACCCGGCTCCCGCCAGCGTGAAGCAGACAAGCGCAGGGGACTGAGTGGGGGTCCGAATCCTGGGCTCCGGGACTGAAAGTCGAGGCCTCGGCAGGTGCCTCCAGGCATCGCCGCCCGAGGCCCGTCCTCCCTGCCCCGCAGCTCATGCACGGCCCGCGACAGGGTCCCCCAGAGCCCCCCCGACTCAGCCAGGGTCTCGGAAGGATCCAGGCCTTGTTCACGGCCACCTGCCCCACCCGCTCTCGCTGCTCGGCTGAGTCACGGCTCCAAAGGCCGTGGTTGTTGCAGCCCCGGACCCGTTTGTCTGGCTGCCTGGGAGGGGCTGGGTGCTGCCGGGAGCTGATTCCCAAAAGCTGGTGCCAGCCACCTGCCCACCCCTGGGAACAGGCCCACATGTGGCCAGAGGGCGGGTGGGGACTGCAGGGAGAGCCGTGAGGTCTGTTACTGGCAGGAAGGACCTGGGACCCCGGACTCCCCCGGGACCCAGCTCCCCGCACCTGTGCACCCCTCCGGCGGGCCGTGATGGGGTCCCTGTGGCCCTGCCCTCGGGGTTGGCCGTGCAGCTTGCCCTGCTGCGTGCGCGTCTCCGGGTGGATTGGGGCCGTGGAGGCGAGACGGCCTGTGCCCCTCTGGCCCCGCGAGTGGCTGTGGAGAGAGCCCGCTGGGGCCAGGGGCCTGGGGTGGTCCCTGGCCACGTCTGATGCAGAGGCGAGTGGGTGGCGCCCCTCTGCTCCATCGGCCTCCGGCTATGTGCCGTGGGGCTCTGCGCGGGCCGAGATCCCGAGGAAGCCGCAGACATTGCTCAAGTCTTCCTTTCCTCCCGACACTCACGGGGCAGCGCCCAAAACAAGCACCCTGGCCAGCCCAACCCAGGGGACTCGGGCAGAGCAGGGAAGCCGCCATCCCGGCCGCGCCAACCTGCCCACGCCCTCCCGCGGCCAGCCGCCCACCTGTCCCACCCCAGGCCCTGGCTCGGCTCTCAGGGTCCCCATCCGGCGCGCCCTCCTCACCTGCCCGCCCACTCTCGCTGCCTTGGCCCCGCTTCCTGCACCTCTCCCGGCCTGGCCCTGACCTTCCCCGCGTGTCCAAGTACCTTGGGGACCTGTCCCAGCAGGTCCGGCCCACCCACCCGCGCAGCCTCTGCCCCCAGACTGAGCTCCTCGTCCTCCACCCATGGTCCCCACGGTGGCGCGGGGGGCAGAACAGCCCCCCAAAGATGTCACGGCCAATCCCCCAAACCCACGAATGTGTGACCTTTCGCGGCCAAGGGCCCCCGCAGGTGTGAGTGGAGATCTGGAGGGGGACACGGTCCTGGGTCCCCGGGGAGTCCGGGTCCTCCTGTAACAGAGACAGCAGGCGCTGCGCTGCCGGCCTGGAGGCAGAGGAGCAGGAGCTAAGGAGAAGCGCCCCGGAAAAGGCAGAACCCGCCCCGAGACACTGCGATTTAGCCCCACGTGGTGGTTCAGGCTCCGTGTTCAGACCCGAAGGGTGAGTCCACACGGTCTGTGGGCTGTGTCACCGCAGCCACAGGACGCGGACAGGCGGGGCTCCTCGGCACCGCCCGCCAGCAGGTGCACCTTCCTCGCCCGAGCAGCACAGGCAGAAACAGCCGGCGGGGTCTTCCCCACTCTGCTGCATCTGCCCCTCCTGGCATCTCGTTCAGTCCCCTTGTCACTTTCCTAAAGCCACCATCACAGTCAGGCCCAGCCCTCCCACCCGGAGAAGCGTCAAGCCACCGTCCCCTGCAGGAAGCGGTGGACATGTCGCTCCTGGGTTCTCTGCTCCTTCCGCGCCCCCCGCTGCTCCCAGGCCTGAAGCCCTGGCCCCGGAGCTGGCCTCGGGGGTCCCCACTCAGGTCCTCGCCCTTCCGTGGGGGTCTGTCACCCCTCCCCCCACGTGCTCCCACAGCCTGGCCGAGCCCACACGGGGCACACCGCCCACCCAGACGGCCCGTCAACCTTCTGACCCCACTCCACAGTCCCCACGGGGGGTCCTCTGCCGCCCTGGAGCTCACGGCTCTCCAGCCCACCCCAGGGTCTTTGCACAGGCTGCCGCCCACGCCCCAGAGGGCCTCCCACATTCCTCACCCCCGCCCACATGTTTCCTGGGCCGCCTCCTGCTCACCGTCCAGGAGGGCACGTGGCTGTCCTCGCCCCGCCCCAGCTGTGCCCTCGGCACAAGCCACCGCCTGTGACCAGGTCATGCGCCAGTTAAGGCCTTGCCCCAGGAGGTCGGGTCTGCACCTGTCTTGGTCACTCTCAGCACGTCGCGCAGAGGTGGGCACCCAGGAGGGCGGTCGGTTTTTAGGGAAAGAGGGGAGGGGTCCCTGACCATACTCGGGTCACATGTCAGCACGCAGGCATCTGAGGGGTGGGCTGTGCAGCCTCCACTGAGGCAGGTCCTCGAGCTGACCTGGGGTCTCCAGCACCGGCCCCCTGGCCCCCGGCTCCCCTCCCCAGAGAAACCCTGCTGGAGGAAGGCCACGACCCAGGGCTCAACCTCGGGGCTGGAATGCCTACTTCAGAGGGCTTGCGAGCCCCTGGCACCCTGGTCTCCTTTTCATCGGGGATCACTTTGTTCTCAGAGCCTCTGGGACTTGGCTCTGTCTTAGAATCGGGGATTCCGCAGAGCTCAGCAGTCACCCTGGCGAGTACGCCCGCCTTGGGGGTGCGGATAACTGAGAGGCCCTCGGGTCCACCCACCGGCCTGAAGATCGCAGCTGCTCTCTGCCGCTCCCGGCCCACCCGGACGTCCCCCAAGCCGCGGCCCCGCCACAGCAGCTTGCTGACCCTGAACCTGCTGTGCTAGGCTCAGAACAGGGGGCGTTCATGGCTGGGGCCCAGGGCCGAAGCAGAGGCCTGCTGGCGGCGGGCGCAGGAGCTCACGGGGTGGGCTTCCAGCCACTGGGGGCCCCGGAAGCTGTTTCTCGGGATCGCGCAGAGAGCTGTACTCAGGGGCAGGGGCAGTGGCTGGCGGAGGCCCCGAATGACCCCGAAGGGTGGAGGGAGCACCTCAGCCCAGACAGGTCCCTGCCCTGCAGGGCACCCAGGATCCCTGTGTCCTGGACTGGGGTAAATCCGAGCCCTTGTGCCTGAGCTGGCACCCCCATCCCATCCTCCACTTGTGCCAGGGCACACCCCCACCCTAGCTGTGCCCAGACGCCCCCTCCCCCACCCTAGCTATGCCCAGACACCCCTCCCCCACCATAACTGTGCCCAGGCACCCCTCCGCCACCCTGGCCGTGCCAAGCATTCCTAGCTTCCACCCTCCCCCACCAGTCGGCCCCCCTCCACGATCAGCAGACCCGAAGCTAATGCGTCCTGTGGCCCTTGGAGAACAGCCAGCCGGGCAGTGCAGGGACCTGGGAGCTGCACCCCCACCCCCCTCCCCAGGGGGTTGACTCAGGCCCAAGAGGCGGGCGGGGCAGTGAGGACGGGGAGGAGCTGACTCAGCTGTGCCCCCACCCACCCACGGCAGGGAGGACCTGGTGACAAACCACTTCCCCTGGCTCTGCCCTTGGCTGTCCCCGTCCACCGCGGGCCACGCCAGGCCACATCCTCCTTCGCTCTGGGTGCCAGGAAGCTCAGAGCCTCGTGCAGGGCTGGGGCCAGACCCCGGGCCCGGAGACCAGGGCAGAGAGGGCTCTGCCCGTCAGCACCCCACCGCCTCCCTCCCCAGCTGAGGGAGGGGGGCCCGGGGGAGCAGGACCAGGGGCCCGGCCACGACTCTGGAGGGCCCACCACGTGGCATGCAGTGGCCTGTTCGCCCTGCAGGCTGTGTGGCCTCCTATCGTGTGGCTGCGCCCACCCCCTCTCCAGTCTTGGGGACGAAGCTTCCTTGGGCTGTGGACCTTTCCTTGTGGGGCCGTGGGGGCCCGTTCTTGGCCAGCTTCCACGGCCAGGTGCATTTCTGTTGGGTGTGCACCGCCGGCCGGGACAACTGAGGACCAGCCTCAGTGGTCAGGGCCACAGGGCTCTCCAAGGGCCGGTCCCCACTCCCGGCACAGTCATCTGCCCGCATCCTGACCACACTTGGCTCAAACGGTGTTTTCACCGGGGCCCTCCTGCAGGGCGTGGAGGGTCCCTGCCTGACGCCCCTGGCACCTTCCCAAGGACCAAGGAAGACAAGCCTTGTTCTGCTGGCAGTGCCCGGTCTCCCCGGCGTGGGCGAAGCGTCTCTCACATCATTTGCCTTGTTTTCTTTCTTCCATTAAGTTGTCTTTGTATTGCTTTGTCACTCTTTTTACATTCCCGATACTAGTTGCTGATCAGCGCTTTGGCCTTTTCGCTCTCTTAATACAGAATATTTTGAGAAACAGAAATTATTAACCCTGGTGTATTTTTCCCCTGAGAGAGACTGATGCTCCTTTCTCTGTTGATACTTTACTTTTTAGGACCATTTTACATATACAGAAAAATTGGCAGATAGTACAGAGTACCCGTGCACCTGGCTCCCAACACACACACACAGTGTTCCCTCTTATTAATGATGTCCATCAGAGCTACATTATATATATACATATATATATATATATATAT
>PVHT021183730.1:10315-63887 GCA_004024745.2 Catagonus wagneri
TCGGATCCGTTTCCTCTGCACCACAACGGGAACTCCAAGAGGTACAATTTCTAAAGCCCATGAGCCAATGTTGACACATTATTACGAACCAAAGTCCCCGGTTGACGTTAAGCGTCACTCCTTGTGCTGCACATTCTGTGGGCAGTGACAAATCTGTAACGTCCCCTGTCCACCCTTTGAGCGTCATACAAGGTCCTTTAACTGCTGTGATAAAGGCCGGGCCGCTCCTCCTTCTCCAAACCCCAAACCCTCTGAGCCTTCCACTGTCGCTATCATCGTATTTTTCCAGAACGTCCTAAGCTAGAATCATCCAGTGTGTAGCCTTTCCGAGGGGCTTCTTTGGCTCGCAAACACGCATTTACATTTCCTCCGTGTCTTTGCACAACGTGACGGCTCCTTGTCTTTCGGGCTGGATGATAGTCCACCGTCTGGATGGACGCAGTGTAGTTATCCGTCCACCTGTGGAAGCACGTCTAGGGTGCGTCCAGATTCGGCAAATCCTGCATAAAGGTGCTCTGAACATCTGCGTGCGGGGCTGCGGGTTTCGGGGTGGACCTAAGCTTTCACCTCCTTTGGGTAAATTCCGAGGAGCCCAACCGCGGGATCGCAGAGTCCGAGTGCGCTTAGCTTTGCAAGAACCTGCCGAAGCCCCTCCCAAAGCAGCGGCGCTTCCCGCTCCCACGGGTGCTGGCCGGGGTCCCTGTGGCGCCGCCACTCAGCGGCATCGGCCCTTGTCAGTGTCAGGACTCTGGCTGCTGCGACGTGTGCAGGGCTGTCTCGCAGGGGTGTCTCGTCGCTGCTTCCGCGTGCGTCTCCCAGACGACGTGACAGTCTTTCCACGCGCTCCTCAGGGAAGTGTCGGTCCTCCGTCACTCGCCTGTTGCTGGGTTTTAAGAGTTCTGCTCGGACGTTGGGTGCCGGCCCTTTGCCAGCCTCCTGCTTCTCCGCCTCGGGCTTGTCTTCTCACTCTCTCAGCCCTGTCTTTCGGTCTTTTTCACCGATTGGGCGGGTTCTGTGTGTTTCCCATTTAAGCAACGAATCTTTGTTGGTTCCAAGGTCACAAGCACGACCCCCTTTGTCTTTTCCCCCTGGAAGAATTTACTGTTGACCTAGCTGACCTAAGGAATTTGCCATCTCCCTAACCCACCCGGTAGTGGCAGGCGGGGGCGGTGTGACGGAGGGACCGAGGCCGTCCCATCCGGTCGCACACCCATTGTGTGTGGTCCTACGCCTGCCCCCTGCGATCCAGGCCAGGCGGTCCCTCGGCAGCCCCCACCCCGTCCCCGACTGCCTGCCATCAGTGTCACCCCGTCTTGCTCACCAGATCTTTAGAGAGGCCGTCCTCTCTTAAACTCGCTGCTGCCAAGTCACTGAAACCGCTCTCGTGAAAGCCACATCCCCAAGTCCCCAGTGAGCACAGAGTCCCCCCTTCTATCCGCCCTCAGCTGGCCACCCCTCCTGGCGCTTGTCGTCGGGCGTCCGGGCGCTCCGCCCGCCCCAGCCGCTCCCGCTCGCTGGCTCCTTCCTCGTCCTCCATCTCCCACCTCGCTGGCTCCTTCCTCGTCCTCCATCTCCCACCGTGCGTGCGTGTTGGGCAGCCTCGGGGCCTCCCCCAGGCCGTCCGCCCGCAGCCGCAGCCACCTCACCGTCCCATCCCCGAGCGTTGGTCGCGTCGAGGACCTGCGTCTCAGGCTGGGCCCCTCCCCTCAACTCCCAGCACCAACAGCTGCTGCCACTCAACCCGGCCACCGCACGCCCCCTGGGCGTCAGCCCCACACGACAGACCCCCCGGCCCCTCCACCTGCCGCCACCCTGTCTTGGCTGAGCACAGGCCATCCTTCCGGCTGTCTGGGACAGATGCAGGCCCGGAGTCCAGGTCCCTCGGCTGCACACCATTTTTCAGACCCATCAGGAAATCCTGCTGGCCCTGCCTCCAAAGTGTGTCCCGAACCTGCGACACTTCTCACAGCCTCCTAGGCCACCGTCCAGGCCACCTCGGCCCCCACCCGGATGGTTGGCCTCCCGCCCCCTCCCCTCCCTCTTCAGGGCCCTCGTCCCCCGGGGCCGCTCAGTGGCTGCCCTCCAGTAACCTGGCAGGTCTGCCGTGACCCCCGACCTCATCTCCTCTGTCCCGGCCGCCCTTTCCCACTCAGCTGACTTATCGCTCACGAGGCCTCCCCGTGCTCACGACACCCTTTTCCTGTCACTCGCTGCCCCTCCCCTGCCCTCACTTCCCCGTCACGGCCTCCTTCCCACGGCCTGCTCTAGTTTCCATCTGTCTGCCCGCCTGGAGTACACGCTCCACAAAGGCAGGCCTCCTGTCCTGTTCCGTGATTTCAACAGCACCCAGAGCTCGCCCGGCCCGCCGCTGGCTGCTCCACACTCACGGCCGCTCGGGTCTCAGGTCAACAGGAGTGGCCGCTCATGCCCACTCCTCCCCGCCTGGGCCTGGGTGCTCCCTCCTGGAGCATCAAGGGCCTGGCCCCTCGCTGGACTCGCCCACCCGCCAAGCAGACACGGGGGTCCCAGTCCCACCGGGCCTGCCTCCCAGGCCCCTTGGCCAGTGGACGGCCCAGCCTGGCCAGGCTCTGCGGCTCTGTGCTGAGCCCACTGCCTTGGGGTACCCGGGGGCACCTCTTCCTGGCCTGGCCCCACAACTGACAAGGCACAGGGGACAGAGCCCTCTTTGGGACCCTCGAAGCGACCGCACCACAGGTCCACTCTGATGGGGTAACTGTCTCGGGGGGCAGGCTCTGGCCCACGACATAGGAGAGAACACTGCGTGGCTGCCAAACCCATAAGGTTCCTTGAACTCAGGGGCCCCTGGGTCCCAGCTTCTGCAGTGACAACCCCGGAGCTGCTCTCTTGGGAGCAAGCCTCAGGGGTCCGGGGCCAGCTCCCCGCCTTCTCCTGACGGCTGCTGGAAAGGTGCGGAATGGGGGCCCCTTGCAGCGTGAGGGGGGCGGGCAGAGAAGCGAGCCAGGAACTTCTGGACACCCACTCAGGGCCAGCACCTCCTCGGGGTCAGGGCTGGGGTCTAGCGACTGTCCAGCCCGACCCCCGATGCTGGGAGGGAGAGGCCCTGCCCCGACGGGGAGGGTCTGCCCGGCCGGGTCCGATGATCAGCGTGAGCAGCCTCCCCTTGACCTCCGTCAGAGCTCGGGGGGCCTGGCACCTGCTATCTCCTCCCACGGCGATTCTGCAGCACCCACCGGAGCTCATCCCGAGCCTGGCTGGCCTCTGCCCAAGGTCACCTCCTGACAAAGTGTGTGTGTAAGCCCCCATGCAAGGGTCGCACTTCCAGGCCCGCCCGGAGGCCAGCCCTGGACCTGGGGAGGTGGGGTCAGATTCCAAGGCAAAGACATGTCGCTCTGCTCCTGCCTTCGGCCTTCATATCTAAAAGCGCATCAGGTGAATGGAGAAAATATCTGTGGACCAGCAGAGTGTGGGGGCAGGAAGAGGGGGTGACCGCTTATCCGTGGCCATTAGACTGACCGGCTCAGGGGGCTGGTGGTGGCTGGGGTGAGGGTCCCGAATCCTGCCTCTGTGAGCCCCAGAACCTCTCCTGGCCCTTTAAGTGGGAGAGCTGAGGACCACTCAAGGAAAAGTGCCCTGGGTGAGTCCGCTCGTGGATCGCTGTTCACATCCTGCTCAAGTGTCACCTCCTCGGAGAGGCCAGCCCCCCGCAAGGGCCACTTCCCAGCACATTCTCCTGCTTAACTGCCTTCACCACAGAACCTGCCCTGAAACGACAGGCCGGATTCCTTTTCTAGATAAGGCCTGCCGCTCCTCCAGCTGGGACCGAAGGTGGGGGGATGGCTCTGGCCGCCTTGGGCAGCGCCAAGCCCGGCAGGTCGGATGGTGAGGGGGCCACTGCGGCCCCCGCAGGGCTGGCACTGTCCAGACCAAAGAACTTACCCCCGTACCCTCCCAGGAGGGTAAAAGCTGATCCTGAGCGATGGCGCTGGGACCCGCTTCCTCCCCCCCTTGCACAGCATCCTTTGAGATTTGGGGCCCCTGGTGGGAATGGTACAGAGAAAGGGGGGCCCGGGGTGACCCCGGCAGGGCCAGGCCAGGGGCTGCTCTGAGGCGGGGTGTTGGGGGTGGGAGGCTCGCGGACACTCGCATAAGGGGGATGAGAGAGGCTGGAGCCTCCAAAGGAGGTACCTGGGAGACTCCCAGGGCGACGGAAGGCGGAAGGGCCAGGGGCGCCCCGGGAGGGTGGAGCAGGGGGTCCCGAGAGGAGGCAAGTGTCCGGGGAGGCCCAGGCGCCGGCCCACAGTCCCGGGAACACGCAACCCCAGCCTGAGCCCCGCAATTCCCCGCACCGGGGGCGGAGCCCAGCGGGAAGGGCGGCGGGCGCGCCCCCGAGCGCCGTGCGCGGGCCCGAGCGGGCGCCTCGGCTCCCGGCTCCGGGTAGCCCCGCCCCCGCCCCGCCCCGGCCCCGCCCCGGCCCCGCCCCTGAGCCGCCCCGCCCCGCCCCCGCGCCGCCGCTCGAGGCCCATGTGACCAACCCCGGCGCAACCAGGCGGGTCAGCTGACCCGGCCCGATTGCGCCGTCATCTCGGCTATAAGCGCGCGGCCTCCCGGACCCTCCGCTCCGACCGGGCCGCGCCGCCGCCATGCAGCCCCCCAGCCTCCTGCTGCTCGCCCTCGGCCTACTGGCCGCGCCCGCCGCCGCGCTCATCAGGTGAGCCCTGCAGCTCGCGCGCCCGGGTGACCCCCGCCCCCACGGTGGCCCCCGGGCACCCTGTGCGCGCCCCGTGAGGGATGCTGCTGTGCCGCCCCCGCGGCCTCCTGCAGGACCCACGCTCGGGTGCAGCCGGGGCGCACTGCAGGTGTGGGGCTCGCCCAGGTTCCCCGCCAGGCCCGCGACCCTCCTCTACCACCTTGGGGTCGGCCTTGGGGGGACAGGAGGAAGCCGGAGGGAGAGTGGCTGTGATTCGCGGCCACCCAGCCTCCCCGGGCCGGGTAGGATCGGTCCCTGTCCTCGGGGCCCGCACGCCGGTGGAAGTAGGGAGACCCAGGTGTAGGCCGGGTGCCCCAGGAGCCTGGAAAAGCCGGTTTCCTGCCTGGGGCCGCTTTGCCAGCTGTGGACTGGGCGTGGCCTCGTGGGGTCTGTCCCAGGAGATCTTGCAGCGGCTCTGGGAGGTGATGCCACCCTCTGGTCCCCGAGAGGCTCTAAGGTCTTGCAGACAGAAGGGACCTGGCCTAGGGAGTGGGTCTGCGTGACTGGCCCGGCGGGCAGCTCCCCCCTTCCTGGGGCCGGGGCTCTGTCGCACTGCCACCAGCTGGCCTAGTAAGGACCACGCCCTCCTCAGGCCTTGGCCGCCCACAAGGCAGGTGAGGCCACTGACTGTGGTCGCACTGCCGGTCAGGCCCGGTCCAGGGCTGTGTCAGCCAGCCTGAGGGTCCCCCCGACCCTTCTGGCCTTGAAAGGCAGCCTGCTCGCCCAGCAGCGGGTCCACCCCGTCTGCCCTTGCCCCCACTTTTGTGCCAGGCCTGGCCAGGCTCTCTTCCACCTCTCCCGGCAGGTGGGTCAGCTCACAGGGCCGTGGGAGCTGCCGGGAGGCCCAGTGGGACCCGGGCCTTGCAGAAGGGCTGGCGTATGTGGGCTTCTCTGTGGGCCATGGCCTGGGGACAGGTAGCCCCAGCTGGAGCAGTTGCCGGGGAGCCGCCGCGGGCCTGAGCCTGCCTGGCCCCGCCCACAGGCCCTCCCCCAGCCAGAGGTGGTTGGCAGCGGGTAGGGGAGCCTGGGGTTTCTGGGGGCAGGCAGCTGCAGCAAAGCCCCTCACTTCTCCTCTGGCTCAAATGGGACTGATGGCACCTGTTTCCTTGGTTACTGGAGGGTGTGGCGCCCCCCCCCCCCAAAAACCCTTGGGCTTTTCCAGCCTCTGTGCTCTTAGGCAACAGTCAAGAGCCACATCCTCCCAGGGTACGCCCTGGGCAAGGTAGGAAGAGCCAGCTGCGCCCTGGAATCCCGGTCCCCGGGCGGGGCAGACGTCTCACCCAGCGGCTCCTCGGCTCAGAGGGCCCTTGCCTCCTGCCTCCTGGGGAGCCCAGAGCTGGGGGTGGAGAAGGACCCCTTACTCTGCTCTCTGGTGGCAGAACCCCACGCTCCCAGGCCGGCGCGTGTGCTGGGGGGCGGGGGCTTCTGGGAAGGGGCCCCCCAGCTAGGGCCCCTGGGGAGGAAGGCAGGCCTGGAAGCACAGACCTCCGGGGCCTGTGTCCTCGGGAGACTGGGTTCAGTGCTGCAGGGAATGGGGGAACTGGGGGTGGCCCAGGGGGACTTCTGAGAGGTGAGGCGTAGAAGTCCCATCTGATGGCCAGGAGATGGTCGCCCTGTAAATCAGGCGGGGGAGGGCTGGCCATCTCGGGTGGCGTCTGGGTGGCAAGCAGCAGATCTGACCAGAGGGCCGGGTGAAAGGGGCACCTCAGAGGGCTTTGGGCAGGTGTGACAGGTGACACTGACTCCCTAATAGCCCCCCCTGGTGACTGTCCCAGAAGAGCCCCGAGCAGGCCCGGCGTGGCGACGGGACAGGTGGGGTGCTGGGAGGGTTGGAGCCCCGGCGGCCGAGGGCCGGGAGCGTGCCTGCTTGGCCTCCAGCCCGGACGTGGGTGGCGTGAAGGCCACCCGCCCCTCAGGAGCCCTGACCCTCTCTCGGCAGAATCCCGCTGCACAAGTTCACGACCATCCGCCGGTCCATGTCGGAAGCGGGGGGCCCCGTGGAAAACCTGATCGCCAAGGGCCCCATTTCGAAATACTCCCAGGGGGTGCCCGCTGCGACCCAGGGGCCCATCCCCGAGGTGCTCAAGAACTACATGGATGTGAGTGTGGGGGGGTCACCTTGGGGCTGGGGGCGGGGGGACTGCAGACCCTGCTGTGGAGAGGCGGTGGCTCTTATGAAAAGCGCTGGGACCGGCGCGGATTTTGAGGTTGTGTTGTTCTCAGCCATCAGTGGTTTGGGGTTCATCCTTTGTGCGGTGTGGGGGCCCTTCCGGCGGGCGCCCCTCCCCCCACTGCGCCCCCAGGCTGAGGGCTCTGACTTCCTGCGGGCTCCCCAGCTCTGGGTCCTGGTCCCGGTCCGGGTCCTGCGGGGGCTGAGAAGGTTGGCGGGAGTGGCCTTGTCACCCCCCGAGGTCTCTCCCACCGACCACCAACCGTCAGCTCTGAGCTGGGCTGTCTTCATCCTGGTGGCCGGCCTGGGGCAGGGGCTGTGGCAGTCTCTACAGATGAGGGCGCAGCCCAGAATCGGGCCCAGGCCCGACCGGAGAGGCTGTGGGCGGGGGCCTGGGGGTCCCTGGGCTTGAGCCCCCAGGGCCGGTCTGCCCTCATGTCGCTAACTGCCGCTGACGGCCTGGAGCATCTATGCTCCAGTCTCCTTCCGGGGGCGACTGTGGCCCGGCCATTTGCACTTTATCTTCCTCTCTGGTCAGCAGCCAGCCCTTATCACACCCCCGCTCAGAGGTGGAGCCTTCTGGAAGCCACATAGCAGGACAGGTCATTGTGGTCCCAGCCCTCAGGACAGGTCCTGCGCCTCAGCCTGGTGTCCCTGGAGCTGCCCAGGTGACATCCTCTTTGCACCCCCCACCCCCTGAGTCTGGAGGAGCCAGCCCCTCGCTGCCGTGCGGCGTCCGGTCTGTCTGAGGTTGGGACGGGTGGCCGTGCCCTCTGTCCTGGCTGGAGCCCCAGCCGTGTCAGGAAGCTGTGACCTCACGGGCATGTGATCAGGCTGGCGGAGGGGGGCCATCCGCCGGGGGCCTGGCCGACCACTCCTGATTGCTGCACCCACTGCGCGCACGCGCACACACACACACACACACACACACACACACACACTTGCCGAGTCATTCCCCTCCCGTCCAAGTCTGGACACTTGTGTTGAGCCATGAGTCAGCAGCTGCTGGCGCTCCTCAGAGCCAAGTGGCCACAGAGAGATGCCCAGAGGAGCTGGCGTCAGACTCCTGCAGTGACCAGTAGCCCGGCCTCCCTCCCCGGGCAGGGAGTGCCCAGGAGCAGACCCTGGACTCAGATCCGTTCAACCCCCCGAGACCCACCAGAGGACCGGGGCAGAGGGTCACTCAGGGGCACTGACAGGCACGTGCCCGGGTCGGCCGTGCAGGCCGTGTGGCTGGCGTGAGGGGACTGAGCCGGCCCTTTCGGCCTCCGCTGGGGCCCTTCTCCCCTCCGCCACCAGGACCCCTCTGCCTGGCAGCCCTCCAGGCTTGGCCCTGTGGGGCAGGGGCCCAGGGGGGCTGAGGCCCGGGAGTCAGGCCCTGACTTGTTCCACCTGCTGGGGAGGGGTTCTTCCCCTCCAGTCTGGACCCCTGCAGCCCCAGGCAGGCACTTCCACCCTGTGCTGAGTCCGCCACCGGTTTTGTTGTCTTTCACGTGGGGCGGTCTCCGCAGCCCCAGCCTCGCGTGGTCAGTCAGGCTGCGGCAAGGGTGTCCCCAGGGGCTGGAACCCCAAGTGCCCGTGGGTCCCAGGACCGAGGGTGGGAGGGGCGGTGGGGGTGGACAGCGGAGGCAGGGCGTCTGACCCCAGGCCCCTTGGCTGGCCTGGCCCTCCCCTCGGCCTGTGGGGAGGTGGGGCACCCCTGCCCCGTTGCTGACAGACCCTGTGCGCCCCCCCAGGCCCAGTACTACGGGGAGATCGGCATCGGAACCCCCCCGCAGTGCTTCACCGTGGTCTTCGACACCGGCTCCTCCAACCTGTGGGTGCCCTCGATCCACTGCAAACTGCTGGACATCGCCTGCTGTGAGTGCTGCCTGGGCCCGGGCCCGGGAGACGGGGCCGCCGGGAGACGGGGCCAGGCTGTGACGCGGCGGCAGCCCTCCCTCCCCTCGCGCGTGCTCTCCCCGAGGGTCCGGGGGCTGCTGTCCAGCCTCGGCCGACCTCCTCCGGGCCTGGGCGTGGCTGGGCGGAGGACAGGCACCTGGTCAAGGCATGTGCCCCGCGCGGGGCTCCCACGGGGGCTGGGACTGGGGGCCCACCCGCACATCTCCCCTCCCGTCCCCGGGAGGGTGGCTTGGTGGAGGGGCTCTGCCGCGGGCGGCTGGGGGTCCTGGTGGTCGGGGGCCGCCGCGGGGCCGGCTGACGGGCGCCCTGGTCGGCGCAGGGATCCATCACAAGTACAACAGCGGCAAGTCCAGCACGTACGTGAAGAACGGCACAACCTTCGACATCCACTACGGCTCTGGCAGCCTCTCCGGGTACCTGAGCCAGGACACCGTGTCGGTGAGTCCGCCTCGGGCCGCCCCTGCCGCGTGTGATGAGACGGAGGGGCAGGGGTCCGAGCCGGCTCCCCGGAGGGGCTCCTGAGCTCGGATGGTGGCGGCCGAGTGGGGGGCCCCAGGGCTCAGTTCGAGCGAAGGCCAGGAGGCGAGACAGTTCACGCGCTGCAGGAGCAGAGAGGCAGCGGCAGCGAGTGTGGACGGGGCGGGGGGCGGGGGAGGGCCGCCGAGGCACGGGGGTGAGAGCGTTGGGCGGGGGTCTGGGGCCGGGACTGGGCAGCGTTGGCGGTTAGGCCTCCTCCCAGGCCCCCGGCCGAACAGGGGGAAGACTGGCTTCCCCTGTGACACGCTGGGCGTGAGGTGCCAGTGGGCGCTCGGGGCCAGGCGTGGACGGGGTCCCTGCGGCTGGAGCCGCTGGCAGAGGGGTGCCGCAGAGGGCGGGCGGGAGCCGGGTGCCTGCAGGAGGAGGCGCTCCCCTGGAGGCCGAGGGACCCTTGCGGGCTCTGCCTGCGCCTCTGCACAGGCCCGTGGGTGGAGCTGCCGCTGCCAAAAGCTTCAGGAAGGGCCTGGCTTGGAAGTTTTTCTAGAGATCTGGGGAGAAACAAAGCAGAGGGCGGACCCCCCCCAGCCCTGCGCCGACCCAGAGCCCCCTGAAGGTCGGGGAGGAGCCTGGTCCGGCCGGACCGCGGCTGACCGCCCTGGCGGGGAGTGGGGTGGGGGTGCTGTCGCTCCCTGCAGGCCACCCTTTTCACAACCTCATCTGCCTGCCCAGGTTCTCTCCGGGCCTGGGGAGGAATGTCACCCAGCGCGCCCCACCCCCCAGCACCACCCAGAACAGCCGTTTCTCCCCACATCCTGCCGCTGTCTCTGCAGCCTCTCGCCCCTGGTTGGGGGAGGGACAGTGTGGCCTTGAGTCCCCTGACCCGGGGGAGGGTTTGGGGTCCCCCAAGGACAGGAGCAGACCAGGCGGGGGGCCGTGGGGTGGAGGTGGGGGGCCAAGCTCAGCAAGGAGGCCCCCCCCAGCTCACTCCATTTCCTCCTGGCATTGAAGCGGCCCCGGCAGAGTGGGCCCAGCCTCCACCCCGGTGCCGGCAGCCGGGTCTGTCCAAGGGTCTCCAGCCCTTTGTTCCCGGCCCTCTGCCCGCCTTGTGGCCCCATGGGCCGGGACATGGGCACCGATGGAGCTGGGTTTTGTCGCCATGGCGGCCCACCCAGCGGTCCCGGGGCCTCCTGACGCTCCCGCGGCCTTCAGGTGCCCTGTAACTCGGCGCTGTCGAGCGTGGGCGGCATCAAGGTCGAGCGGCAGACCTTCGGGGAGGCCACCAAGCAGCCGGGCCTCACCTTCATCGCGGCCAAGTTCGACGGCATCCTGGGCATGGCCTACCCCCGCATCTCCGTGAACAACGTGCTGCCCGTCTTCGACAACCTGATGCAGCAGAAGCTGGTGGACAAGAACGTCTTCTCCTTCTACCTGAACAGGTGCGGGCCGGTCTCCGCCCGCCAGGCGCGGGAGCTGCTGGGGCCCCGGGTCGGGGGTCCTGGCCCTCGGGCCGCCCTCCTCCGAGAGCCAGAGCTGAGCCGGGGTCTGGGCCATGCCCGCTCCCGCCCCCGTCTGCCCGCGTGCCCCGCCTGGGGTGGGCAGACGTGGTCCTGGCCCCGGAGTGCTGTCCGCCCAGGGGGGACGAGGCCGTGGTCCTTGACTGTGACAGGGGCTCCGGAGGCAGGGGGCCCTGGCTGCCCATGGAGGTGACCCTGGGGGGGGCGATGCTGCCCAGGAGGCCCCCCGGGAGGTGTCGCCACCCTCAGAAGGATTCCCAGCTGCCCTTCCTGCTGGAGAGGGGTCCCTGGTCAGGGCCGCGTGTCTCCAGCCGCTTCCCGGGACAGCACTGGCCCCTAGGGGAGGCCTAGACAGGAGGGGCGATGTGGGCGTGCCAGGGGCGTGGCTGCGGGCAGGGTGCCAGCCAGGTGGCCGCCACCCCCCGCTGCTTCCAGGTCGCTGTGCTCCCCCCCAGCCCGTTTTACTGGGGGTCCGATGCTGGGCTCCTCCGGCAGGATTCCGGCCCGGAGCCCTCCGTCCTGCGCAGTCCCGCCTCCAGCCGGCCACGGTCAGGGTGCCGGGGTGCAGACGAGTAGCTGGGGCCGTCCCCCTGACACACACACCCCGCTCCCCGGTCCAGGGCCCGGGTGGCCGGCCCCGCCAGGCCCAGGGCCCTGACCCCCGGGCAGCGGGCTCAGGCGGGACGGGGGGGGTGGGTCTCAGAGGTGCTGGGGGGCGGAGGCCGCAGCTGAGGCTGGAAGGCAGGTTGGGCCAGGCGCTTCCAAGTCAGACAGTCAGACGAGCAGCGCTTAGCGGGAAGTGCACGTGTGAAGAAGCCTCGAGAGGTGGCGAGTGGAGGGCTGAGCTCTGAAGGAGGTGTGAGTCCTGTGGGTGCAGGGGGCGGGCGCTCGGCACCGCCTCCCGGAAGCCCTTGGCTTTGCTTCCAGGCAGGTGAGGTCTTTGCTCCCTCCGCCCGTGGCCGCCCTCAGCCCGGGCCTGTCCACCCAGTCCTCGGGCCGGGCCGCCGACTTTCTCCCCCTCCCCCAGGGACCCAACCGCGCAGCCCGGGGGCGAGCTGATGCTGGGCGGCATCGACTCCAAGTACTACAGAGGCTCGCTCAGCTACTACAACGTCACGCGCAAGGCCTACTGGCAGATCCACATGGACCAGTGAGTCTTGGGAGCCTCGGGCCGGGAAGGGGCACCCGGACCCTGCACCCACCAGCCCCTCCTGATGCCCAGCCGAGTCTCGGCCCGGGCTCTGGCCAGCACCCTGTCCGCATAGCTGCTTGGGTGGCTGTGCACCTGTTCCGCCCCTTGGCGGGGGCGGGGCTCGAGGTGGCTCACCCTGACCGCGGCCCGGGGACTCACAGCCCGTCCCTCGCAGGGTGGCCGTGGGCAGCAGCCTGACCCTGTGCAAGGGGGGCTGCGAGGCCATCGTGGACACCGGAACGTCCCTCATCGTGGGCCCCGTGGAGGAGGTGCGCGAGCTGCAGAAGGCCATCGGGGCCGTGCCGCTGATCCAGGGCGAGGTGAGCGGCCGGGGCCGGGGTGTGGGGGGTGGCGGGGGTGGGCACCCCAGCCTCTGTGCCCCCTGACACGCGCCGCCCTTCATCCCTCCTTCAGTACATGATCCCCTGCGAGAAGGTGCCCAGCCTGCCCGATGTCACCGTGAGGCTGGGCGGGAGAGACTACAAACTGTCCCCGGAGAACTACACGCTCAAGGTAAGCGGGCGGCCGGGGCGCGGGGCGCAGCGCCCGAGGGCAGCGGCCCGGGCGGTGACCTGCATGGCCGTCGCAGGTGTCGCAGGCCGGGCAGACCGTCTGCCTGAGCGGGCGGCCAGGGCGCGGGGTGCAGCGCCCGAGGGCAGCGGCCCGGGCGGTGACCCCCGTGGCCGTCGCAGGTGTCGCAGGCCAGGCAGACCGTCTGCCTGAGCGGGCGGCCGGGGCGCGGGGTGCAGCGCCCGAGGGCAGCGGCCCGGGCGGTGACCCCCGTGGCCGTCGCAGGTGTCGCAGGCCGGGCAGACCATATGCCTGAGCGGCTTCATGGGCATGGACATCCCCCCGCCCGGCGGGCCGCTCTGGATCCTGGGCGACGTCTTCATCGGCCGCTACTACACCGTGTTCGACCGCGACCTGAACCGGGTGGGCCTGGCCGAGGCGGCCACACTCTAGCTGGCCCCCTGCCCGCTGGCAGGGCCCGGAGGAGAGCCCAGGCGGCCGCACCCCACCCTCCGGCCACCACGACACAAGCACTCGCACACTCACACTCACAGCCCTGCTCTCTGGAGGCCGCCTCTGCCTCACGAGCCTGCTGCCCTGTTCTGTGGCGTCCCCCCCCGGTTCCAGAAACGCTGCCTGCTTGTCTGTCCGTCTGATGGGAGGACGGGCCTGGGGCAGAGCCGGTAGGCGGCTCCAGTGCACAGAATCCTCTCCGTGCCGGGCAGCTGACGAGCTGCGCGTCCCAGGGCAGGGCCCTCCCCGGCCTGCGCCTTGGGGGCCTGGCCGCCCGGCACTGCCTCTGAGCTGAGCCCCCGCCCGGCACCAGGCTACCCTCTCGGTCCCTCCGTCCAGCTCTCGGCACTGCTGCCCCGCCCATCAGTTTGTTCTGGACCTGGCGAGGAAGGGGCCAGCTGAGGCCTGGGGGTGAGTTGGCAGGGGTGGCAGGGGACAGAAGCTAGTTTTGCGAGGCCTGGAGTGAGGCCGGTGCGTCGCCCTGGAGCTTGACTCCATCCAGGAGGACACACGGGGCGTCCGCTGGCCTAGGGGTGAGGCGGGAGGGGGGCTGGTGCCAGCCTTCTCTGCGGCTGCCCCCTTCTTGAGTGGCCGGGAGCCAAAGCTGGTGTGAAAATACAGTTGTGTTGGCCTCTTTCCGTGTGTAGGCGTGTTTTGTGCCTGGTGGGGAAGGATCCGGTGTGGCTGGTGAAGTGCTGCCAATGCAGAGGGCTGCTGGGGGGCTGGCGCACTTGGGGGCCGGGAGCCGTGACCGGCAGGGTGGGGCCTGGCACAGGGGAGAGTGCCCACACTGCAGGGCGATATTTAGGTCCGGGCACACGCCACCATGCTTTCTTGGGAGCCGTTCCACCAGCAGTGGTGTTTCCTCATCCCCTTACACATCTGACTCAGGCCTGGGAAAAGCCTACAAGGGACTGGTGGCTCCTGGACAGCCTGCCCCCGAGCTGGGCTTCCTTTGCAGCCCCTGAAGCAGTGTCTGTGTGTGAGCTGTGCCAGTGCTGGAGCAGGCTTGCCTAGGGTCCCGGGATCCAAGTTAGGAATCCCCTTGGGCCAACGTGACCTCTCAGCTGGGGGCCCCGGCCTGGCCTGTTTGGTGGGAGGTGGGCGTGGGGATCAGAAGCAGCTACACGGTGAGGTTTTGAGGGATGAATAGGAGTTTGTGAACGCTTGGTGGTGGAGCAGATCCTTCAGGGGTAGGTAGCTCTGGACCCTGCTTGGTGCCCACCCCCTGCTGGTGTGAGAGTATGGCTGATATGACACCTGTCAACATCCGAGTGCCTTCTCCAACAGCAGGACCGTGGCTGTCATTGGCCTGTCACCAGGGGGCCTGGGGACTGTACCCCAGAGCTGAGCTCCAGCAAGCACCTTTAAAAACCATCTACCCAGAACTGCAAGGAGGCTGGTGGCCCTGTGCCCAGTGTCCCCTGCACCTGAAACCCGAGCTGGGAGCAGGCAGAGCTCTGCGGGCTGCAGGGTTTCCAGGGAGACTACCATCCAGACTGGTGCGCTGGGAGCCCTGCAGGAGAGCCCCCCACCCTCCTGCCCAGTGGCGTCCTGGGCTCCCGCTCCGCCCTCTGTCCCCCTCAGTCTCCCACCCACCCAGCACCAGCAGGGGCCCCTGCTCTGCCCGCCCCGCCCATACCCACGTGACCTTCAGCCAGAAACTCAGTCGGCACCTCTGTGCCCTCCTTGGGAACGCGGGGACGAGGGTGGCTGACGCTCCCAGACCCCTAGACACCGTGTAGGTTAGCGCAGACCGAGCCGCCAGCGCCTGGCCAGACCCTCCGCGCAGTGGAGCTGGGCCAGGGCAGCTGCCTGGCTGCCCCCAGGAGGGTTCTGATCCGTGGGCTGGGGTTCTCGGGCCTGGAGTCCGACCTGCTTCGTCACCGGACCCTGAGCCTGGAGTTGCTGTCTTTAGAAGGTGGGCGGCGCAGGGCGCACCTCGCTGTGGGCCGGACGACACGGTGAGAGCCCAGCACGGGGCTCGTGTCCGGCCGCTCCAAACCCGGCTGTCGCCCTGGCTGGTCCAGAGCAGAGCGGGCCCGGGGCCGAGCGGAGCCGAGCGCCTCCCCTCGCCAGCTCAGGTGGAGGCTAGCGGGTGGTAATGCACCTCCCGGCCCAGGCTGGGGGGACAGGCAGCCTGGCTCCACGCTGTGACTGCCCCTGTGGGCCGGGCACCCTCTGCCGGAGACCAGCTGGACCAGTGTAGACCAACGCACTGGCAGCCTGCCTGTCCAGTGCAGCCCTGGGCAGAGCCGGTGGCTGGTGAGGCAGCGCCTGGCCCACCAGAGACAGCCTCAGACGCACGCAGGCCGCACGCGGCCTGGGAGGCCCCTTAGGTCAGGCTCGGCTGAGATCGGGTCCAGTCCGGGTGCCCCCAGGCCAGGCCCTTGGGACGGGGCAGAGGGGGTTGGGTGAGAGAGAAGGAACCTGGTTCTCGCAGTGCCAACCCATCCTCACGTTGGGCCCTGGGCGGGGCCTGCCAAGGGCGTGGTCAGGAGGGGGCGGGACCTGTGGGGCGTGGCCAGGAGGGGCGGGGCTTGTGCTTGGGAACCCCTCACCAATGAAGCTGGTGTGTGGGGGGGGTTGCTGGGCAGAGGAGGGGGATGGAGAGGGGGGGGGGCCCGGCCAGGGATAGGGGTGCAGGGAAGGCCTCAGGCTCAGAGTGCTCAGAGGTTCTGGGAGAGAAGGGGTTCAGGGAGGACCCAGCCCGGGCAGGCCAGGACTCTGAGGAGGAGGCCCTGAGAGGGGAGACAGTGGCGGAGAGCAGGGAGTGGGTCAGAGCAGAGCGGGCTCAGAGGAGGAAGTGCCCGGGATGGGGCAGCTCTGGAGGGTTTGGGCTCCGTGGGGGCCGGCGCGATGGGAAGAGGACCCAGCTCAGAGGGGGTCCTGCACAGTGAGGTGGGGGCTCAGGGGTAGCAGAGGGGGCGGGGCTTCTCACGCAGAGGGAATGGGGAGACTTTTGCAGCCAGGGGTTGCCAGGTGGGGGCAGGTGCCAGCGAGAATGGACGCACTGAGGGTAGACAGGCACGTGGCCCAGGCCGGAGGGGAGGGCCCTCGGGAGACAGAGCGTCCGGGTTGGGCTGGGCTTGCAGAGAGGCGTGGCGGGCGAGTGACCTGAGCTCCAAGGAGGCAAGTGTGATCAGGGGCTTGGAGAGGGACACCGGCTCCAGGGGCAGAGGGCTGCAACAGGTGAGAGGCCATGGTCCCCGAGACCAGACTTTGTGACAGAGCCACGTTCCCGAGGGTGGGGCTCAGGGGCTCTGGGTGGGGTGCTTGTGAGTCAGATTTGGGGGCGGGTGGGGGCAGGTACGTCAAGGGGAGCGGGCTCAGTCAGGATGGGGCAGAGGAGGGGCCGCCGAGGCCGAGGGACAGCCCAGGAGGGTGGGGCTGTGAGGGCGGCCTGGGGGCTGGAGCCTCGGTCAGGGTCAGACGCAGGACCCGGAGCTCGGGTGGGGCCTGGGGAGGGGCACCCGTTCACAAAGGGGCTGCAGCTGGGGTCCTGGGAGCTGGGAGGACCAGAGACTCAAGAAGGATTAAGAATCCCAGTCCTGGGCATCTATCCAGAGGAAACCATGACTTGAAAAACACATGTGCTCCAGTGTTCACTGCAGCACTATCTACCATAGCCAGGACATGGGAACAATCTAAATGTCCATCGACAGAGGAGTGGATAAAGAAGATGTGGTACATATACACAATGGAATATTACTCAGCCATTAAAAGGAAAGAACTAACAGCATTTGCAGCATCATGGACGGACCTAGAAATTGTCATGCTTCCTGAAGCCAGACAGTGAGACACCAACATCAACTGCTATCACTTACACCTGAAATCTAAAAAAGGGACACAATGAACTTCTTTGCAGAACAGATACTGACTCACAGGCTTGGAAAAACTTACGATTTCCAAAGGACACAGGTTGGGGGTGGGGGATGGGCTGGGGGTTTGGGAGGGAAATGCTATAAAATTGGGTTGTGATGATCGCTGTGCGATTACAGATGTAATAAAATTCGTTGAGTAATAAAAAAAATAAAAGAGACGGATTAAGGGCCCTGGAGGGGGCTTTGTTAGGGGCGAGGCTGTGGGGGACAGGCGGGCAGGTAGGCTGAGCTTAGGCCTGAGGACCGGCCTGGCTGGGCTCCGTGGGCGGAGGGGCTCGGACACCCACTGGGCCCGGGACTTGGGGAGGGGCGGGGACCGAGGCGCAGGAGATTCGACAGGCGGAGAAGGCGCCGCCCCCGGGGGAAGGGGCTCCGACCCGTCCTGGGGCTGGGGTGGAGCGGAGTGGGGGGCGCAGAAAGAGGAGGAGGGGGCCTCCCTGGGGAGACGAGGGGCCCGGGGCTCAGCAGCAGGGAGGGGCCGGGGACACGCGCGTGGCGCTGTAGGGGATCCGATCCCGAGCCGGCGCTGCCTCCCCGGGGGGTGGCCGCTTCCAGCCGGCGCCCGCGGCCCCCGCCCCGCGGGCGGGAGGAGGCGGGGAGGCGGCTGCGCCCGCCGCCGCCGCCGTCGCCGTGAGTCAGGCTTGGGCTGCAGCCGGCGGCCGGCCTGGCGCTGCGGAGGGAGCGCAGGCAGCGGAGGAGGCAGCGCCGCCAGCCCCGCGCCCGTCCCCGCGCGCTCCCCACGCCGAGGTCGGGCCGCCGGGACGCGGAGCGGCGGGACAGCCAGCGACCCGCGGGACGGCGGAAGGACGCGCGCAGCGCGGCGCAGGGTCGGGCCCGCGGGCCGAGGAGTCGCCAGCAGGTGCGGCTGCGGCAGAGCCGGGCTGCGCGGGGAGGGGGCGCGGGGCCTCGGCTTCCGACCCCCGAGGCGGCGCAGGGCGCGGGCGCCTCGGCGGAGAAGTGTTCCTTTGCGGAGTGGCACCGGGCGACTGCTCCCGGCCGGGGGCGGGTGGCTCCCGCGAGCGCGGGCGCTTGGGGTCCCGGCGCCGCTTTGGGCCGGGGCTGGGGGCGGGGCGACCCGCGCGAGTTGGGAGCCCCCGCGGCCGCCGTGTGCATCCTCTGGCGGCTGTGTCGGAGCCTCTGCCCCTGTGCGTGTGTCACAGTGCGGAGCTGCTGAGCTGGCGGCACGGCTGAGCGCTCGGCGTGGTGCCGGGGTCTGGAGAGCCGAGCGGGGGTGCTGGCTTTTGTGTCCCATGCGTCAGCGGGTGCCAGCGGGCAGGTGCCACGGAGAGCTCTGCTCGTTGTGCCAGGGCGACTGAGGCCGTGTCATTGTGGGTCTGCATGCCCTGTGCCTGTGTGTGCGGGGCTGTCTGGGGTGCGGGTTGCTCTGTTTACTGCAAAAGCCTGCCGGTCGGGGAGCTGTGGGGAGTGTGGGGGTGTTGCTGTTGTGTGTCAGTGGGTGAATGTTTGTACGCAGATGGCAAAAGTGACGAAAAGCCCCCGAAGTCCCTGCCAAGGCTGCTGCGAGGGCTTTGGCATCGGCAGCGGCTGGGGCGGGTGGGGGAGGCAGCCGGCAGCTGGCCGCCTCGGCAGGGACCCCTGTGTCCTCTGGGGCTGTTGATGTGGCGGCAGGGGAGATGCTGTGCAGGGGCCAGGGTGGGCCTAGAGGGTGGGCGGGACCTGGCTCATCCTTCCTCTCCCCTGCCCACAGGCCCAGGGCCCCCGCCAGTGCCCAGCCCCGCTGGGAGCCCGGCCAGCACCACGGACAGCACCCAGGAAGCCCGGGTCCCCCTGGACGGGGCCTTCTGGATCCCCAGGCCCCCGGCAGGTTCGCCCAAGGGCTGCTTCGCGTGCGTGTCCAAGCCCCCCGCCCTGCAGGCTCCAGCGGCCCCTGCGCCCGAGCCCTCGGCCTCGCCCCCCATGGCACCCACCCTGTTCCCCATGGAGTCCAAGAGCAGCAGGACGGACAGCGTGCGGGCCGCAGGCGCCCCCCAGGCCTGCAAGCACCTGGCGGAGAAGAAGACCATGGCCAACCCCGCGACCGTCATCGAGGTCTACCCGGACACCACGGAGGTGGACGACTACTACCTGTGGTCCATCTTCAACTTCGTCTACCTCAACTTCTGCTGCCTGGGCTTCATCGCCCTGGCCTACTCCCTCAAAGTGAGCAGGGCGGGGGGCGGGGGGCCGGCACGCTGCCCCCCCGGCACCGAGAGCCCACGGCCGCAGCAGGTGCAGGGGCGGGGCCGAGGGAGAGCAGGGTGGTGGGGGACCCAGCGAGACGAGGAGCCTGTCCATCCCCGTCCTGATCTGGGAGGCTTGCAGGGCGACTTGGCAGGGCTCGGGGGCCTCAGGGCCGGCGTCTCTGCAGGCCAGTTTGGTCCTTGGAGTGGGGGGACCAGGACTCGATACTCTGTCCCCGCGGGCCGGGGACGAGGGGACCAGGGCTGGCGCAGCTGCCCTGGGCACGCAGGGTGGAGACGGCCCAGAGGCGAGGAGGTCCCGGAACCCCTCCTCCAGTGCCGGGAGGAGCGGTGACGTCATTGCCGGAGAGCTTCTTGTCCAAGGCCCTGGCAGGGCCCGAGGCCAGGCGGCACTCGGAAGGGGCCGAGACAGACAGACAGGGGCGCTGACCACCGGACACGGCTCTGCCTCCTCCCTCACACGCAGTTTCTAGAAGGCCCCCTGGGGGAGGGGGGCAGGAGCACGTCCCAGGCGCCCTGAGCGCTCACAACTTTGGGAAGCCCCTTGCTGCCGGGGCGGGAGCCGGCCAGGAGCAGAGCAGAGGCTAGGCAGGCAGGCCCGTATCCCCCGGGCGAAGTGGAGAGAAATGGACCCGGACGGCGGCGGGGGGGGCTGTGGTCCCCTCTCACTTGGGGCGGGAGAGCCGTGCGATGTGCCAGGACAGAGAGCCGAAGCATCAGGAAGGGAGCCGAGGGGGACCACCCTCCCTCGGCCACAGGGAAGGGTGTGGCTCACGTCGCCCAGATTGTCACTTTTCCCGAGCCCAGTTTGAGTGTTCAAGGCTCGGTGCATTCCCCTGACTGCAGCTGCGCGGCGGGGTGGGGGCCAGGCCCGAGGGGCTGGCCCAGAGGGAAGGCCACGGGGACAGCTCTGCCACTGTGCGTCTTTGAGCCCCGGCTGCCCCGGTGTCACACACACCGAGCACCTGGCCCTCCCGTCCTCTGCTGGTCAGCGCCACCACCACCCACTGCCTCTCACCGCTTCATCTTCAGGCCTGTGTTCCCAGCCCTGGGCTCTGCCACACAGCGCTGTGTGAGTGTGCGTGCGTGTGGGCACATGTGCGTGAGTGTGTGACGTGTGTGTGTGTGCACGGGCGTGTGTCTGCGTGCAGGTGTGAGCGTGCACGCATAAGTGTGTATGTACGTGCAGGAGTTGTGTAGGTGTGAGAGTCCATTGTAACTGTGCGTGCGTGTGTGGGTGTGGGTGTGCACATGTGTGACTGTGTGTGCATGTGTACTGGAGTGTTATGTGCATGTAATCGCGTGTATGCGTGTGCACCTGCTTGGGTGTGCTGCCGAGGCAGCAAAGTGAGGGGCCTTGGGAACTGGGGGTGAAGCCTCTGGCTCCCTGGCCAGTGCCGAGCAGAGGGCCCAGTGGCCGGGGCAGCTGGCGGGGCCCTGCCTCCCCGTGCCCTCTTGCCAGGCCCTGCCAGTAGCCTGTGGACATGGGTCGGGCTGTGCGGGCTCTTGGGGGCGGCCGGCTGGCACAGGGCAGGGCCATCTGCTGCGGGTTGTAGGTAGGTCACAGATTCTGAATGGGGCAGCATTCGTGCTGGGCTGGGGGTGGGAGCTGGCGCCTCTGAGAGGCGCGGGGGGCCTCGCCGGGCCTCCGGCCTGGGCTGCGTCCCCGCGTCTTTGCTGGGCGTTAGTGAGAGCGGAAAGGCTTGGGCTTAGCCGGGAGGGGCGTGCCGAGCGAGCTGCCTCGGTCCCCGGCTGGCGGGAGGGCAGAGCTGGCTGACAAGGCCTCCCACGCCTGGGAATTCATCCATCTGTCCATCCAGCTGCACCTACATCTTTGCAGTCAGTCACGGGCACTTCGAAGGGCACCTGATGGCCTTGGGGTCAGGAGGCTTTGGCTAAAGCCCCGCGTGGTCCCTTAAGAGCCCTGAGCCGCCTCGGTTCACTGAGCCCGTTCCCTCATCTGATCACAAAACACAGCAAAACAGAACACCCAGGTGAGCGCCGTGTCCCCAGCTGTCGCCATAGGTCCCTCCGTGCGCTCCGCCCCCACGGCCCGTTCAGTTCAGTGCAGGCCGGGTCTGCGTGGCCTGGGGTCCGGGGAGGCCCGGGCGCAGAAGGCCAGCTCTCTGGCCATGCAGTCTGCTCCCGGCGACCCCGGCTGCCCAGTCTTGGCCTGGAGAAGTCCGGCCGCCTCATCTCGGCCTTTAAGGCCCCGCATGACCCACTTTCAACCCTCTCCTAGCCTCACCAAGCATCCCCACGGCATGCCATGACGGGGCCCTCAGCCTGAGGCCTTGGTGAGGCCCAGCCTCCCCGCTGCCGGTCTCCGCCAGGCCCCCTCCCATCAGAGGGCCCCCACCCCACCACAGCTGTCACCCCACCAGACCCAAGGCCACGCGGACCAAGGTGGCGGTCAAAGGATGTTTGATGGATGAGCGGATGGGCTGAGGACACACAGGAGGGGGAACCCGTCACTCCCGGCTTGGGGTGGGGCTGGGGTCAGGCCCGGACACTTCAGAGGCAGCATTTTCCCTGGGCCCGAAGGGTGGATGAGGGGCCGGGAATTCCAGATGGAGAAAAAGAACGTGAACTGAGACAAGGCCGGGGTGGTTCGGCGTCTCCATCCTCTGGGGGGCAGCAGAAGGCGGTCCGGGAAAGGCCAGCTGAGGCCGTGCAGTGACAGACTTGGCATTCCGTGGGAGGGGTGTGGGGGACACGGAGGCGAGAGCTGAGGAGAGCTCTGAACTCTGCAGTCGGTGTGGAGCAAGGAGACGAGAGACGCCCAGAGGCAGAGAGAACGAGGGTCCGGTATGGTGGGCCAGGCGAGGGGGCGTGTGGCTTGAACCGGGACGGGGATGGTGGCAGGGGAGGACGAGCAGGTGTGACGTGGACGTGGCGGCTGCTCAGTTTGGGGTGAGTGACAGGACAGTCAGAAAGAAGAGATCAGGAGAAGGATACTGTTTTTGTATATACGTATCTGCCCACTGACTCCTTTCATCCGTCCAGTCACCCATTCGCTTGTCCTCACATCCCTCCATCCCTCCATCCATCCATCCCTCCATCCATCCCTCCATCCATCCCTCCATCCCTCCATCCCTCCATCCATCCATCCCTCCATCCATCCCTCCATCCATCCCTCCATCCATCCATCCCTCCATCCATCCCTCCATCCCTCCATCCCTCCATCCATCCATCCCTCCATCCACACCTACCTACATCCCTATATGTATCCATCCTGTCATCACCCATCCATCCATCCATCCATTATCCGTCTGTCTAACCATCAGTCCACCCATCCATCCATCCATTATCCGTCTGTCTAACCATCAGTCCACCCATCCATCCATCCACCTGCTCATCCTCACATCCATACACTCATCTTCATATCCATCCATCCATCCATCCATCCATCCATCCATCCAGCTCCCATATACATTAGCCCATCCTTCTTTATTCCATTCAACTCATCCAAGTAGCACCCGACCCTCTAGTCGTCTGTATATGCTCATTAAGCTTCGTCTTCCCCTTCCCATGGTACCCACCCCATCCCCGCCTGTCTCATACATCAGTTCACTTACTTGTTCAGTAACCTCATTTTCTCAATGTTTCCCCGCCCAGCTCCACTTGCCAATCATCCTTCCACCCTCTATCCCGACATGTCAACACATCTATTCATCCTTCAAGTCCTCTACCAGCCCTAATTTCCGTTGCTCTTCTAGCTAAACCGCACTCATCCATTCTTCGTGTGCCTCTCTTCACACTAATCTTTATTCATTTGCACACTTCTACCCCTCAACTCATCACATCCATCCATCCGCTATTAATCTATCCGCTATTATTTTTTTATTTTTTTTTCTATTTTCTCTCCCATCTTATGCATCAACTACTCAAGGATCCACTGAGTCACGTTCTTGTCTTGTCTCCCCCTTTCCCTTCCCATCTTTCCTACACTCCACATACCGAGTTAACTCACCTCTCCAGCCATCCTTCCGTCTGTCCATCTGTCCATCGTTTCACCTCTCCGTCTGTGCTCACCACCGTGTCCGTTGATTTCATCCAGCCGTCCGCCTGCCTGCCGACACATCTCCCGTTTTCTCATCTTGAATCTGTCCATGCTTTCACCCATCTCTCCATGCACTTACTCACTTTTCTCTCACCCTCACCCCTGATCCCCTTTGCTTTTTCCTTTCATCCCAGAACGCCGTCCATCCACACAGCCACATGCCCATTCATCTTTATCCCCCCACTGATCTTTTTACGTGTATCTTCCCCGTCCCTTCTTCCCTTTCCCCCTTTCTTCCTATTATTTCCTCTCCAGCGATCTACCTACCCACCTACTCGGTTCATCATCCTTCCATCTTCTCTGCCTCCTTCTACCCACCTCTTCCACTTCTGTGTACCCCACATAGCCACAGCCCAGTGGTTCATGGCGGCTCTGGCTTGCAGCGTGGGTTTGAGTCCTGGGACCTCGAGTTAGTAACTAAATCTGTCTGCGCCTCATTTCCCTCCTCGTGAAAGTGGGCATGTCCCCAGCTCAGAGTGCTGTTGAGAGGATTAACTCGGTGGATACTGTACAACGCTGTCTGCGTCGTGCCGAGCCCAGAGCCAGCTCTTTTATTGTTATTTTTATTGTTCTTTCCTGGCCCACCCTCCTCCATTCCTACCCCCCGTCACTTCTACCCTCTCGCCTGCCCTGGGTATGTTTTTACCCGGTCATCCATTCACCAGAATATGCATCCATCAGCTGACTCAAACATCCATTCCTTTCCCAGCTGTATGCCTCTCCAACCATTTTCCCACCTTCTATTGCCAGTTCCCTCCTTCTTTCTCCCCTTACTTTAATTACCCATCCATCAGTTCATTAATACAGGTGTTGACGAAAATGCACGTATCTCTCCACCTCTCTCTTCCTCACGACGTTCTCATCCTTTTCCTCAGGTACCCAAGCATCTCTCCCACGCTCCATGTCCCGTTTCCTCCTCATATCCACACGCTCTTCTTTCGTCCATCACTTTTATCCATCAATGGACTTCGCTATTTGGTTCATGCAGACTCCTTCTCGCTTTTCCTTTTCCCTTTTCCTTCTCTCCTGCCCATCTGCGCACCTGCAGTTCTTTCAGGCGCCTGTTACTTCCTCCGTCCACACGTCGTAACCCAGTTCCTTCAGCTCTGCCTTCAGACCCGTTTGCTCGGCCCACCCACACCTCCCTCTCTCTCCCTCTCGTTCCCCACACGCCCTCGTGGATTTGTTTGATCTTCGCCCTCCTTCTCTCCTGTCTTGCCTTGCCCGCCTCCACTCATCAGTTTCCCCTCCGTCCATATATTCATTCATCCTCCCTCACTTTGACTGTCGCGCCTGCCCGCGCTCTTCCTCTCCTTGCGCCCCTTACTTGCTTATACACCATATCCTTTCTTTAAACAAGTCAATCATCTCGTCATCAATTCATTTGAAATTCCCAGCATCCTTCCACTCTCGTTCCACAAACAATAAATAATCGTCTGAGGCCTAATAAGTGGCAAAGCGACAGACTTATGGGTTCCGCCCATAAGGAGGTTGCATTCTGGGGGAAGGGGGTCAGACAGTAATGAAACCCACACTCGCGCGTGTCAGGTGGTGATGTCAGCTAGGAAAACTAGAGGAAGCAAGGTCGGGGCGAGGTGGGCAAGGAAGGCCCTCTGATGAGATGATGTTTGAGTGTAAACCTGAACTAACTCATGAAGTAGCCATAAATGCATCCGAGAAAGCGTATTCCAAGAAAAAGACCAGGTTATGCAAAAGCGCTGAGTCAGAATCAGGTTCTGGGACCGGAGTGGCTGGAATGGGAGCGAGCCTGGGAGGCAGTGAGTGGCCAGAGCATCTTGGAAGTCACAGTTGGGCTTTTGGTTTTGCTTTGAGTGACATCTCCGGTGAATTTTAAACCAAGAATCAACCTATGTGGCTCACACTGGAAAGGATGGTCTTGCCGCTGGTGGAGCAGCGCCTCCGAGGCTGCGTGGACGCGGGGTGGTGGGAGCCCGGACCGAAGGCTGTGGCCTTAGTCAAGCCTCGGGTCACAGGGCAGGAGGGGAGAGGTCAAATGGCTCGTAAGCAAAGTCAGCCGGCTGTCCCGATGGACCGGGCGTGCGGGGAGGGAAGAGAGAGGAGCTCCAAGGATTACTCCGGGGGTGTTCATCTGATCAGGTGGAAGGATGGAGGTGCCGAGTCTAGCTGAGGAAGGCTGTAGGAGCAGCGGGCCTGTGGGGGTAAGACCCCCGGCCCACCTTGTCCAGCCACCAACACGCGCTCGCGTCCCGCCCCATCAGCGCTCTACCCACCCTTTCTCTCCGTAAGTTCTGTTCATCTTCTTTCCTTCCAGCATTTCACTTCCACACTGTCAGTCAGCCCTGTATTCATTGACTCATCGTACCAAGCTCGCGTTTCCACTCATTTCATCATCCGTCTTTCTTCCCCTTCGCCCACTGCTCACCCCCCGCCCTCACCTGCTGCCCCGGTCATCTGTCCACCCACCCAGCTAGCCGTCCCATCTTTTTTTCTTTCCCGGATTCATCTATTTCCTCCCTTACTCACTAATAGTTACAGTGGCAGCAAGGACAAGCCAGCAAATAGCAATAACCACAAGATGATAACAAGGATTAACTGGGTTCATGGCATATTTTAGGCGCTGTTCTAAGCCCTCACCTCTCATTATTTAACTGTAATATTTTACTTGATAACAACACCCTACGAAATAGTGCAATCAGCGTCCTTATAACAGACGAGGAAACACAGAGACACGAAGTCACCGGCGAGTTCCTCCCTCGGCCCCTCGCTCCTGGTCGCCACGCAGCTCTAGTCCCCGCCCGCTGTCCGTTCCCTTTCCCACGCTTTCTGCCCCTCTCTGTTTGTTCATTACCAGTCCAACCACAGAGGCTTCCTTTCAGCCCCTCTTTGTTCTTTCTGCCTGCCCCTTCTGCTTTAGCCAATCATTCATCTGCTAAAACTTCCATCCTCTCTCGAAGTTTTTCTTCTCACAGCCGTGTGTCCATCCAGGCGGCCATCCGGGGACCGTCCATGCATTTGCATCTCTCCCTCTCTTCCTTGCATTTATTCGTGCTTCCCATTCATTCACCTCCACGTGGAGTTGCCCATTCACCCGTTTTCGTAGTGCCCCTCCCTTCCTTTCCCCCTTTTTCTAAGTGTGTAGGCATCTAACTATGTGCTGTGTCTGTCGTGTAGGCAGCTGCTGAGCTGGTGTCGCTTCCTTCATCCACCCACCGCCCCATCCGCCCTCTCTCTCTCTCGCACACCGCCGGTCCATCCACTCCTTGCACACACACGTGTACGGAGGAGCGGTCCACCACTTATCCACCTGCGCAGCCTCCCGCATCGCTCCCTTGCCTTGCTTCCACTAGCCAACCGCCATCTGTGCCCTCTCTGCTCTCCTCTTCCTTTTCCTCCACGCGTCTTCGCCCGCACTGCCGGGCCTTGTCCCACGTCCTCCTGTCTCCCTCCTCCGTTCAGCCCCCGTTTCCTCTCCCTTTGCCTTCCTTCTACTTTTTTCCCTTGTTTTGGCCGCCTACAGAGTTCCCGGGACGGGGATCAGATCCGAGCTGCAGTTGTGACCTAAGCCGCAGTTGCGACCTAAGCCACAGCTGCAGCAACGCCAGATCCTTAACCCATGGTGCCAGGCCAGGAATCGAACCTGCGTCCCAGGGCTCCCAAGAAGCCACCAATCCCGTTGGGTCACAGCGGGAGCTCCATCCTTGTACTTTTGTGCCTGCTCTTCTCAGCCTCCTTTTCTGGTTGCTCCTTTCTTCCCAGGTCTTTGAACCCTGGGCTGGCCTGTCCTCTTTTTCGTCTGCACTCACGCCCTTGGAGCCTGGATCTAGTCTCCTGCCCCTCAGCGGTGCCACTACGCTGACGCCTCTCCAGTTTGTAGCTCTCCCTAGACTCGTTCTTGACCTCTAGACTCACGTAAAACACACCTGCCCAACATGTCTGGCTACGTGTCTGAAGCCTTTCTAGCTTGATGTCTGGTTGATTTCTTAACCAGATGTTAATTAAGTTTGATTTCTTAACACGTTAGAAATCGGACTACTGAACCACACACAGATACTCTCCTCCCGAAGTCTGCTGCTTCTTCCACTTCCTTATTTCAGGAGATGAAACCAAAAAGCCTGGAAATCATCTGATTCCATTCTCATTTTTTTAAAAAATCGGCTTCCATGTCATCTGACCCCAGCAAGCACTGTCGGTTCTGTCTTGAAAACAGATCGGGAAGGAGGTCGGCTTTTCCCGCCTCCACGGCTGCTGCCTGGGCAGCCCACCGCGGTCGCTCGCCCGGGCTCTCCTCTGCCCAGCCTCTGCCCCTTCAGTCTAGTCTTGACACAGGATCCACAATTACCAGCTTAAAATACGCCAAAGCCTGTCTTTTTTCCTGCTAAAAGGCACCCGCTCGGGTCCACACAGTCTGCTCCTTGACAGGGTCCTCTCGGACCTCAGCTCTCACCCCGCTTCCTCTCGGGACTCTGCCGCCGCCGCCCGGCCTCGGAGCACAGACACAGCCCGCTGCGGAGCGTCGTGCCCGAGACGGGTTTCCCCACAGATAAGTACGTGGGCTTTGCTCAAATGTCCCTGGTCCGCCCGCTCTTTTCTGGGCACCCACCTGCCCCGTGCCCTCCACCCCCGGTCCTCTCCAGGTTTCCCTTCTTTCTCTTTCTTTCTTTCTTTCTTTCTTTCACTTTTTAGGGCCAAACCTGCAGCATACGGAGGTTCCCAGCCATGGGGTCCAATCCAAGTTGTAGCTGCCGGCCTACACCACAGCCACAGCAATGCGGGATCCAACCCACATCTGCGACCTACACCACAGCTCATAGCAACGCCGGATCCTTATCTACTGGGTGAGGCCAGGGTTTGAACCTGCGTCCTCATGGATACTTAACCTGCTGAGCCACAAAGGGAACTCCCTCCAGTCCTCTTTCTAACGCATTTAGCACCTCATATATTTTACTTCTTTATCATGTTCCCTTTCTGTGTCCTCTTCCTAAACGTGAGCTCCGGGTGGACAGGGGACTGAGATAAACACTCGGGACCTGGAACAGCAACAGCACAGAGCGGGCACTGAATGAACACCGCTCGACTGAGTTCATAATTCTAGCCACCTACCCTGCAGTTGTCTACACTATAATCTACCCAGTAACTCCCCCTCCTTTCCCTGTGTCTACCCACCCCTCAGCTGACATGCATTCCCATATCCGTCTACCCCTTGCCATCCGTCTGAATCACATTTATTTGTATTGTATTTATTTATTTATTTTGCTTTTTAGGGCCGCACCCACAGTGTATGGAGGTTCCCAGGCTAGGAGTCTAATTGGCGCTACAGCTGCCGGCCTACACCGCAGCCACAGCAATGCCACTGAGCCGAGTCACCTACACCGCGGCTCACGGCAACACCGGATCCCTGACCCACTGAGCGAGGCCAGGGATCGAACTGCAACCTGGTGGTTCCTAGTGGGGTTCGTTTCCGTTGTGCCACGACAGGGACTCCTGAATCATACGTTTATATGTCCGTAAATGCACTTTCCCGACCAACCCAGCACACGTCCACGTGTCCATCTGCCTGTCTCAGCAATTCAGCGCTTATTTCTAAATCCGCCTGCCCACCCTTCCTACCCTCTGACGCAGCCCGTACCTATCCATCCACCCGCCCGGCTCACCCAGCACGTATTCACAAGCTCATCCACCGGCCGGTCCCGCCCGTCCAGCATCCACTCCTTTATGCACGGGGGTGCCTGTTCCCATCATGCAACATAATTTTGGGTGTGTCCCCCTGGCCTGCCGCCCGGCCCGCCGCTACCTGTCCGTCTCCCTCCCTCCCCACGTGCATTCGGCAAGCGCTCTAATCCTCGGCTGCGTACTGGCTCCCCCTTCTGGCAAGTGGTGGTACAGCCACCCGCCTTTTCCTCCCAGCCGGCATCCGTTGTTCCCGTTTGCCTCGTGCCTCAGCCTGCAGCCCTGTCTCCTCCCTGCCCACATCCTCCCGCCGCCCCATCACCAGGTCACCTGTTCGGTTCTCCTCGTCCCGTTTCCTTTACAAGCAGCCGCCACGCCCCATCTGTTCAGTGACCCGTCTTCCTTCTAGCTTTCCTCCCTCCACCCTCCCTCCACCTCCAGCATCCGACTCTGTGCTTCCTCTTCTCATCCCAAACACCCAACCAAGAAGTCACGACCGAGGGGCTATTTTTAAATCCATCAGCATTGTTTTAACATGAGAAAACCAATGCCTATAACTCACTACTTAGTGAATTAGAGAGGACGTATGTTTATCATGGAGACTTTTTTTAAATGCGGTGTTATCCCCTCTGATAATACAGAGGACATTGTCCCGAGTAGTCGGCTTCGCGCTTAAGACTGAGAACAAGCTGCATGTGACCGCCTTTGCTCTTCGGCGTTGCTCCGGACGTCTTTGCCTCCGTCAGGGAAGAGCTCGCTTTGATCCAGGCGCTACGCTAAGGCTTCATGTGCATCAGGTCACTGAGTCCTTTCAGCCACCCCCCGTGGTGGGTACAGTTGTTACAAATGAGAACAGTGGCTCGGATTATGCAGCCTGTGGCTGGCAAAGCCAGGACTCGAATACAGGCAGTGAGTGGCACCTGTTCTCTTCAGCACTGTGTTATAGATTCTAGGAGTAAAGCCTGAACGGAGGAAACAGAATTTCATTTACAGTCAGTATGATTCATTGCATAGAAAACTGGGTCAGTTATCACAATTGATTAATACTATAGTTCAGCTGTATGCAAAACCAATCCATAAAAGTTAGCTGATTTTTTTTTTTTTTTGTCTTTTTAGGGCCACAGCTTCGGCATATGGACGTTCCCAGGCTAGGGCTCCAGTCGGAGCTGTAGCCACTGGCCCACACCACAGCCACAGCAACGCCAGATCTGAGCCACATCTGCAAGCTACACCACAGCTCACAGCAACGCTGGATCCTTAACCCACTGAGCGAGGCCAGGGATCGAACCTGTGTCCTTATGATACCAGTCGGATTTGTTTCCAATGAGCCATGACGGGAACTCCTTTAGCTGGATTGTTACATCGCTCTTTGTGGGGAAGAAATATAAATTTTTATTTTAATGAAGACGTCGCATGAGACCTAAATAAGCAGGTAAGACATCAAGTCCTGAGGCAGGAAGGCGGAACTTGGCGGAGGTGCGGGTCCTCTCTGAAATCCCCAGGATAAATTCCCAGCGGGCGCAGCGTGCTGGCTCCTCGGTGCCTGCTCCTTTTCCTCGTCTCCCTCTCCGCTCTGCATGGCCCGCCTTCCGTCAGCCCGTCCTCCCCGTCCCTCCCGGCCCCCCCGGCCGCGGCCGGACACTCACCTCTGTCTCTGCTCGCCTCCCGCTGCCTCTGTTTCCTCCTCCACTCGCCCTCCTCTGCGCAGCCACCAGCCGCGCTCCCAGCCGCCTGCCCAGCTGTCCACCCACCCGGCGAGCGGCCCATCCACCCTACCGTCCATCTGCGTAACCCACAGCCCGGGCAGCCAGACCTCAGTGGGCTCCAAAGAATTTTAGATTTACAGAAAAGTTGCAAAAAAAAAAAAAAAGCCCAGAATTCCTGGGTACCCTTCAGCCCGCTGTCCCGGGGCGACAGTTCACCAGCTGACCTTGTCTTTCTCTCCCTCCATGAACCTGTGTTCTTTGTTTTGTAAACTCTTGGAGAGTAAGTTTCCGACCTGATGCCCGCGCCCCCCGCCCCGTCCCACGCGTGTTTCCACGCAGCAAGGGTGAGCTCGCGCAGCTGCTCCCCACGACTGTCCGGGACGGGAAACCGACACGGGCTCGGGGCTGCACCCGCTCGGGCCATCTGCCCTCCTGCCCTCCGGCCCGGCCCGTGTCCACCCTCCCGGCCGCTGGGCTCACCTCGTCCCTCTGGCTTCAGGTTCGGGACAAGAAGCTCCTCAACGACCTGAACGGAGCGGTGGAGGACGCCAAGACGGCCCGGCTGTTCAACATCACCAGCTCGGCCCTGGCGGCCTCCTGCATCATCCTCATCTTCATCTTCCTGCGGTACCCGCTCACCGACTACTAGGCCCCGACGGGCACCGCGGCCTGGACTCCAAGCGCCGAGGTTCATCTTTGCGGGTGACTCGCCGCCGGCTGCCGGGAGGCCAGGGCAGAGCGGGGGTCCCGCCCGGGGCGCCCCGAAGCCGTGAGCCCGGCAGCGAGGCCGTCAGAAGCTTCGTACGGTAATTACAGGGGCGGCGAGCCTCGTGCCGGCCCACCCCAGGCCTCCTGGTCCTCGCCTGTTTCTGGGGGGCCCGGGGGGCTCTCCCCGTGCTGCTGCACCCTGGCTTCCAGTGTCTGCCCTCCCTGCCCGCCCGTGCCCCCCAGGCTCCTGGGGCCCCTCGGATCTGACCCCCAGCAAGAAGGGCTTCTGTGGGATTTTCCCGGAGTGGGGGCGCTGCCAGCACCCGGGGACCTACTCCGCCCTCCCCGCCCCCTCCTCCAGGCTGTGACCCCGCTCAGAACTCTTGTGTCTGTGAACTTCCAATAAAACACCTGCCCGGCTCTGGCCCAGCTCCGGTCCCTGCCCGGGGGTGGGGCGGGGGCTGGATTTGGGGTCTTCGGGAAACGCATGCGTAAGGCTGACTTTCCATAACCAACGTTCAAGACAGGACGGGGGGGGAGCTTTCAATGGAGGGTGCCCCCAACACGAGACCCCATGGGGTTCAGAAGGCCCCCTGAAGAGGAAGGAGGGGTGGGGCACAGCTGCACCCCCGCCCCCAGCGTCAGAGCAGAGAAGCGCCGCTTTCTCCGGGAGGGGGCACCCTGCCCAGTGCTTGTTCACCTTGGCGTCCACCTCACTCCTACCGGCTTTTCCTCACCTGCGAGGGGACCCGGCTCTCTCCCTTCTCCCGGTTGCTGTGGGGACCCCCGCGGCGAGGACGGGGCGTCCGCTGGAGGCTGCCGTTCCAGCATCAAGATCCAGGCGGGCTGCGTGTGCCAGGAACGGGGGCAGGGCGCTCCCGCAGAGACGGGCTCTGCTCACGGCCCCCCTCTGAGAACAAGGCCGGGGCGCCTTAGGGAGACGGGCAGGCCCCTTGGGGTGGGGGGCGGTGGCGGGGTGGGGGGCTGCGGCGAGGGCGGCAGGAAAGTCCTTGCCGCCGTGGGAGGGACGGGGCTGGGGGGGCAGGGAGGCCGCGTGCAGCTCCGGTGCGGGGCGGGGAGGCTTTGCGCCCGAGGGCGGCCGGAACCCGCTCCGAGGCCGCGGGCTGGGCTTGGCATCAGGGTCCGCTGTGCTCTGCGGATTCTGAGATGGTGCCGGCTCAGGACCAGCTCGGTGGGGACAAGAGTGAACAGAGGCTGCTGTCCGAGTGGGAACCACAGGGTGGGCTGCGGCGGGTGGGTGCTGATTCTTGGGGTGAGGTTGATAGAATTTGGTAACAGGAGTTCCCATCGTGGCTCAGAGGTCACGAACCTGACTAGTATCCATGAGGACGTGGGTTCGATCCCTGGCCTCGCTCAGTGGGTCAGGGATCCAGTGTTGCCGTGAGCTGTGGTGTAGGTCGCAGATGCAGCTCAGATCTGGCGTTGCTGTGGCTGCGGTGCCAGGCCGGCAGCTATGGCTCTGATTAGACCCCTGGCCTGGGAGCCTCCATACGCCACGGGTGCCACCCTAAAAAGACAAAAAAAAAGAATTTGGCGACAGACTGGAGGCAGGCCAGGAGGACCCGGGGAGGGCCCTGAGCCTCTGACGGGGACGGATGGCTCAGTGGGTGGGACGGGGACCGAGACCGTGGAGGCTGGGGAGGAGGCCACGTGACCCTGCGGTGCCCAGCAGAGGAGGGGACGGGAAGGCCGGTCCCGCTGCGGGCCGGGTCGGTGGTGGCGGAGGGCAGCGGGTGGAGGGCAGGACCGCGGGGCGGCGTCCAGCGGAGAGAGACGGCTTCAGCCGCCGGCGATGCTGCTGGGCGTGTGGCTTCGGGGCCGGGAACTGTGGGTTCCCCTCGGACCTCCGGGCAGAGAGGGTCACTCCCGTGGGCTCTGTTGGGGCCGTGAACGGTCGGGCCGCGGGTCTCTGGAGAGGCGCGGGCCCCGCTGGGCCGGGTGTTTGACGGCCCGGGTACCGGTCGTGGCCGCGGGACCGGCTGACCCTGTGCCCAGCTGCACAGACGAGGCAGAGGGAGCCCCACGCAGGGGGCTGGTGAGGGGGTCCGGCAGGCGGGGCTGCAACAGGACGCAGGCTGGTGTTTGGTTGGTGAGGACGGTGGAGCCGAGGGCCCTGGGGACAGAACCCTGGGTCCACGGGTGCTGCGTGCTGGGTGCCTGGGCCAAGCGGGGGAGGTGGCGGTCAGGGCGGGGGTGTCCACCAGAGCAGCAGTGCTGAGCGTTACCCCAGGGTCTGGAGACGGGCCTCCTGGGTGAGACTATCAAGGCCCCGCATTGGCTGCCCCCCCATCATGGCTGCAGCCCAGGATCCGGGTCTGGAAGCTTCCAACAGACCGGCGGCGATGCTTGGGGGGGCAGAGGCAGAGAGTGAGTGGGTTCCAGCACGGACCTGACCAGGAAACCTCCGAAGGAAAAACAGCAGCACTGGGGGCCGGGGATGTGGGGAAAAGGAGCGGGACGGGTTGGTGCTGGCCCCTGACCCCAGGCCCTGGCGGGATGGGCACGGGGAGGGGGGGTGAGTGAGGCTGGGGGCCCTGCAGGGTCGCCGGAAGTGAAGACGGGGACACTCCTTTGAGGACGGCAGCCAGCCTTCCAGGCGGCCTCCTCGGAGGGCCGGGGCGGGGAAGAGCTGCTGGCGGAGGAGCTGGCGGGGCAGGGGGGCAGGAAGCACCGGACGCCTTGCGGGCTGAGGGCAGCTCGGTCACGGACGCCAGCGCCTCCCAAGTCAGGCCCAGGTGGATGCCCAGCACAGCCCGGGGCTCCCTGGAGGAGTCGGATAAGCGACGCCACTGGAGGGGCCCCCGCCCCCAGCCCCTCAGCACCTGGGGGCCACGGAGCCCGGAGCCCTGGATCGTGAGGCCCGCAGGGGCCCACCCTGGGGTGGCAGAGCTGTGTGACGCCTGGTGGGAGTGGGGAAGGTGGAGGGGAGATGCTTTCTTTGTTCACTGCCCTTAAGCCTTGATGCCCGCAGCCATGCCCGGGACAGGACCCGGGAGGAAGGGCAGCCTCGCCAGCTGCTCCCTGGGCCCTGCCCGCCCGGGGGAGAGACGGCAGCGTCGCCCTGCAGCTGGCAAAGGCAGGCGGTGAGAACTCACGGCCGCTTGAGTTCATTCCTAGGCGGCGTGGGGCGCGCGGCCACCCCAGAGGCTCGGACGGGGGCCGGCCGCTCATCTTGGTGACCTCGGTGCGACAGGCAGACCCCTGGCTCCACCTCAGTCTCTGGCTTCCCTCCCGTCTGGGCCCGTCCCTGGGCTTCCAGTCCCCCTGCACCCCCCCCGCCACTGCACCCCCCCCCCACTTTTATTTGGCTTTCACACACCAGCTTGCACTTGCCATTCAGTAAACACTCAGGCAATGGCAAGGATGGAGCCGCGCTCGCTCACCCTGCCCGTCCTCTGGGTGTGCCTCCTAGTTTTCTGCAGCTTTTGGGGGTTCAGGTGACCCTCCCGCCCTCCCTGCCTTCTCCGTCCCGCCGCCCGGGTGGCCGGCCATGGCTCTCGTGACCTGCAGCCCACAGCCCAGTGGCTGAACGAGGCCCAGGGGTTGGCGGGAGGGTGGGAACAGGAAAAAGGATAAAACGGGGAGCGGCCGCGGCTCGGGCTGGACTCGGGGGGACGTGTGTCCACTCAGAGGGTCCGCGAGGTCCCAACAGCAAAAGCGACCCTTGACCACCGCCAGGAGGCGGGCTCCCTGGGGAGAGGCTGGTCCCAGGGGGCGTCGTGTGCCTTCTGACCTGGAGCACCCCGTGGGGAAGCCGAGAGCGGCTGGGGCCGGGGACGCGTCCAGACGGGGCAGACCCCCTCCCGCCCCCGATCCGGGACGGTTTGGGCACCCAAGTAAACACCGTTAGTAAGAATCACGAGCCTCTGAATAAAGTAGGGAAATACGGGCCCTCACCCGGCTCAGGAAATAAGTCAGCTGGAGGCTTCGTGCACACAGGGGGCTCTCATTTCAAAGAGCCATCTCCAAGAGTACTTGTCGTTGAAGGGAAAACTGAGCAAAGGAGCAGCCAGCAGGCCCCCCGTGATCTCGTGATCCAGGGACAGGAAGGGCCCAGACTGGGATCATCTGTCCCCGATAGGGTGCCCCGAGAACGCATTCGCTGTGTGCGTTCAGCCGGGGACCCCGAGTCTGAGCCGCTCCCCAAATTCAGATGCCGCTGCGTGAGGGCTTTGGAGGTGGGGCGGGGGCGGGGGTGAGGCAGGCGCCCCGAAGTGGGCCCTCGGGAGAAGAGGAAGCCAGCAGAGCCCCCTCTGCCGCCCGCCCGTGCTGGGTCAGCGGGGAGGCAGCCAGGCTGAACCGGGGACGGGTCTCCCCCCGGAACCGAACGGGCAGCACCTTGACCCCAGACCCCCAGCCTCAGAACCGTGACGCCACCGGGTCCGTGGTGTCCGGTTACAGCCGCCTGCGGGGAAGCGGCCCCTGTCCCGTGGGTCCCCCGTGCGTTCACATGACTCCCACACTCGGCGGACCCCGCCTCCCACCCGGAGCAGCTATGCGGCACCTGCCGGGCCCCTGCCCTCCAGCTCAACCCTGACCCCGCCCGCGCAGAGCCGGCCCCCGGTCCCACACCACTGCCCACGCTGACGCCCGCTGCCGACCCCGGAGGCCCGCTGGCTGTAAATCAGAGGTTCCCATGACCCCTCCTTGACTTGGTCAGTCTACTGGATCGGCTCACGGGACTTGGGTAAACAGTTTAGGAATTACTAGCCAGTGTATCATTAAAGGATCCGGGCAGACAACCTAATGGGGAGCCGCGGGGCAGGAAGGCGCCCCACTCCCGGCCCCGCACCTGCTCCCGGCCCTCCCAGGCTCATACTTTGGGGATCCTGTGGGGGCTTCGCCCCGTGGCCCCATCAATCATTAACCCGTCTCATCGCTAGCAAGCACCACTCTGAGGAGCATGGAGGCCAGGGCTGAAAACTGCAAAGCGGCTGACCTTGGCTTGGCCTTCCGCTGACCGGCCCCGGGCCCCATCCAGGGGACCACCCGACACAGCGAGAGGCACTCCAAGCACCCAGGAAATCCCAAGGGATTTAGGCGCCTGGTGATGGGGTCGAAAAGAAATAGAACAGAAGAGGCTCCCGGGGTTGTGTCTCCTAGGGCCTCACAGGGGTTTGGGGAGCTCCGGGCCAGCCAAGAGGCCACACTGCCGGAAACCCCTAACCAGGCACCACACTGACCCAGGCAGAGAGACTAAAAAAGTGGCTGTCCTGTGACCTCCAGGCGCATCAAGGGCACGAGGGCCGAGGATGACAGGGACGGTTCCAGACTCGGAAGGCACGACGACGAAGGAGGCTTCGCAAACACCCCCGCTTTGCGGGCTGCTTGTCCCACCCCCCAGCAGAAGCTTGCCATAAACCCCAGTTACTCCTTCATCCATTTTTTCTTGTAGGATGAACGTTTTCGTCACTGAGGTTAAGCTCCTGCTGATCTGTATTTCTCCCTCAGCCCAAGGTCCTAAAGTTTTTCTCCTGGTTTTGCTGCAAGAGCTCCTTGTCACTTCTTTTGCCTTTTGGGTCTCAGATCCATCCTGAATTAGCCTCTGTCTGTAGCCATTTAATTTTAGAATCGACTTGTCAGGCAGGAAAAAAAAAACCCTCTACTGGGGTTTTGATTCAATCTACAGATAGCTTTGGGAAGAATGTTCGTTTTTACAGTATGGAGTTCCCACATCTCCAAGCATATGCCACCTTCTTCCTTGTCTTGGAGGCTTTTTTCTTTAACTTCTCCCCCAAACGCGCCATCGTTTTCCGGGTGGAAGCCTTAACACAAAGTCTGTTAGACTTCTTTCTAGATAATTGGTTTTTATGGTCTATCGCAGTTGGAAATCTTTTCTAAGTGTTTGTTGTGGATGTAAAGAAATGCAGAGGCTTATTTTTTTTTCTTTTAACTCTTTAAAGAGTGATCCTGTTTTTGGCCTGCTGACTAAAAGCGTTTCCGGGAAGTTCTGGATCTTCTCCATACACAGGCATAGCCTACGATCGTTTGAATAATTACAGTCTGAAGTCTTCCTTTCTGACCCTTACTGGTTTTTCCTGACTTAACGGCATTTTCTGGGATTTCAATTCCAATATGAAAAAGAGGTTCTGGGGACAGGATTTCCTTTCTAATCCTCATCTCGGAGATAAATCCGTCCAGCTGTGTAATTTTGGGTGATATTTGCTCTAGGTATCTGTAGAAATCTTTTGTTAGTTTAAGGCGTTTCCCCATGATTCGGAATATGCTAATATTGACATTTTTGCCATAATGCCAGAAATATGAAAAGCTCTGCCCTCTGCAAAAGCGCAGGCTGAAAATAACACAGCCAGCAGGAAAGGAGATTCTGGGGGCAGACTACTCAAAACCTGTGGGGCTGTGGTTTGGGGGGTTTGTTTTGTTTTTTAATTTTATTTATTTACTTAACTTTTTCCTTTTTTATTTTCTTAGCAAATCAATGAATTTTACTATATTTATAATTGTACAACCATCATGATAAGCTAATTTTAGAACCTCTCCATCCAAACCCCCCAGTCCACCCCTCCCCCACCCCCCACCTGTGGGTCTCTGCCACCCGAGCGGATAAGAAACAGCAGCGAAGCCCAGGCCCGGCCGCCTCGGCCCCGCAGCCCCTCAGCTGGCAGCCCCGTTGCAGCCTTCAGCCTGGGCCCGAGATTCTTATTTCAACAACCGCGTCCTCACAGAAATCGCCTGCAGACCTCCAGACCCAAGCCTAGCCTCTGACCCAGAGCACAGACATTTTCAGCCTTTAAAACAAGGGAAAAAAGCATCTTCTCATCGCCCCCACTGGCTTCTCTGGACAGTCCAGCGCTGTGGTGGCTCCCGGCCCTCGGCCCGCAACCTGCTCCCAAACCAGGGACCTCCTCCAGGCCGTCCGGCTTTCCTACATCCCAGGACTTTCTAAGCCGTCCTTGCGAAAATGCCCACCTCAATGACTCTGTCTTTATTTTTATCTTTTTTTTCCATTGTTTAAGGTTTTATTGAAGAGAACTGATTTCCAGTGTTGGGTTCAAGCTCAGTCCCTCTAAGTAATCACCGCACTGGACAGATCGGGTCTAACGAAGCTTCGGGCTTGCATCGTGCTGATGTTTCTCTATTTGCCAGTGGCGTCGGGGCTCGTTTGCATTTTGGGGACACACGCGGCCGCAGAAAGTGCTCGAACTTATTACATCGTCCGTATCGAGGGTCATCAAGGGATGTGTCTCTTTGATGCGAGCGTGCGATTTTCCGCCTCCAGTTAAAGTCGGTGTGGCGGATTATTTGACCCCCTCCGTATTAAAACAGCCTTGCACGCCTGGAATAAACCTAACGCGGCTCTTTGGCTCTGTCATTTTGAAGCCCTGCTCTGCTCGCTGTGACTTTTGTCTTTGCCTTTATGTTCAGGGGTGCGACCGATCTACAAAAACTCCCCTTCTCCGACCACCTTGCCAGGTTTTGGTGGCCGAGGTAGTTTGGAGTTACTTCGAGGGTTTTTTTTTTATTCTTGTTTTCTTTTTGGTCCAGTAGCTGGTGAAGCCAGGAACCCTGGAGTCTTTTAAGCAGGAAGCTTTTAATTGTAGCTTCAATTCCTTTGATAGTTATTATTTTACTTGCTGTCTTATTCGGTCTTACCTCCGATATCGCACGCTAAATACTTAACCGGTTAATTTTTACTGTTTTTTATTTTGAAAAGTTCTGTAGAGGTTTAGCTGATTTACAACCTTGTGTTCGCTCAGGCGTTCGGTAAAGGGATTCCATTTTGTACATGCTGTTTCAGGTTCTTTTCCCCCATAGGTTATTTAAAATACTGAATATAGCTCCCTGGGCCATACAGCGGGTCCTGGTTCTTTATCTGTTTTATATGTGATAATGTGTATCTGTTAACCCCAGACTCCTAATTTATCCCTCTGCCCCGACCCTCTGGTGACCGAATGTTTGTTTCCTACGTCTGCGTTAAGTCCATTTTTATCTTTTCTCCTTTTCAAACACAGACACAATATACTGTTCAGTTTATGAGTCTTCACGGTAAAAAGCTCTTGAGAATTGGAGAGCTCTTTTTACTCCTCAGAGTGACTTCTTCCCCGAAGACACTCCGTAAATCAACACAAGAAGTGGTATTTAGTCGCTAGGGTTTCTCCTCTCGCACCCAAGGTCAGAGACTCCCCGGTCACGCGGTTCGGAGCCTGCGCCGCGTGGGGCTGGAGGCGCGGTCCTGGGCTGTTTTGTGCAGAAACGCGGGTCGGAGGCCGGGGGCCCGGCGGGGGTGCCTCTCGCATCTATTACGTGCCTGTTTAAAGCTGCTCTCACCTTTAGCTCCCGCTTTGCCCCGCAGCTGACTTCCTGGGCTAGCGGTGTATTTTTAAGTGCCGTTTGAGGGCCACACAACTGTGACAAATTGCCGGGTGGGAAAATTGGTGGGGAAAATGGTGCGGAAAAAAGAAGGGGTAACCTGAAACCCCGCCACATTTCATGCACAAACGGAGTTCATTTCCGATTGTTTTCATCGCTCCATTAAACTGAGTTTCCATTTGTTAGAGCAGTTTCAGTGCCCCGGGGGGAGGTGCAGCACGTCAGTTTTTCACAGCAAAGCTCGTGGAAATATTGTTTTGCCTACTGATTGTTCACAAGTGGCAGTTTTCAGGAAAAAAAAATCAAATTATCATGGGGTCAGGTATGCTTGCATTAAACCATAACTTTTTTCTTTTTTTAATTTCAGTGCTTCACTGGTCATTCTCCCAGCCTGGGGGAGTGTTTTCATTTTATTTGATTGAACCTTTTGAAATGCCTGCTTTCATAGGTTAAAAACAGTTAAATATTAGCAATTTCATACCCCTAGCCTACAAGTGAATTAGTAACTTTATTAGCTTCAGTTAAAAATATTTCCCATATTACGTTGTCATTTCACCCACCCTAGTGTATTTAGAATACATTTTTTTAATATCCAAACATGAATTTTCTAGTTAACCTTTTTTCGTGGTGTTGTAGCATAATTGCACCGGGGGCAAAAAAACATTCTGTGTGTGATTTCAGTCTTTTGAAGTGTTCACATGCTGACCTGACGGTCAATCTTCTGTTAATTTATCCTTTGTCCTTGAAAAAGTATTCACTTCCCAGTGTCAGTGTGGGCCTCTTCACATGACTTGAAGGTAAGATTTCTCCATCGTGATAGCAAATCCTCTGGATACTTGCTGGCTTCGGCTTGGGGAGTGTCATTGATCAAAGGCCCCAGCAGCTGCAGCTCTGAAATCCGACACCCCATTTGCGCTGAAGCCACAGGCCTCGCTGGCACTGGGGTTCGCAGGCAGGCCGGGCCCTGGGAGGCCTGGCTGTCCTCAGACAGAGGATGGAGGCTGCAGAGTTTCTCCGAGGCCGTGCCCAGCGTGAGCCAGCCAGGATGTGTGGGCCCTAAAGCCGGCAGGCCCCTGCACAGCTGCAGGGCTCCCAGAGCCAGCGGGCACGTCCTGGCAGGAGCGGGGAAAGTGACCTTGGGACTGAAGTTTTTCTCCATTTAAAACCAATTGGGGGGATAAAGAGGACCCAGTAACAGTCAGGGTTCTTTGAGTTTAGACGAAGGGTTAGCCCTACAACCTCCGCCCAGATCAAGACATGGAACACGGAGCTCCCGTGTGGCGCAGCAGAAACGAATCTGACTGGCATCCATGAGGTTGCAGGTGCGATCCCTGGCCTCGCTCAGTGGATTCAGGTGCTGGCGTTGCTGTGAGCTGTGGTGCAGGTCACAGAGGTGGCTTGGTTGGATCTGGCGTTGCTGTGGCTGTGGTGCAGGCCGGCAGCTGCAGCTCCGATTCGACCCCTGGTCTGGGAACCTCCATATGCTACTGGCGCCGCTCTGAAAAAAAGCAAAAGCAAAAAAAAAAAGACATAGAACAGTTAAACCATCACAGAAAACCCCCTCTGCCATTTTGCCCTCGAGCCCCCTCTTCGCCCCCAGGCCTTGGCAACCCCTGATCTGTTTTCTGTTCCCTGCGGTGTTGCTTTTTCCAGAATGCCGTGTGAACGGGCTCAGGCAAGGCATGGGCTTTCACGTCCACCTGCTTCCCCCGGCAACGATGCGCCCGGGCCGTCGCACCGTGGCTCGAGGAGCGCCGGCGTCTTTGCCCTGCTCGGCCCTGACCCCACCCGCAGACGGGCCCGTCTCCCCAGCCCCAAGGAGGAGGCAGCCCGGGCTGTTCCCCGCTTCCAGTGGTCACAAATAAACGCTCACCCACAGGTTTCTGTGGACAGAGATTTTTTTATTTCACCTGATTAGGTGTTCGAGCAGGACGCTGAGTCTGGGACGTTTGTGCTTAATTTATAAGAAACTACGGAACCCAGCCCAGGGGCTGCCCCCCTTTGCATCACTGCCGGTGGCGTCCGAGTCTCTGTGGTGCCCACCTTTTCAAGCACTTGAGATGGTCCCCAGTTTTCCCTTTTTTCAAATTTTAGCCACCACAGGAAGTATGTGTGCTTTTCTCGCTGAGGCTTTAATTTGCCCTGTCCCGACGACACGGGACACAGCGCAGCCTTTTTGTGTGATGGCTCTCCCCGCCTGTCTGTCTCCTTCGGCCAAGTGTCCGTTTCAAGCTGGCGCCCGCTTGTCATCCTTGGTTGTGTCCTCAGTTTGAGGATTCTTGTCACGTTCTGGGCGCCTCTCAGACACGGGTTCAGAGCCTTTCTCTCCGCCCCTGACTTGCCGTCTCCTTTGCTCGGCTCAGCGCGCTGGACTCAAAACAGCATCTCTTCATTTTGAGCAAGTCCGGCTCACCGCGTTTTCTCTCTTACCGACGTCAGAGCTGAGCCACGTCGGCCCAGCCCGGAGTGGAGGTTTCCTCCTGGGTCTGGGTCTGTGCTTTGTCAGGAAGTCTTTTCTGCGTGAAGCACGGCTCAGAAGGCCCTGTTTGTACGAGGTTTATCCGTTGTGTTTGGAGAAAATGCCCGGGGTCCGTTTCCATCTGGGCGCGCTTATCCACGTCGCGGTTTCTCAGTCGGGCACCGCGAGCGCTGGGGGCCAGGCGGCTCTTGGCCGTGGGGCTGCCTGTCCTGGGTCCTGCGACGTGCGTGACAGCGCTCCTGCCTCGACCTGCCAGGCACCACTGCACCTTCGCCCCAAGCCCACCCCCGGTGTTTCAGCTGGAAATGGCAGACGCTGCTGCGTGCATCAGCCAGGGCTCCCCAGTCACTGGTCCGTCCGAGGCCTCTCTGCTGGGCATGTGGACGGCCGTCTGCTCCCCGTGTCATCAGGGCATGTGGACGGCCGTCTGCTCCCCCGTGTGTGTCTGTGTCCTGGCCTCTAAGGACCCCAGTCCTGGGGGGTCAGGGCCCCACCCCGGTGACCTCACGTGACCTTCACCTCCTCTTTCAAGGCTCAGCTGCATATACGGCCACCCCCTGGGGGGGTCCGGACTGCAACTCAGGGCTTTGGGGACGCAGCTCAGCCAAAGGCAAATGTCCCCGCTGAACACGTCATTCCCGGCTGAGAACCACCAGCTTATGGTGACTTCTGTGGATTTATAATAAGCCTGGGAGTCAGGTGGGGTAATTCTGCCTCCTCCTGCGCCGCCGCAGCTAATCTAGGACCGTCTCATTTCCGCGTTATTTTGGACGCCCTTCCTTTCCGCTTTGGAAGCGTTTGTGTACAGTCAGTGCTATTTCTTTTTTGCATGTTCGGTAGAATTCACCCGTGAGGCCATCTGGGCCTGGAGTGCTCTCGGGGGGAATTTTTCTTTTTCTTTTTTGAAACCAAAATTCGACCTCTTGGATAAATAGAAAGTGATCTGGGTTTCTATTTCTTCTTGTCGTTCTTTTAAATGTCCTTTCAGCATTTTCAAATGCGACTTTGATTTTATAGGGGAGTAGATTCGATTTTATAGGGAGTAACTGCGTTCGTCTCGGGCACACGGCGCGGCGGCCGCGTTACACACACACCACTCATTCTCTTTCAGGTTCTTTTCCCCAGCAGGTTGTTTGACAGCGCTGAGTAGGGTCCCCTGTGCTCTCTGTTTAGATCCTTGTTCTTTATTTTATAAACAGTGGAGTGTGTATATTAATCCCAGACTCGTCATTCGCACACCCTCCCCCTTTGGTAACCTTGAGTCCGTTCTCTCCGTCTGCGAGTCTGTTTCTATTTTGTAAATAAGTTCGTTCGCACCCTTTTCTTAGATCCCACATATAAGGGGTCTCATATGGTGCTTGTTTTCTCTTCTTCCTCTTGAGGGGGCTTGGAAAGCCGCCCTCTCTTCGAGTTTGTCTGTGTCACCTGCACCAGCCCGGGTGCTGGCCTAAAGCTGAGGTGTCACTCCCTTGCAGTTTTTCTGCGGAATCTGGAGCGACTCTGTTTCTGTCGTGTGGAACCCTGGTCATTTCTGCCTTCTGTCCTTTTCCGGGGGCAGGATCCCTGGCTCACGGGGTCTCACCCGACTTTAGAAGCTGAGCGCTCGGGGCACTGGGGGGCCCGAAGTGGAGCCTAGTCCCACACGTGAGGTCTCAGCCTGGGAAGGGAGCCCCTGCTTCTCAGCCGCTCACACCCCAGATTTAGCCTCAAACACAGATTGCTGGGGGCAGGGCGAGGAAAGCTGCCTTGCTGGGCCCCCACCCCTGGAAAGAAAGCCCACCAGCGGGGGCCGGGGCAGGGTCCCTGCGTGCCTGGCTGTCCAGCCTGGGGGGGGGTCTGTCCTGCTGAGCTGGAGCCTGACGGGAAGGGGGGGCACACACCTTGGTCCAAAGACCACAGACCCTCACGGTTCTTACTGAGTTCGAGTAGATTTCATGGAATAAATGTTTCTTCACTTGAAATGGCTCCAGGATCATTTCCAGAGAACAGCTATTTGCATTGAAAAAACAAACAAAAAAAAAAAGCGAAACCTCTCCGGCTTCACATTTGAGTGGCTCTGCCCTCCCTGTCACCTGCAGGCAGCGTCCCCGTCACTTTTACAACTCAGTGAACTCGGAGTGTAAGATTACCAGGACCCCTCCTCCACCCCCGGAAAAATTAACACCTGGTGAAAATGAGGCCGCAACGATGTCCTTGCCAATGAGCCACTTTTTCTCCTTCACTGGCCGCGGCGCGGTCGGGCTCTCCCTCCCCCGGGGCAGGTGGCACAGGACTTCCCGGCCTTGGCCCGCGTGTCAGCCGGGACCGGGTCCTGCTGACGGACCCCTTGTCTACGATGCTCAAGGTCATGAAGACTTTCTCCTTCGCTTTATTCCAAACGTCGTGCAGTTTCGTGTTCTGCATTTTGATCTATGATTGATCCAGAGTTAATTCTGTGCTAAGAAGGAGGTTTAGGTCAAGGTTCTTCATTTTGTTTCTCTCTTACTGTGGCTTATCCAGCTGTTCCAACAGCATTCGCTGAAAAATAAAGAAAATCTTTTGTTTCTGGGTTTTTTAATAGTGTCTTTGAAGTAGAGTGATTTCCGGACTTTTAAGTGGTGTCTTTTATCCCCCCACCCCTTTTAGGGCCACACCCGTGGCATATGGAGGTTCCCAGGCTCGGGATTGAATCGGAGTTGCAGCCCCCGGTCTACACCACAGCCACAGCAACGCGGGATCCGAGCCGCCTCTCCCACCTACACCACAGCTAGCTGCAACACCAGATCCTTAACCCCCTGAGCGAGGCCAGGGGTCGAACCCGCATCCTCATGGATCCTAGCCGGGTTCGTTACTGCTGAGCCACGGAGCTCGTAAGCAGTGTCCTTTTGGCGATTTTTGAATTTGGGGTGATTTTAAAAGGCTCTCCCTTCACTAGTCAGCTGCCTTTGCCTTAGGCCTTGTTTGCACCCAGCTCTGTCTACACCTGGTGCTTCCATGTGGCTCCCCGTGCCCACTCCCTGCCGGCACCCTGTCCAGACCCTGGAGCCTTCCATGAGTTTTCCCCTCAGAGAATAGCCACACTTCCAGCTGTATTTCTCTTGTTCGAAGTTGCTTTGGTGATTTTAATTCTTTTGCCTTTCCCATTTCACGATCGGATGAAATTTGATTTTGTCTCTAACTCCCAAAAGCCCCTGCTCATGTGTTTAATGGAAGCGCATTACGTCTGTACGTGGAGTTGGGGAAATTGACGTCTTTCCTGTTTGGACGCCTCGGTCCGGGCACAGCCTCTCTCGGCATCATTCAGCGTCTTTTTTCCTTCACCGGAGTTTTAGCCTAGAGATCCTGTGCGTGTTTTGTCTCACTTATTCCTAAATATTTCGTTTTCTGTGCCTTTTTAAAAGTAGATGTTAAGTGTGTATTCACTGATTTTAAATAGACTCTGTTTTTTCTAGAGCAGTTTTAAGTTCTCAGCAAAACTGGGTGGAAAGTCCGGATTCCGCAGAGACCCTGTGCCCCCGGGGCCCGGCGCCCCCCGCGCCCCCATGAGGCGGGCAGCCCGTGGACTTGCACCCGCACGTCCGCAGTGCGCCCTCGGCCTCGTGCTCAGTCGTGTACGTGCTTGTTGTCTGTTTTTGCTTCGCTGTTTCTGAAGGTCAGGCTGGGAGCGGCCCCTTTCAGAGTCTCGTCTGTCCCCCACCCAAGCTCTCAGCCCGCGGTGGGGGTGGGGGCCGCTTCCCTCCTCCCAGCCCCCCGAGAGCCCTTAGGAAGTGGCTGGTGGAGTGCATCAGGGCTCCCCTCCTGTCAAGGGAGGACTCTAAGGCAGCACCCCAAAAGCTGGGGGACCGGGCGAGGGAGCCCCACGCCTCCCGGGTTTTCCACTTGCTGGTGTCCCCAGGCCCAGGGTGGGTGGGGGGCATGAAATGACAAGGACACCAGAGGGAAACTCAGCTGTCCTCCACCCTCACAGGGCAGTCGCAGGGCAGGAGACGAAGTAAACCGGCCCCGATGGCCCAGGACGGGGCTGGCCCTCCGAGGACGCGCTCACCGCCACCCGGGCGCCCAGGTGGGGGGTGGGCGAGAGCCAGACGGGAGGGTCACAGTCCATAAATAAGTGTATCCATACACTGAATTTTGAATATCCTAGTATCTATATGACGTGCATGCATTTGAGAGTGCCTGCGTTTAGTCTTAGCTAAACTTCTGCGAAAACCTCCGCTTCCCTCTCCTTCCACAACACACACCCCAACTTGCTGCAGTTTATTTACTTACTTATATTCATGTAAGCATTTGTTTACTTATATGTAATTATATTTTAATGTAATACACTTAATTATAAGTATACTCGTAATTAATGCATATTATACATGATTATATATATAATATATAGACTTCTGCATTCATGCAGGTACAGCACAGCTGGATTTGATGTCATAGCACTTGGTTGAGTTTGAGGTCAGGAATGCAGGTCTGTGGGGAGTTGCCTGGTGACTCAGAGGGTGAAGGACCCAAAACTGTCGCTGCAGCGGCTTGGGTCACTGCTGGGGCGCAGGTTTGATCCCCGGGCCGGGAACTTTCATGCGTCACGGGCGAGGCCCCCCAAAATAAAAGAAGAACACAGGTCAGCGTTTTTCTCCTTAAAACACGTTTTTGGTCTCAGGATAATGCCGACCCCCCAGCGGGTTGGGAAGGCTTCCTCCCTCTTCCATTTTTTGGAAACGATTGTGTGAAATCGGTGTTATTTCTCCCTTAAACTTTTTGTCTGGCTCACCAGTGAGGAGGTGGATTTTCATGTGTGAGCGCAGGTTTTTGACTTCAGCTTCTTTGATAAACGTCAGGCTATTCAGATTATCTATTTCTTCTCTAGTGAACTCGGCGGTTCACCCTTCGAGACACCGGTCCTGGCTGCCGAAGGGCCGCGTGGGCAGCGGGGTCCTCTCCACTGCGTCCCCGCCTTGCCTGGACCTGGGGAAGGACGCGCCGTCCGGGACAGGAAGCCCGTGGCCGGGGACCGCAGGTGAACTGAGTGTGAGCCGTCCCCTGGCGTCCGCTCGGCCCCGGGGATCTCCGTCCACTGGCGCTCGCTCTCGGTGCGGCTCCCCCCTGCTTTTTATGCTTTTCTGTCGTGGACTCAGTCTCAGCCGGAATCCTGAGGCCGGGTGGCGCTGCGTCCTCGGAGTCCTGCCTCGTCCCTGCCAGGCTGCTGTGGCCACTCCCCGCCCGAGACCCCTCCAGCGGCTTCTCGGCCTGCGGGTTCCGGGACTGAAAAGTGATGTCAATTTGGGGCCCGGGCTGGGGGGCAGGGGGCTGGCTTGTCACGTCTGCGGGAGACTCCAGCCACCCAGAGGTCGGGCTCAGGAGGGCCAGGCCTGCACCGTCCCCCAGGCGGAAGTGGCCATCTAACCGGGGGCCGCAGCCTTACGGCTTCAGCTCCCACCGCGCGGGTGCCAGGCCGTGTGCAGACTCTCTTAGGTTCAAGGCCGGAGCTCCTCGCTGAACCCTGGGGCTCTGTTGTCCTAAGAAGGCCTCGCGCAGCCGGGGGCTCGGGAGGCCTGGGGCCGCCGGGTGTGGGCCAGCGTCTGGAGGCAGCGTCCCCGCAGCCAGCGGCCAGGGTGCCGGTCAGCTGCTCCAGGAGGACCCGGACTTGAAGGAACCGACTTGCGCCATCTGGAGGCGCGGAGACTCTAGACGGAGCTGCCTTTGGCGTTCGGAGGCTGTTTCTGCGGACAAGCCAGCAGGAGGGGCGCTACCGACAAGATCCAAAATCTGCAGCAGAGTTTCCCTCCCTGGGGGAGGGGGGGAGAGGAGAGCTGTCTTCTGTTCAACTCCGAACTTCACCGGCTCAGGCATGGCCCACCTGCGTTGCGGCGGCCATTGGCTTGACTCAAAATCTACCAAGATCGGGGCTAACCTCTCCCACAAACACCCTCACGGAAACATCCAGAATAATGCTGACTGAAGACCTGGGCGCCGTGGCCCAGCTACAGTCAGGAGCTGATGGGTCCTACCTTGCTTCACACAGGACCAGTCATGCTTCCTCTAAACAGGAACTCCAAATTTGCTGCCCGTGCATGAACTACTCGAGCTTTTGGATGTGGCAGCGCCTGAATCTCACGGAGGCAGTGGGGACCCACTGCGGGGGCGCCCTCCACCCTGGAGCCCATCAGCCCGGGAAGTCCTTCCTTCTGAAATGGGGCGGAGGCTTGTCTCCTATAAACAGCTCTGCTCCCTCCCCTAGGGGACCAGGGCTCTGAGGCCTCCTTTCCCTTTTTGCTGTGGCTGCTGGGGAGCTTACTTCCCTGGGCCTGGATGCAATGATGTGATTGCATTTTCCACTCTTTCTTTCGGGGAGTCACATGCTTCCTGAACTTTTGCTCTAAAACGGCCCACACCCTCTGGCATTCCCGTGACTCAGTGGGTTAAGGATCCCGCACTGCGTCAAGCTGTGGCGTAGGTCACAGATGCGGTTCACACCTGGCATGGCTGTGGCTGTGGTGTAGGCCGGGAGCTGTAGCTCCGATTCAGCCCCTAGCCTGGGAACCTCCATATGCCACGGGTGCGGCCCTAAAAATAACTACATTAAAAATTAAAAAATAAAATGAAATGATGTACATCCTCTGGGTGAGTCAGCTGACATCCAAGGAAACCAAGGCAGATTCAGGCTGGGGACAAAGTGACACTGGCTTAGACCCTGGTTCTGCACTTGCAGGCTCTGTGCTTGGGGCAAATTCCTTTCCCCAGTCCCATGTGTGCAATTATTCATGTAGGTTAGAGTATGTGAAATATTTAACTGAGGGCCTGGCACATGACACCCCGCACAGGTTAGCGATTAGTATTATTTTTCCATCACGTTTTGCGGTTCGGGGAAGCACAAAACTGGACCTGAATGCAGTGGGCACCTCAGGCCAGCAGGGAGCGCTCCTGGCCGAGGACAGCGCGGGGGAAGGTGCCAGGCCTTTCTGGTGCCCAAGCCTGGTCCCTGGGGACACAGAGCTGCTGACCCCTGGGGGTCAGGGGACGCCTGGGGAGGAGGTGCCACCCGCCCTTTGCTGGCCCAGGGGTCAGGGAGAAGAGGCCACAATAGAAGGGTGTCTGGCGTGACACAGGCCTTTATCCTGGTGACCCAGGATGAATGGGGCGCCTGGGTCCAGCTGTGGGCGGGCACGAGAGAGGGCAGCGGGGGGCAGGAGGGTGGGGCTGGGGGAACAGAGTGGCCGCCTTCCCTCCCCTCGGGTACCACCTCGAGGTGAGGCGGCTGAGATGAGGCAGTGCCTGCAGCAGGGCTGGAGTCCCAGCCCATGGGCCCCGCAAGCCACTGGCACCCAGCTGGTGAGTGGCCAAGGAGCCCACAGCCCTGGGGACGCCAGCCTTTCCTGTGACCCGGCCTCCAGGAGGTCGTGGAACCCTCGCTGAGTAGGATGGAGGCCGTGGCCAGCTCGGGGTGGGCCAGGGGCCTGCAAGCCGGGCCCAGCGGCCACCAGGGACCCGGCCTCCCCCACACCTGGGCCTTCCTGCTGAGCCCAGACTGCCCCCCTGAGCCTGCGTGTCCCGTGGGCCCAGGAGGGACACCAGCCCCAGACGGGCGCCCGGAGCAGCCACCTCCCGGCCATCTAGGTCCCAAGCAGAGATGTGTCCCAGGGGTGTGCGTGAGCCTGGCACCACCGGAGCAGAGGGCCTGCAAATGGCCCCCAGGGCCCCAGCCTCTCCCCGCCGTCCCACCATCTTATAAACCAAGGCCCCTGGCACTGGCCTGGGTTCCGTCGTGGTCACAGGCAGGACCTGCAGGCAGACGGAGGGATCAGAATTCCCTCTGGGCCACCTGTACCCAGAGCCTCGCCCAGCTGCGTGCCTGACCTGTGCCTGGACTCAGCAGCCAGGAAATGCAGGTGCAGTGGGACCAAGGTCAAGGGCAGCTGCTGGACGGCAGGAGCCCAGCCCCTGGGCACAGACCCCCAGACAGGGGTCTCCGTTTTCCTTACTGCTGTGCCCTGGGCGAGGCAGGCAGCCTGACACCTGCAGGTGCTCAGAAAATGTGAAGACAAGACCAAGGGGCGGGGCGGTGAGCTGCGTCTGACGACAAAGACCCCAGGACAGGAGCCAGCAAGGACAACGCGTGGGTGGAAAACACGGTTATTCAAAGTGATGGGAGGTCCGTGGACACTGGGAGTCTCAGTTGTCCCTCTGTCCCCCTGTCCCCCGTTCTGACCGCACAGGCAAGGCTGGCTCAGGCGGGGAGAGGGAAGGGAGAGGGGAAGGAGGGAGTGACCCGCCTGGCCTGGAGCCTGGGAAGGGCTCGGGGGAGGGGACCGAGGGCTCTGAGAGCTTCGAGGCTGCTGGGGACTCGGGCAAGGGGGAGAAGGGGGCTCCTTGTGGTCACCGCAAAGGGGCGCAGCTCAGGCCAAGGACCATGACAGGGTCGTTCCCTTCCCTGGGGCTCAGGGGCAGCCCAGGACTGAGCTGGCCGTGGTCTCACACTAGGCAGAAGTGGACCCAGCAGACATCAGAGGTCAGAGCCTCAGACGTTGTACTGGCAGCACACGGGCACACGGCAGCTGGACTGGGAGCAGCCAGAGGAGCCACAGCCCCCCTTGGAGCCCCCACAGGGGCCACAGCCCCCTTTGGCACAGCTGGAGCAGGCACAGGCTGGCACACAGCGGCACACGGGCACACAGCAGCTGGAGCCGCAGCCCCCGGAACAGCCACAGCGGCCCATGGTCCTGGCGGGCGGAGGGGGGAGCAGGTCAGAGGAGCAGGTGCAGCGAGAGGGGAGGGCCTCAGGTGTGGAGCCTCCTGGGCCGGGGCCTCTATATACCCGCCAGGCTCGGGTGAGACCTGGGCACGTGGTCACTTCCTGGCTCCAGTCTGTGCCTTTCCCAGAGAAAATGGTATTTGCTTGTTTGTTTAATCTTAAAATAACTTCAAGGAGGTCATAGCTTTGCACTCTTTCTTTGCTTCACTGTCTTCCCTCACGTGTCCCCGGAGAAAGAGCGAAGCCCGCATTTCTGTGCTGGCGGAAGGTGACGGGCAGGGCCGTGACTGTGGTGCCCAGCTCATCTTGGCCCTTTGATTAGTGTCGTTACCACTGGAGCTGTAACTGGGGGCCCAGAACCACAGCACGTAACCTCTCCCGGCTCTGCAGGCAGAGACGACCGTCGGGCCGTGGGTGGGCTGCGCTCCCCTGAAGGCCCTGGGCGGTGGGGAGCTCCCGTTGTCCCTCCAGCTTCCAGGGGAGGGGGGTGGGGGTGGCGAAGGGACAATCCTTGGGCCTCCTGGGCCCTTAAGTCCTCTGTCTTCACAGCCTTTCTCCCCTGTGGGTCTGCACCTCACGTGCCCTCCGCCTCTCTTGCGAGGACACAGCTGGCGACTCGGGCACTGTCCCATCAGTGCCACATGTCCTAAGCCGATCACAGCCCCATCATCCATCCACCCCCACGAAGGCGGCCTGCCAGCTCGGCCCCCGGGCCACACCAGCGCCACATGCCTCTCAGTACAGCCTCTCAGCAGGACATGTGGTGGGGGTGACAGGTCACGTGGCCTCGAAGCCCGGTCCTAGAACCACCGCCAGTGCTGTGACCTGTCAAGGAGCCTCCTGGTCCCCGGTTTCTTCCTCTGCAAAGCGGGTCAGCGGCCGCTTCCAGGGAGAGTGGGTGAGAAGCCACCGGCCCTTGGCAGGCTCCTGGGAGAGCACGGGGACCACGGTCCCACTCCCTTCTCAGCAGCCCCCGCCTGGGCCGAGGAGGAGCAGGGGTGGGGGCGGGGAAGGACCCAAAGGCGAGCAGAAGCCGCTGCGAAGTCCGTGGGCGCCCCCTGGTGTCCAAGTCCCGGCTCTGCTGGCGGCGTGGCCGGGACCCGGGGCTCTGAGCCCCAAAAGGTCTGGAACCGCCAAAGGCACGGGCTGGGCACAGGCTGGCGCAGAGAAAGGGCAGTGCGCGGCCCCTGGAAGGTGAGCTCAGAGCTCTCGGGACCGCGGCCCATTTCTCCCGGGAGCAGGGCCCTGGCTTTGAGGTGACCCAGGTTCTCCCCTGGCCCTCCCTTGGCGAGGACCTCGCTGAGCTGTCTGGAGCTGGAAGGGACCGAGCAGGGGAGGGTGACACGAGCAAGGCCCTCCCCTCGGGTCACACTGCCCGTGTGTGGGCTGGGGGCTGTCAGGACGCTGAGCCCCCGTGTACCCCCACGGCTCCAGCCGGCTCCCTGGGCATGGGGACCGCGGGGTCAGGCCCACGAGGAAGCAACTCCACCTTTGGCAGCTTCTGGTTGGCACTGTCCCTGTCCTGTCCCCTCCAGGCCCGGTGCCCAAGCCCCTCCACATCACCCCGGGGTTGTCTGGTAGACTCTGGTCCCCTCCGGGACTGTTGCCACGTTGCTTTTCCTCTCGGAGCTTCCCTTTGTCAGCTCTGAAATCGCGGTCCCGACAGCAGGGCCCATCCCCTACTGATGAGAAAATCAAGTGGGAAGATGCCAGGCGGGGGGCCTCCTCCAGTGACGGGAAATTCGCGGGAGGGGCCGCCACCTGCTGGCGGGAGATGCACATAGCAGGGGACCTGCCATGGAAGGAGGGCCGGTGGCCCAGACACCGTCTGTCCAGGGAGAGTGACCAGCTGACCTCCAGGGTCTGCGGTCTGCTGGGTCTCAAGGGGCTATGTCCCCAGCTGGCCAGGTACTCACAGGTCCACGGAAACACCTGAAGGCTCTGATGAGATTACAGCTCCCCTCGCCTGGGCCACCAAGATAAACAGTGTAGATGCAAACTAGGCCGGGTACCAGGCCAGCAGGGGGACCTGTCTGGAGACGGGCAGTAGTTATTTTGCTTGCTCCCTTCACCGCTTTTTCATTATACATAATCCTTCAGTTCAGTCTCTGTCTCATCAACAAAGGAGATACAGACACAGCCTAAGAGCCCTGGGCCTGCCTCCAAATGCTGGCCCAGCCTAGCGGTGTGGGGGCCAGGTCAGAGGTTTTGGGAAAAGGCTGTGATCAGGGAGAGACTTGGAATGAGGCATCCGGGAGAGAGGCCCTGCGGGCACAGATGTCGGGGGGGGGCGCTGGGGGACAGGCCAGCACAGGCCTCTGTGAAGCCATGGGACAGGCCTCTGAGGGGCTGTTTCAGAACAGGGATGAGGCCACCCAGGCTTCAAGCAGCTGCCCAGGCGCTGAGCACAGCGGGAACCCTCCCGGGGCCACTCTGGAGCTGCCAGAGGCCTGTTCCTCCCTTAGCCCACAGGGTGTTCTGCAGGGGCCCCAGATCCCTCAGGACCCGGGATTCCCTGCTCTGTTCCCCTGCTGGGGCAGGTGTCACCAGCAGCCGCTGTCCCCCACAGGCTCCAAGCTCGGCTCCATCCACCCGGGTCACGGACCAGAGCCTCACCACGCCCAGCACGGCAGGCAGTGTGGACAGGCAGGTGTGCACTGGTTCCGCTCACCCCCGAGTGCCCCGCAGGGATGGGGGCACAGGCCAGATGACACCTGCACGGCCAGCGAGACTGTGGCAAGCGGCAGACACGGCAGAGAACAGGAAATACAGCAGGAGGAGCAGACACTGCTGCCCAGTAA
>PVHT021183730.1:64887-77752 GCA_004024745.2 Catagonus wagneri
GGCTGCTGGCCCTGCCCTGGCCGTCACCGCGCGGGGACCTGCCTTTGGGGCGGGAGGGGCCGGGGCAGGCGGCCCTCGCAAACAGTCCTTCACGCGAAATCCTCGCACACCCTGGTTTTATCCCATTTTACTTGTTTTCCATCTGTCCTGATTTTCTTTAATGATACCAGTTTGATCAAGTAAAGCATTTAAGTGAGTCCAGACGTGACAAGCTGCTGCTGTCCTTCAGCCTCCCCTCTGGGTCGCCTTTCCCGTGCGATTTACTTGCAAGAATAAGCAGACGCGTGCGGGTTCCCATTTCCTCTTGTTTCTTAGGTGCCCGTTCGACTACAACACAGGCTCCTTTTTTTAAGCTTATCATGTCATAGAAAAATCACTTTTTACTTTGAAATAATCATAGATTCACAGGAGTTTTAAGATATGGACCTAAGTCCCTCGGAGCCCTCCCCAGTTCCCCCGTGTTCGCTCCCCGGAGCCAGAGGAATGCGTGGCCCCAGGACCTGCCTCCGCGGGGTCTGGACTCCAGGGCCAGTGCACTGTAAACACAGGCAGGTCACAGACCCGTCCCCTCCCGGAGCCCCAGCTACGCCCGCCTGGTTTCGTGGCTTTAACTTACAAAAGTTGTTTTAATTATGGTTGATTTACAGTGTTCCGTTGATGTCGGCTGTACGGCCAGCGACCCAGAACAGCCACACTTCCACGCGTTCTTTCCCTCGCGTTATCCTCCGTCCTGTTCCGTCACAAGCGACGAGACGCTTCCCTGTGCTCTATGGCAGGATCTCACTGTGTGGCTAGAACTTTGTTTCAAAAGATGGATGCACTGAGTTGCACAGAATGTGACTGTCTGAGGCTGGCTTCTGCCCCTCGGCCCAAGGCTGGGGACCCAGCCACGTTGCAGCGCGTATCAGTAGCTGATTTTTACCCACAGCCTGTCCCCGACGGGCTCCACACTGTTCGTTGATACAGACAACTATGAACAAACGTTTGCGTTTTCCGTTGTCTTCCGTTTGCGTGTGTATGTGACGTGTTTTCACTTCTCCAGGATAAATGCTCGCTCGGCCGTATGACAAGCGTGTGCTTACTTTTGTAAGAGACTGTCACGCTGTATTCCTGCGTGGACGTCCCCTCTTACAGTGCCATGCTGTGCGTGTGACTTCCAGCGTGTGGCACTGTGCACGTTTTTCCTTCTAGCTGTTTTCGGAGGTGTGAGCTGTTCCCTCCTCGGAGCCCTGACTTGCATACCCGTCAGGGACAGTCACTGGGCATCTTTTCACGGGCTGGTTTGCCCCCACGTCACCGCAGCCATGAGGCGTGTCTCCTTGTCTTTTGCCCACGTTCAGTCTCCTTGCCGTTGGGCGCCCAGCATTCTTCACACAGTCTAAATGTGGCCCCTTGTCAGCTACGCAGTTTGCAAATATTTCTTTCTAGTCTAGCTTACCGTTTCCACCTCCTCACAGGGGCTTTCGCAGGGCACGTTTTTAATTTTGTGATTTTTCCAAAAAAATATATGAATCATGCTTCTCACGTTACATCCAAGAACTCGAAAGTCCTCCGTGTTTGCTTTTAAAAAGCGCGCAGTGTTTAAATCTCTGATCTGATCTGAGTTAATTTTCTAATAAGATGGTCTGCGGTTTAGGTGGGGTCTCTTTTCTTTCCGGATGATAATTGCTCGATGAAACACCGTTTGGGGAAAAGACTTCACTTCCTCCAGCACGTGGCTTTTGCGTCTTCGTGAAATCCTGGGTGTCCGCCCTGTGGGGGACAGCGCCTGGACCCGGACCCGACCCGTTCCAGTGACTGTGGGTCCACACCCTTGATGGCGGCAGCCTTAGAACGCGTGTGAAAACCCGGGGCTGTGGTTCCTCCAACCACAGTCTGAAAAAGTAATAAAAAATTACCTACTCTAGTTCTTTTGCCTTCCACTTAAATTTTAGAATCGGTGGGTTTCTACAAAAATGAAAGCAGTTTTCTTGTGTTTTGCTAGGAATTGTGTTAAAGCTAGATAGATCGATTTAGGAAAATTAAAATATAAAAGCAATCTACTACAGTAGTAATTTACTAGTGGGGTCATTTACTGCTTTAACATATTAAATGAAGAAAACTGCATGGATTATGCCCCAAACTATCCCCAAGCCTGGACCCCTCTGTGAATCGCCTTTTCATCCGCAGCCCATTTCCCTGAGCCCCTTGTCTCTCACTCGACTTGTGTAGCCCATTTAGATGTTAGGAATATTCGTGTTTTCTTATTATATTTGCTGGAAGTATTTTTTCTGAATCTGTGACTGGGTGGTGATTTTCTTTCTTTCTGTCTTTCTTTCTGTTTGTCTGTCTGCCTGTTTTTTTTTTTTTTTTCTTTTATCTTTTTAGGGCCACATCCACGGCACAGGGAGGTTCCCAGGCTAGGGGTCAAATTGGAGCCGCAGCTGCCGGCCTCCACCACAGCCACAGCCACGCCAGACTTAAACCGCATCTGCAACCTACACTGCAGCTTTCGGCAACGCGGGCTCCTTCACCCACTGAGCAGGGCCAGGGATGGAACCCGCGTCCCCATGGATGCCGGTCAGGTCCATTACCACTGAGCCACTCCGGGAACTCCGGGTGGTAATTTTCGGTCGGGAGGTGATTCGCTGCGAAAGAGCTGGGTTTCCTCCCCGTCACCGCCGCTGCTGCTGCCTTTCACGCACGCAAAGCGCCTCGAATTCGCATCCGCCTGGTGTCCTTTCAGAAATTTCCTGTTTCTATGCTCCTGCTGAGATGGCAGCCCGTCTCTCACCCCTTCTGGTGTCTAGGCTAAGCTTTCGCTGTTTCACCCCCGCTGAGCAGCGCTCGTGGCCGTCGCAGGGCGGGCTGGTCACCGCGTCCCGAAGCAGGGCGGGCGGCCTTGCCGGAGTGGCCGGTGTGTCCCACGGCGCTCTTTGTCTCACGGAGACTGGGCACAGTGTCCTGGCCTCCTGGCCTTTGCAGTTCGTTGCTGTGTCTCCCTGGGCAGCCTGCTCAGCCTGCTTCCTTTGCATTTGGCTTTTTCAAAAATTTCATCGCTGCTCTGCATGGGTACCCTTTACAGAGAATCTCACAAAAGTTTGCTAAGGTGACACTAGCCCTTTATTTCGCTTGCGATGGCATTCAACTGGGCTTCGCCTTTGGAGAACTGGCTTCATTCTTGGCTTTCCCATCAGGGAACTTGTTATTCGTCTTCATCGATTCAGCGCTTTTCTTTAGCAGAGTAGGCTCTTAAGACTTTACTTTTTCAACTCCGTTTTCATTTATGTTAGTTTCTTGCAAAGGAGTTTCCCATAGTGTGATTCCCTGATGTTTAAACTATAAATGGGACATGTCGTCCCGTGAGATTTTCTATACGTGGTGCACAGAAAATCTGTTGATTCATAGTGTTTTATCTCATACTGTTTTATTCGTTCTGCTGGTTTTGTCACTTCCTTTTAAATATTTTTCATTGTATTTACAATTAAAATAATATTTAAATTGAATATTAAAATAATATTAAAATTTAAATTATTGATATTAATATTTAAATTGTTTGCATTGTATTTTTTATCTTGTCACGGTGCCATCATCCAGAACAATGCCAAGTAAAAGAGGTGGTAGCTTTTTTCTTCTAATGTTTCACCTTTAAATGAAGTTTAATGTCGTTTCTGATGGCTGACTCTCAGAAGTCAGAGACAGTGCTAGCTTTTCAAGTCTTGCCCTTTTTTCTAAAAAATGAATGCTGAGCTTTAAGCTTCAGGACTTTGAACTTGCAGCTTATATTTGAGATGTTCATAGATTTTCATCATTTGTGAAGTTTCAGGGTTCCATAAGTGGATTGAGTGTCTGCCAGCCTTATCTTTCTGGAATAATCCATCCTCAGTTTGGTGCCTGGCACAGAGCAGTCGCTCAGGAAACACTGGTGCCTAAACAGATGAGTTGGGGAAAAGGAGGAGGAAGCCCCCCCGAGGTCCTGGCAGGACGGCCCTGGGGCATCCACACCCCACACCAGGGCACAGGGTGGTGACAGTACCGCCACCGCCAGAGAGGAACCCAGACTCAGGCCGCCCCTGGCCGGCCAGACGCATCCTGCGGCAAGGTCTTGGCCGAAGAGGAGGCCGGTCCCTCCCGGGCAGAAATCTCTGTCCCCCGGCTCTCCTCTTCGCTCACAACGTCTGCCTTCAGCAGAGTTTCACGAAATGACGAAGGGGGCAGCGTAAGCAACAGCTAAAGCGGTCACTCACTGGATGGAGGAACTCCTGCGGGGGCCTCCGTCGCAGTCCGTCTGAGGAAGACCTAATGCAGGTGCTGAAAACAACTGTTACAAGAAACCACGGGAGAAACCTCCGTCGCCTCGGTATGGGCGCGACTCGTTACTCCTGACACCCAAAGCGTGACCCGTAGAGGAAAACACCGGTAAATTGGACTTATCGAAATTAAGATTTTTCTTTTATTTTTCCAAAGACACCATCAAAAAAAAAAAGCCACAGATTGGGAGAAAATATTTGCAAATCCTATAGCTGATAACAGATTGCACCCAAAATATGAAAAGAACTTTTACAATTTTTACAACAGCAAAGCTGATGAGAAATGGACAAAATGTCTGAATACACATTTTACCAGTTTCACAATTTGTGATGAATATATCTGTTGCCCTACACTTCCCAGCAAGCATGGCCTCGCTGCGTCCTGGTCATTCCAGCACTGCTGCTACTAACGTTACTTTTAATTACCTTATATTTTCACTTAGGATTAGCTCCCTAACAGATCGATCTGAGTTTTTTTAATTAATTTATTTTGAGTTTTTTGGCTGTCCCCAAAGCCTACAGAAGTTTCCGAGCCTGAGACGGAACCCAAGTCACGGCAGCAACAACGGTGGATCCTTAACCCCATGGGCCACCAGGGAACTCCACCCTAAGATTTGCACTGTTATGTTATTTGGTTCCCAGACGTATGGGATTTTTGTGACCTAATTCGTAATAATTTTGCCTTGTGGTTGGAGAATATATGTTATGTGATTATTTGAATATCAAAAGGCTCCATTTACGGAGCCCCGGCTTTCTTTAGGTCCATGTACAACCCGTGTGTATTTCCACATTTTTTTATGGCTGGCTATCCTGAGTCTTTTTTAGGCAGCATGTTGTTGGAGCTTTTACTCCTTTAATCCATAACCTCCTGTTCTTTAGCTGGCAGATTCGATTCGTTCGCTTGATAGTCCCTGCTGACCATGGACTTATTTCTGCATCTTAAATGATGTTTTCATTTTCCGTATTCCCTTTTTGTTTCTTTTTTTCCCCATTACCATGCACTGCTGCATGAATCAAGTTTCCTTCCACTAGTTTAAAAAGCATCCATTCTCTCTTCTCACAGTAATTACCCTGAAGTTAACTCACTGTTTAACCTGAGTGTCTGACTCCCCCTGCTCAGAGCACCTCCCGCTGCGGGCCTTGTTGGCGCTTTCTCTGTGCACCTGTGTGCACGTAACTACCATGTGGAAATCTGCTTCTTGACTGTCGTGAAGAGAATTTTTCTTATTTGGCTTTTTTTTTTTTTTTGCTTATTTTGCTTTTTTAAGGTCGTACCCACAGTACACGGAGGTTCCCAGGCTAGGGGTCTAACAGGAGCTGTAGCTGCCGGCCTGCGCCACAGCCACAGCCACGCGGGATCTGAGCCAAGTCTGCAACCTACACCTCGGCTCACGGCAACCCCAGATCCTTAACCCGCTGAGCGAGGCCAGTGTCCTCATGGATGCTAGTCAGGTTCGTGACACACTGAGCCATAGCAGGAACTCCCCGGCTCTCGCATTCTTAAAAGATAATAAATTTAATAAAATAGTTGATCCCCCTGTTTCATCTTACCTTTTCAAGTACCTGCTGGAGAGTGCTCTTTAATCATTTCAGCGTTTCTTCAGAAGGTGTTTTCACGTGGGATTTCTGCGACAGCGCTTCTGAGCCCGAGCCTGTTGAAGGCCCCCTGTTAACGCTCCTGCCATCCGCACACTGACAGGTGTACCGGGCCGGACGGACCCCGGCCCGCCGACCTGCTCTCCTCCCGCCCGCGACCCCGAACCGCCCTGCTGTCCGCGCCCCGCCCTCTGGTTCACCTTCTCCGTGGAAAATTTAGAGCTCGTGCTATAGCAGCGTGTGGGAAGGAGAGGGCTGATTCTTCACTCTCTTAATAGAAGGCTTTTAAAAAGTGTTTCTTTCATTCTGGAGAAACCCTCTCGACTCTTTCCTCAAATATTTGTCTCCCTCCGGAGCGGTCTGTCCACATCTGTTGTTTACATGCTGGTCCTTGCACTTCTCTCGTCCGTATCTCCGAGTTCTCCTTTGCTGTTTTTCTCCATTAACCTCTCCCAGCTTGTTTTGGGCAAAGTCACACATGTGGCTGCTGCCTCGCTGCTTACGCGGCAGCTCAGGCCCTCGTGTTCCCCCGGAGGCACCAGACAGAGTGCCCGGGGCATGGGGACAGTCACCAGAACAGGACGGGAGGAGAAAGCAGTGGGAGACAGGTCTGAGGTCAGGGAAAGGCTTTATTTGGAGAAGCCGCAGCTCTCGGTTTTAAACACAGGGGTGGGGACATCGGTAGAAGGGGGCACTGGGATGGGGCAGCGTGGTCCCTGCACGACCTCACAGTCACAGGGCCGGTGGTCAGGAGCTCAGACCTTGCGCTGGCAGCAAATGGGGACACAGCAGCTGGACTGGGAGCAGCCACAGGAGCCACAGCCCCCCTTGCCACAGCTGGAACAGGAGCAGCCTGGCACACAGCAGCACACGGGCTTGCAGCAGCTGGACTGGGAGCAACCACAGGAGCCACAGCCCCCCTTGGAAACCCCACAGGAGCCACAGCCCCCTTTGCCACAGCTGGAGCAGGCACAGGCTGGCACACAGCAGCTGGAGCCGCAGCCCCCACAGCTGGAGCCGCAGCCCCCGGAACAGCCACAGCGGCCCATGGTCCTGGCGGGCGGAGGGGGGAGCAGGTCAGAGGAGCAGGTGCAGCGAGAGGGGAGGGGCTCAGGTGTGGAGCCTCCTGGGCCGGGGCCTCTATATACCCGCCAGGCTCGGGTGAGACCTGGGCACGTGGTCACTTCCTTGTGTTTATTTGCATCATCACCTAATGAAATTTGTTTACTTTAATCTTAAAATAACTTGTTCACTATAATTAGGTCACACTTTGCATGTTTACCTTTCGCCTTTTTCTAAAAGTCAGCCTGGGGAGTTCTGGGGTCCCTGTCACCTCCTTTCTGCAGCAGAGGACACAGGCCTGGGGACCGCCTAGCACGAGGAGCTCTCTGCTTGTCCCTCCCGGTCCCTGTGTCTGCGGGACGGTCTGTGAAGGGGGAGGACCGGGTTCCGGGAAAGCCCGACTTTGGCCCTGAGGTCAGAAACAGCCACGTGGCGGGGTGGGGGGCGGGGGGTTGGATGGCTTCTCGGGGTGTCAGAGCCACGAGGCCCCCCGGCCGGAGCGCTGCCCTGGGCCGTAAACCGAGGAAGCCGTTCTCCGGGAGCCCGTGCGCTCCGAGAGACAGAGGCTGAGATTTCAGAGCAAAGGGCCTCGAGGGGCGGCCAGGCGGGCTCGGCCCTGCAGTTCAGGTGACAGCCCGCAGGCTCCACTTCCCGCCCGAGCCTGGAGCTGCACAGAATTCATTTGCCCCAAGTGCCCAGTAGCGTCTGCTAAGTGCCCGCAGGCCCCTCGCGCCCCGGCACCAAGCCCAGCACCGGCTCCCGGGTGTCACTGCGGTGCGGGCCTCAGGGCGTGGCTTTGCCCCAGGGCTGGATGTCTGGGGAGCCACCAAGCGAAGGCCTTCCTGGCCCCACGACAGCGTCACCAGCAGACGCGCCCAGCGCCCCCACCCTCCGGCCGCAAGAAAGGTGGTCTGGTTCCCGGTCCAGGTTCCTGGTCCGTGTCTCGGGAGAAAGATGCTGAGAACCAGCTCGGGGAGAGGCAGTGCGGGGAGTCTGCGGCCACGCAGACGGCGAGGACACGTCCACGCCTCCAGGACAGGACAGCCACCTGCTCCCGCCGCCCTGGCCCCGGGCCCGAAGCAGCAGCGCCTGGCGAGCAGGACACCGGGCGGTCCCGACCCAGCACCTCAGGGGCTGAGATGTGAAAGGACTCCCGCCCCGCAACTGCAGCCTCTCATCCCCGTCACTTCCCACCCGGGCCGCCCCTCCCCGGGGAAGGACAGCCGCCCCGGACGAGGGCGGGTCTCCAGGCCTCTGGGCTTCTGCAAGGGACAGCGGCAGCCCTGTCGCCCGTCGCATCCTCTTCAGTGTTCGGGGAGGGCTGAGCCCGGCTGCCGGCGGCCCATCCTGACTCCTCACCACGCGTGATTCGGGAAACATCAGCGAAACTGATGAATCTCGCCCAGTCCGATCGGTAACGAGCGCGGACAGGCGGACGGTATCAGGACCACACACTGCAGATATTAAACACGACACAAAGGGGACACGACGAATAAATCTGACAGCTTCCCTGCAGTGGGCACGATTCTTCAAAGACACAAACTGTCAAGTCTCCCCACAGAAGAAATAGATTGAAAAACAGAATAAAGGAGTTCCCGTTGTGGCTCAGCAGAAGAGAACCTGACTAGCATCCATGAGGACACCGGTTCGATCCCTGGCCTCGCTCAGTGGGTTAAGGAACAGGCGTTGCTGTGAGCTGCTGTGTAGGTCACAGATGCGGCTTGGATCCCGAGTCGCTGTCGCTGTGGCTGTGCTGTAGGCCGGCAGCTGCAGCTCCTGTTAGACCCCCAGCCTGGGAACCTCCATATGCCGCGGGTGCAGCCCTAAAATGACAAAAATACAAAAAAAAAAAGAATGAAATACAGTCCCTGCCTCACACGGTCTGTGGAAATGAACTTAAAATGTGTCATAGACCTAAGTGTAGAACATGAAAGCATAAAACCTCTAGAAGAAAATCCAGGAGGGGAGTTCCCTTCGTGGCTCAGTGGTTAACGAATCCAACTAAGAACCATGAGGTTGCGGGTTCTATCCCTGGCCTCGCCCAGTGGGTTAAGGATCTGGTGTTGCCGTGAGCTGTGGTGTAGGTCACAGACGCGGCTCGGATCCCGCGTTGCTGTGGCTGTGGTGCAGGCCGGCAGCTGCAGCTCGCATTCAACACCTAGCCTGGGAATTTCCATATGCCCCAGGTGTGGCCCTAAAAGGAAAAGCAAAAACCAGAAACCCCTGCAGCTTTAGCTCTTCGAAAGACATGGTGCAGAGATGGGAAGGGCCTGGAAACAAATGTTCACGAGTGTTCGTACCTGATACCGGCCTTCTACGTGGAATGTACACCTAACCCCCAACCGTCAGAAAACAGCCCCACTCAAAACGGGCAGAAGTACACAGATGGGAAAGTGCTCCCGCTCTGAGCCTCTGCAGCAAGGGAATTAAGGCCACAGTGACACGCTGTCACCTGTCAGCACGCTCCCGAACGGGGACGCACATGGCAAAACCGGGCCCTCGCTCGCCGCTGCCAGGGAGCGAGGCGACGCTTCAGAGAGCAGCTTGCCGCCCCTTAAATGGTTAAACCCTCACTTCGCGAGACCCAGCCCTTCCTGTCACAGACACTCCCTGAGAGCAACGAGAGCGCGTCACCTGCAGCGGGCAGAGCCGTGGGGCTCGGATGTCCCCAACAAGGGAGCCGACAAACACCCGGCCTCCCCCCTTGGCGGTCTCCCCGCACGTGGGGTCCCACTCAGCAGCAGAGGCGGGAAATCCCGACCCGACAGGAGCGTGGACGAGCCTCAGACGGGGCGGCGCGGAGAAGCCGGCCGCGCAGAGCACTTGGTGTGATTCCGTAACTGGAGTTCCACTGCGGCGTCTCTGCAGTGCTGAGACGCAGGTTCGATCCCCGACTGCCACAGCTGCAGCTCGGCCGTAGGTTGCAACTGTGGCTCAGACCTGATCCCTGGCCCAGGAACTATTCATGCTGTGCCCCCCCCCCAAATTATAATCGATACACGATGGCAGGAAAATCAGGGTCACACAGGGACGAGGCGGGTGAGCCAGTGGAGAGGGGAGGGGGTTACGAGGCAGGAGGGGCCTTGCAGTGTTTGCGGATGAGGTCAGCCTCCGAGCTGGCCTCCTTCGGGCTCTCGGAGAGGCAGACGGCCCTCCACGCGTGGCTGGGCCTCGTCCGATCAGGCGAAGGATGAGAACAGCAGACTGACCTCCCCACAGGGCGGGACTCCTGAGCAGGCGGCCCTCGGTTCCATCTGCACCCTGGGCTCTCCCGGGTCCCCAGCCCGCCAGCCCGCACTGCAGCATCTGGACTCTCCAGCCGCTAGAATCGCACGCGCCAGTTCCCAGGGACAACGAAGCGCTCCGTGAACGCCCACGGCCGTTGTGTACAGGCCGTCCTGTGTCCGAGGGTGAGGGTCCCGCTACAGCCCCGCGGAAGGGAGAGGCAGCCGCGAGGGGGTGGCTCCAGCATGCGACTCTCCTGCCCCGAGGCTGGGTCCGCCTGCTCGGCGCGCACAGCTGCCGGGAGCCAGGCTTCCAGGTAGGGACTCCAGCGGGAGGGGGGGTGACGGCGGCGCGACGCCTGCCAAGGCGAGGGCCCCCCCGGCTGTCAGCCGAGACCCAGGAGGAGACACTGGCCTTGGTGGCGTCCCCGTGACCCTCTGCACTTTTCCCGCCGCCAGAAGAAAAGGTTTCCTGCTCTGCGAGCAGTTATGTCACTGGCTCTTCACCCAGCCCAGGCCCCTCGGGGCACGGGGCCCTCGGCGCGCGCGACCTTGGGTGCCCGCGTGATCTCCCCAGCCGGTGCTCCTCAAGCGTGCACTGGACAGGGCCTGGCGGGGAGGCCTGAGACCCCAGCCCTCCCGGCCACGGGGACACGGCTTCCGGCGTCCCCCTCTCTCCTCCCGCCCCGGCCCCAAGCCGCAGCCCGCAGGCCGTCCCCCTCCCCGCCGACAGGATCTGCTCCGGGCAGGCAGGGGCTTGCTGGGGTTGGTCAGGCGCTGCTGGTCACGGAAGCACAAAGCCCCAAAGGGGTGGCTCAGGGGCCCCCGAATCCCCGTGAGTGGACAGCCAGACTTCACTGGGGCAACAGGCGCTGTCTTATCAGGAGAAGCAGCCGGGCCATCTGTCTCCTTAAAAACCGCCGTGCCGCCACCACCGGACAAGTTCTCCTCTGGCATCTCAGGAAACGCCTCTCCCACGGGCAGAGGGAGAGCGGCTGTGCCCGTCACAACACGACCCAATGCGTGCGGGGATCCCGGTCGGCTGCAGCTCCCGGCTCTGCCGTCTCCAAAGGACGGGATCCGCCCGCGACCCCGCGGGAATGGGTCGACCCCATTCGCAAACGTTTATGATGTTTGGCTGCTGATGGCTTTTTAAGCCACGGCCCCAGGTGCCACATCTGGGCAGCCAGGTAGGAGTGCAGGTGTCCCCTCCTTGGCGCCAGCGAGAGTTCCAAGCCCGCCACCTCCTGCCACGTGAAGGAACCGCACCCTTGGCAGCAGCCCCAGGCCAGCCCTGCCCTGGGCACCTCTCTCCAGGGGGCCTCGCTGTGTCGCGTCAGGACCTTCCAGCCTCTCCTGGGAGGGCCGTGGGGTCACCAGTCTCGACACCGGAATCTGTAACCAAGCCTACTGATCTGGGGGAGACGGGACCCAAACTCAGCGGGGCTGAGATGTGCTCGCGCTTAGGCCCCCGCAGCTGGAGCCAGGCACCCCGGCCTCCCCGTGGGCCCAGGCTTGGCCCACGGCGCCAAGTGACACTGCGTCTGTATCTCTGCGCAGTGAGCAGGACACACCCGGGGACCAGAAGCACGTCTCAGTCCCCTGGTGACCCCCCCATAGCCCATTGCAAGTCAGTGTTCTAGAAACAGGTACATGTTACTTACTTACTTATTTATTTATTGTCTTTCTAGGGCCGCACCTGCAGTATATGGAGGTTCCCAGGCTAGGGGTATAACAGGAGCTGTAGCTGCCGGCCTACACCACAGCCACAGCAACGCAGGATCCAAGTTGCATCTGCGACCTACACCACAGCTCACGGCAACACTGGATCCTTAACCTACTGAGCGAGGCCGGGGAACGAACCCACAACCTCATGGTTCCTAGTCGGATTTGTTAACCACTGTGCCACGACGGGAACTCCTAGAAACAGGTACACGTACCGACGAGATTTTCTGGAGGCCTCGGCACCCTGAGACAGCGCTCAAACGCTCGGCTAACGCGCTTTCTGAAGACCCCACCAGTTCCAGTGGGAGCCGACGGCAGCGTTACAAGCCTGAGCCGGCACCACTTCTGGCCGAACCCGAGCCCACGCCTGTGTGGGGACGAGGCTCGGAGTCGGCAGGCAGCTGACCGGGGCCAGAAGATGAAATACTGTGGGTTCAGGGGACACAAGCCAGCTCTGCCTCCTGGGGACAAAGCAGCCGCAGAAAGTCTGCAAAGGGGCCGACGGCCAGCTCTGAAACGGCACAAACCCGGCTCTGAAACGCGGACTTCGAGGAAACTTCCCGAACATCCACAAGCGTTAGGCTTTTCTCAGTCTTTCAAAACTTTCAAAAATATAAATCCCAGTGCCAGCAAAACAAGGGGCAAACGGGGTACGTGGGCCGGAGTCTCTAGGCCAGAAAGGGGGGCAAGGCCAGGCCGCCTGCCCCGGGCCCCTCCCGCCCCAAAGGCAGGTCCCCGCGCGGTGACGGCCAGGGCAGGGCCAGCAGCCAGCGGCAAACAAGCTCATCCCCGACCCCGGCCTTCTGACCGGCCACTGTCCTTGGTGCTGCCACGCAGCCAGAGGCAACCTCGGGGCCTCCCAGCCCCAGGTGCCCGTGTCGGACGGCCAGGGTCAGCCGGTCTGTCCCCCGGCCGCGCCCGCCCTCCCCGGGGATCCGGGAAGGGGCCCCGGCAGACCCTTCTCCCCGC
>PVHT021183730.1:83922-118526 GCA_004024745.2 Catagonus wagneri
TTACTGGGCAGCAGTGTCTGCTCCTCCTGCTGTATTTCCTGTTCTCTGCCGTGTCTGCCGCTTGCCACAGTCTCGCTGGCCGTGCAGGTGTCATCTGGCCTGTGCCCCCATCCCTGCGGGGCACTCGGGGGTGAGCGGAACCAGTGCACACCTGCCTGTCCACACTGCCTGCCGTGCTGGGCGTGGTGAGGCTCTGGTCTGTGACCCGGGTGGATGGAGCCGAGCTTGGAGCCTGTGGGGGACAGCGGCTGCTGGTGACACCTGCCCCAGAGGGTTGGCAACAGGACCTGTGGTTACTGGCATCCGGTGACGGTAACAGGCGGATCCGGCAGCTCAAAGTAGGGTTGAAGTTCTCGCCCAGTGCAGGGCTCACATCAGCACCTTTCAAACAACGAACAGACATGTGGGTCTCACCTGCTGGGTGCCCCCACCGACCTCACGGCTCCCCCCTCCGAGGGCTCCCTGCCCAGACCTCGGAGCCTTGCTCCGCCCCCTGAAGCCGCTTCCCATAGTCTGCTCCTCAAGAGATTCCTCCTGCCCCCCATCTTCTCTCGTCCCCCCCCCCTTAGTGGACATCTGTGTCCGTGATGTCCCCAGAACGACCCTCCCGCGGCTGTGCTCACACACGCCTTTGAGATCCACTACCTGCTGTCTGGCGCTTGGCGGGCGGGTCGCAGGCACCTGCCGGCCGCACAGGCTGCCCCCGGCCCCATGCTCCCCATTGTGGGAGAGCCACCGCCCCCGGGGAGCACCCTGGGCGTCGGCGGGGGGCCTGCTCCCCCTCCGGCCCCGCGCCCCACCCATCAGCGGGCCGTTGTTTCCCGCCTGGGATATGCTTCACACGTGTCCACGTCTCCAAACCGTGGCTGATGGCCCCCCTCAGGACCCATCTCCGCCCGTCGTTTGTAATGTGTCTGAAGCTTTGTTCTCGGAACCTGGCCGGTCCCCGCCATTCTTCCTTCTGTCTGACAGCCTGTCATCAGAGAAGAGCGACAGTGGGCTCCGGAACACACAGATCATCGCCTCTCACCGCCCTCTTCGAAGTCCCAGTGGCGCCCCGCTGTCCTTGGAAGAAAAGCTTAAGCCTCCGCTGAGTCAGACGCTAGTCACGCAGAGCCCGGGCTGTGTGCTCTCAGGCATCGCGACATCGCGGCGCGCGAGGCGGACGGGTGGAGGGGTCCCCTCTCTTCCCCACATTTAATTTCTCTTTTTGTTTTGTTTTTTATTACAGTATTATTGCACCAGTTTTGCTGTGACGCATAGTGACCCATTCATATATATATCGTCCTATGTTGTCTTCCATCGCGCGCTATCCCGAGAGACTGGATATGGTTCCAGAGCTGTGCAGCAGGACCTCATTGCTTAAATAAGGTCAGTTAATTCAGTTTTAGACTTGATGGCCTGTGGTTCTAAACGTTTTTGTTTATTTCCGATTATTCCATGCTGTAGCCACTTGTATCACTGGTGACGTCGAGTGAAGGCCCGGGCTGCGGTCCGCGTATCAAGCAGGACACAGCGTCTTCACCAGACGCACGAGGGCTGTTTTCTGCCCGGGGTGCACACAGGCGCCCACCCAGCTGCGGGGCCTGCTTCGCCCGTTCCTTCCCTTCTCTCCTTTATTCTGTGCTTTTACTTTGATCTTTACTAATTCACTTTTATCGATTCACCTCTTTTTAAAGAAAATATATCATCCGAAACTTTGTGTCTAGTTCCTCTGCAGGCTGTTTTTATTTCAACAGAAGGCTCTCCGCACGCAGGATATCTCTCTACATCCTGACAAGTTTTCTTTATTTTGTCCCTCCCTTTAAATATATACACACTTAAAAAAAAACCTGACCACGGGGACTAAACGAATAAGACAGGGGCAAAGAAATTAAAAAGAAAGTCTCGCGTCAACTCCGATGGCGACGTCACATCTTCAGTAGGAGCACCTGTGTGCTGTGAACTTTCACCCAGCTTTCTGGCCGATGTGGACACGGAGGAACTGTTCCCCTTTTCCGGAAACAGGAGGATTTTAAGGTCGCATCTGAGATGTCGTGCCTTCTTCTCAATAGCTGCCTAGCAGTCCGTGGCTGAGTCGTGTCGCCACGCAGGAAACATCTGCCGTCCGTGAGAACTCAGAGTCCTTCCAGATCGGCTGTCCCGTACCGCTGTGCAGGCCTCGCGGCCCACGGCGCAGCGGCGACACCGTGCCGGCCCGTTTCAGTCAAGGCTGAGAGCCAGAGCAGGCTGGCGGAGCGCAAGGGTGCTGGCAATTCAGACGAAAAAGGCAAAAACAGAAGGACTAATACAAATATGGACAAAGCACCTAAACGAGGACTCCGTCTGCGAGAGGAAATATTCACACCCAGGGCATGTGACGGGACCGGGAGCAGTCGTGCAAACCACAGATGCCTGCGGTCACCCTCCCGGGCTGCGGAGGGAGCAGGGGGCCAGCAGTCACGCCAGGAGGGGCCCAGCCCATCCCTGTTTGCTCAGGGTGCTCCCCCTTTCCCACTGAAAGCCCCACGCCCTGGGAAGCCCCACGGACCTGCCCCCCGGCAGCTGGGGCCAGTTCAGTCCCGCGGTGGTTGGTCAACAGCAAACTAGGGGCTCGCAGGCACCTGCCCCCGCCGCCCCAGCTCTACCGGCCCTGCCGCCCAGCACCCCAGCACCGCAAGGGGCGCCTCTAGCTGACTCTTCCTTTTCGTGGCAGTAGTTTGGGGTCCACGTTTTTAAAGTTCTGATTCCTTTCCGTCTTTGTTGGACACCAGGGTTCGTAACAAATGGAGTTTGAGTTCCAGCAGCTTCCTCGTGGGCGTGTACAGAGGGTGGGTTATTCCGACAGGCTTTCTAGCAACCAGCCGTCTGTCCCACTAACACCCCAAAGGGGACAGCTGGGGGGCTCAGGCGCTGCCTCCCGCCGAAGAAGCGGGGCTCTCCCTGTCCCCCGGCAGCCGGACACTCCTCCCCGGACCACATAGGAGGCCCGTTTCCTGCACCAAGACCCGCCAGCAGCCGCTTGAAGGAGGCGCCCTCCCCAGGCGGCCGTGGCCTCTCCCGCCGGTGCGACTGCGCCCAGGGCCTGCTGACACTGGGTGTGCGGGGGCAGCGAAGGCCGTGGCCACGCAGCGGTCAGAACTGGAGGGTGTGGGAAACGGGTGAAGAAGTGGATTTCAACCCAGACCCAACTCAGCCTCGGCCTCCGTCCTGCCCTTGTCCCCTCAGTCGCTGGCGCAGTAAGGGGGGCTCGAGCGGTGCCTGGAGCGCCTTCTATCCCAAGAAGCCTGGGGACACAGTGCCCTGGGCCCAGAGGCTCCACTGAGCCCTCTGGTCACGACAGCCCCGGGTCCCAGCCTGGGCTCAGAGGACGACCAGCTCAGTCAGGTCAGGCTCCGACCGCACCCAGGGCCGTCCCCCTTCCCGGCCGCGCCCCTGCGGCCTCTGACTTCCACGCGGTGCCGAAAGCTGGCCATGTCCCCATCTACACCGACTAGGGGCCTGGCTCTGCCGCAGGTCTGCTGCCGGCACCGCGCCAGGCAGCACAGGGCACGCCCCGGCCCCGGGCATGCGGGCTTCTCCCAAACGCAGGGGAGGTGCCCCCGAGGGAGGCACGGGGTGCCCGGTCCTGCGCACAGATGCAGACGCCCGGCTGCAGGGAACAGGTCGGGCTTCCCTGGGGTCCTGGCCGTAAAGGGACACGGAGACAAACGGAGATTGACCCAGAAGGGAAGGCCGAAGGGCAGCTCCCCAAAAGCATGCGGCCCTCGGCGCCCCGGACCCCCGGCCCCCAGGATGCAGACACCTCTGCCCGCGGCGCCCAGGCGGTCACTGCCCTTCCCGCCTCTCCGGGAAGGGCCTCCATCCGTCCCGCATCCCCCCACCCCGCCCCGGGCTTTCTGCCGGTCAACAGTGCCATCTGGTGGCCAAAAGGAGCATTTCCGCACCTAGGACCCTGCCCAAAGCGACTTGTTCTTATCTACCACTCAGCCAAATGCAGGCGCCCACTGAATTCAACGGGAAAGAGTTAAAGCTCCTGAAAACCTTCTTTAAAAAGCAGGCGGGGGCGCCTGTCCTCACCTCGGCCTCGTCCAGAGCGTCCGCGGTGGGGTGGATGGACTGGGTCTCGGAGCAGCAGGCCGGGATTTTCGGGGGAGGGCCCCAGAGGTCTGCGCCTGTGGCTCCCGGCTTCTCCCCGCCTTTGAGGCACTGGGGCCATTTCGCTGGGAGAGGAGCAGACCACCCGGTCCCGACGTCGCAGGGAGGGCACGTGGTGTCCAGCTCCCGGGACAGTGGACGCGGCTCTCCAGTATTCACGAGTGACCGAGCACTTCCGGGGGCATCTGGCATGCCTATCGCGGTGGCTGATTTTGTGTGCCAACCCGGCCGGGCCTTGGTGCCCAGCTGTTTGGTCAGACCAGTCTCAATGCTGCCATGAGGGCATTTTCCAGATGCGATTAACGCTGAAATCAGTAGGCTCGAGGCACAGCAGACCCCCGCTATCGAGCTGCAGGGCTCCACCAATCGGTCGAAGGCCTTCGGCACAAGGACTGAAGCTGCCCCCAAAAGGAGGATTTCAGCCTCAGGACTGCAACCCAGGGACCCTGCCTGGGCTTCCCGCCTGCCACCTGCAAGCGGAGTTCAGACGTGACCCCCGCACAGCTGTGTGAACCAATGCTTAGGATAACCCTTACACAGAAAACCCGCGGCAGGGACGCACGCCTCGCTTCTGTTTCCCTGGAGAGCTCAGCCGGCTGCACGCGGACCCCGGCACCGCGATTCACCTGCGACTGGAGCACAGCGGGGCGCGGCGGGAGCCGGCCAGGGTGTCAGGAAGCAGGCGGGCTGGCCTCCTCTCACTCTCTGGGGCTGGCGGGCTCGTTCAGTGGGTGACCACCGGTCAGTGTGTCTGCATGCACTTATGGAGCGCCACTGAATGCCCCTCACCATCACCACGTGAACACAGGCCCGGTGGCCAGCAGCGACTCTAATTTTTTAACTTTGTGACTTAGGTGATTTTTCTGGACTTCGGGCTCTCTGCTGGCACAACAGAGAAGCGGGTTTTTTCTGCCCCATGTCACCTGCGAGGCCCTCAGTGAGCCTCTGTACTTCGCTCTACTTCGTCTGAAAACGAGGGACGCGGGAGCGGCCGGCGGGAGCCAAACCCACGTGGAAAGCGGCATTTCTCCCGTTCCGTCTCGGCCAGAGGCCCTGGTGACGCTCTGAGCGCGAGGGCGGCTATGGGGTGCCGTGGTCCCTTCCTGGCACCGTGGTCCCTCCGCTGTCCCCGGAGAGCTGAAGGCAGAAGGGGCCTCGGCCCCAGATCCTGGCCTGCGAGTGGCAAGACCTGCCTCCAGCAGGGGGAGGGACATCCTTGTCCACCAGCCACCCCCCCTCCCCGGGGTCCACACTCAGAGGTGGCAAAGGGGCAGCTTTCTGGAGACAGCAAACACGGCCCTGCCGGTTTGGGTCACAGCGGTCGAACGCGAGCACCCACTGGTGCCGGGAAGCCACACCCTCCCTGCCTAGGTCCCCTGCTGTCCGTCCCCCCACCCTGCTGCCCGCACCTTTCTTCCCAGCTGCTCTTGGTCCCGGAGCCGCCCCAGAGCCTCAGCTGCCAGAGGGCGCTCGCGGGCCTGAGCGGCAGGTGCCCGCAGGTGCTGCTGGCCCCGGCCTGGTGGGGGCGCTGGGAGGCGGAGAGGGTGATCTTAAGCCCCACGGCAGCACAGTCACAGAGCGACCCAGACTCTGGCTGCACCCCCAACTGAGCTTTTGGAGGAGCCGCGGGTTGACCCTCATCTTCCACGTTTCCACGTTAAATCGGGTTGAAAAACTCAACGGAAGTGCCTTTTTGCATCATTTTAACGGCGGCCAGAATCCCCAGGCTAAAAGAGGATGCTTTGGGATGCTTTTACAGTCAAAAACAAACATTTCCAAAATGTCACCTACTCTCAGCAGAACTGCGCCTCCCGCCACGGATGCAGACGTTTCTCAGAGACTGAGGCCGCACGGTCCAGCCAGGCCGTCGGGCCGTGTCCCCCCCCCACCCCGGCCCTGCCCCCGCGTTCCCAGGGAAGAGTAGCTTTCTTCCTCCGCCTGCAGGCAGCGCCTCTCTGGACAGCCGGCCTTATCAGCAAGCAGCAGCTGTGGGGGAGATTAGCTCTTAAGATCGGCTGGATTTGGAATATTTTCACTAAGGACAGAAATGTTTGAAGATTCGAAGTTCCCAAAGCCAGTTTATCGAAAGGTATTTGGGCCTTTACAGACCAGTGTTGATGGCAGCTGAGACACGTCCGCTGTGGGACATTCCTCTGGGCTTTACGGCCACGACTCAGATTCTGGGCCCCTGGGCGGGGGCGGGACGGGGGGGGGTCAGAGCAGGATAACGGTCGCCTTTCCAGCGGCCGCTCCGGCCCCACGGTGGGAAATCGGTAGGAGGGACGCATTAAAACAACACAGCTTGAAACCCATCCCTACCTTAAGGAAAATTACAGGAAAGGACCATTCTTCTCTCCAAGGAAAATATTAGCCTTAACACACGCAGTGAATTTCCACTCTATACACACACGCGCGCGTACACACAAACACACACACTATTTTAGGCTCTCATTTGCCAATACCGAAATACTGCTTCAGCATAGTTTTTGTGATTAAGGACAAACGCCTACAGTCCTTCATACTAAGATTTGACCCACAGTCCGTTTTCCTCGATATCAGGCCAACCAGATTTTAATATTTTAATATAAGCACTAGAGTTGACGAAATGTCATCGTGGGGTCCCGAGAGCTGCAACCACCCAAACGCCCCTCGGAAGCTGGAAGGCAGGCTGCTGAGGAGACCCCAACGGGCAGAGCTGAACCAACGCCACGCGGCAACCGCCCCTCGGTCCTCGGCCTACGTGTCCCCGCTTTCGCCCCGCGCATCAAGAGTTAAACAGCAGAGAAATGTTTGTTCCCAAAAAGCTCATTAAGTTCCCTGAAGAAAGTTCCCATCCCACGGTCCCGGCTTAGCTATGGCTATTTCTTGTAGATAAGTTTGCTTTTTGCCTAGAAACCTTGCAAATAAGCAGAGATAAGAGGGGTAAAGTGAAAATAACTGCTAACAACTTGAAGTTTTGCAGGAGGCCTGTGATCCAGCCTACGTGAGCAACAGAGGAACACAGAAATGTTATCTTCCTTGAAGGCCAGGTGGCTCCAAAGTGTCTGCAGGCCACCTTGCCCGGCGCCTTCAGCCCTCCCGCGCCCCTTCCCCTGGCGCAGCAGAAGCCTGAGGTCTCCCCGAGGTGAGACGGTTCTTTGGGACATTAGTCCGCCATCTTCTCGGCCTGCTGGCTTCTGAATCAAGTCACTGCTCCTTTCCGCCCTCAGCTCCCCGGGAACCAGCCACCGAGAGAGAGCGGACCCCTGGGGTTTCACTTCAAAGACACACGTCTACGAATCTGCGTCCACCACGAGCAGCACTGCCCTGCTTCCTGGGTCGGGCGAGGCCTTAACGTCCCCTGCTCCTCTCTCCTGTCCCCATGGCCGCGGGGACCGACATCTTGCGGGCACACGCTCGGTTAAGCATCCAACCTGTCGTGACTCTGGCTCTTTGCAACAGTCAGTTAATATTGCAGGACAATTAAAAATAAGGAAAATCCTTTTGCCTTCATTTTTTTTCCCATTTCTGACACGATTCCTTTGTCACACAGCTTTAGACACTCTGGGTTTTTTTCCCACTCTTTTTTTCTCTTTGCATTTCAGTTGTTTATTTCTCTTCCTTTCTCTCTCTCTCTCTCCCTCCCTCTTTTCGTCTTTTAGGGCTGCACCACGGCATACCGAAGTTCCCAGACGAGGGGTCCAATTGGAGCTGCAGCCGCTGGCCTACGCCACAGCCACAGCAACACCGGGTCCTCGACCCACTGAGTGAGGCCAGGGATCCAGCCCAAGTCCTCACAGACACCAGTCGGGCTCCTTGCTGCCGAGCCACAGCGGGAAGCCCTCTCTTGTCCTGTCTTTAAGTCCAGATTCCTTCCTCAGCCGTGTCAGGTCTCCTGAGGAGATACTGGGGGAGGCGTTTTTAGTTGTTACTGAGCCTTCGGCTTCTAGCATTCTGGTCGCAGTCTTTCACATGGTTTTGACCTTGCTGCTGGGATTACAAGGGTGGCTAAAGGGCTCCCAGGTCCCCTCCCACGTGAAACCTTTGGACGGAACCACTATCCTCGCCCGTGTGGCCCGAGGCGAGTGACCCCTGTCTTTGGACAGTCACGAGTCCGGACCCCGGAGGCCGTGGTTCCCCCCAGGGGCTGGCGGGCCGCACGCTCGGGTCTGGGAAGCGCGTCCCCGGGTCTGCAGGCCGTGCGTGCTTTGCAGGGACAAACACGCCACTCACTTATCTGCTCTGGAGTTTATGGACATTTGAAGTGTTTCCAATCCCAGGATGTGTGGGATAAAGCGGCTCTGAACTTGCCGGCATCCGACTTTTCGGCTCCAGTCCCCGTCCGCTTCCGCCAGCTGTGTGACGCACGGCGCCGCGTGCTGGGTCCGAAGGAGCTGGTTCTGGAGCAGGACTGGGTCGGGCGTGGACTCCTCAGTAGCCGGGGAAAGTTCCCGCTGACCCGCCGCCGCCGGGCCGCCCCCCAGTATTCTGTCGTTTTCAGAGGCTGTTCTCGCACGTGGAGAGCGGTGTCACTTTGTGACTACAGTTTGGGGTTTTTTTCTAATGAGCAAAGATCGGAGTAGCTTTCACTGTGCCTTTTAGCCATTTGGGCTCATCCCGTCTGCCCAAATCTTTGGCCTGGTTTTTCTAATGGATGCCCCGCTTTTGAAAATTATTCACAGAAGTCATCATCATCATTATATTTAAATTATTCATGATATCCTGATACTGGTTCTTGGTCAAATATAGGCCTTTTCTTCTTTTTCTTTTTCCTTTTTTTTAGGGCTGCACCCACAGCATATGGAGGTTCCCAGGCTAAGGGTTGAATCGGAGCTGCAGATCCCGGCCTTCGCCACAGCCACAGCAACGCGGGATCCAAGCCTGTCTGCGACCTGCATCACAGCTCACGGCAACACCGGATCCTTAACCCACTGAGCAAGGCGAGGGATCGAACCCACATCCTCATGGATACTAGCTGGGTTTGTTACCGCTGAGCCAAGACGGGAACTCAAAATATAGGCCTTTTCAACATCTTCCCCCACTTTTCTGGTTGTCTTTTCATCTTCTTAAAGGTTTCTTTGGAAGGACAGATCTCTTAAATTTTAGATAGACCAAACTATGACGCTGTAAGAGAACACGAGGCATTGTGAAGCCGCCCGCCTGGGTTTCCTATAACAGGGCTATCGTTTCTAACCTCCCACGTTTAGAGGCGCAGTGCCCGCGGCGCTGGCTTTGGCGCGCGGTGTGCGGGGAGGGCTGAGCTCCCCCCTTTTCAAATGCTCCACAGCCCGGGGTGGCCGGCGTCCCCCCCAGAGAGCCGACCCAGGTGCAGAGCTCGCTCCACCACCCGGACGCTGACGCGGCCATGGCTTCCTGCTGCCCCGGCGCCCAGCTGCCCGCTGGCCTCCTCCGCTCTCGAGGGCTCGGCCTTTGAGCTCAGCTCTTGTGTCCGGCAAGGGAGGTCCGCCAGCTTCGTCCCTCAAGGTCACCTTGGCTCCTCCGGGGCCTTTGAAACTCGCTGTGCATTTGTGATCCTATTCGAGAGGGTCTTTACGGGAGTGGTCAAGTTTCAACGCGGCCCTTAGGGCGGCCCTAATCCAGTCAGTTTGGCAGCCTAGTAAAACGAGAAACGTTTGAGGGACTCGGGGAGAACGGCCTGGGGGGACGAGCAGAAAAGGGGGAGACAACCAGCAAACCGCCAGGAGCGGGGGAGGTGGCACCAACCGTCCGTCCCAACCCCAGAAGGCGCGGTTCGGACCCCTTGGTCGGGCTTCTGGCCTCGGGCACTGAGCGACCACGCACTGCTGTTGAGTCCCCGAGACCGTGACCCAGAAAACCAACGCGCCTGACGCACAGGGGACATTGGCCGGGTCCTGTGATGGGGCGTCTGGTTTCAGAAGGGCGCAGTGACCACAGCACGGAAAGCCAAGCCAGGGGCAGGGACACGGCAGCCCGGGGGGGACCCAGGCCCGTCGCGCGTCTGGGTGTGAGAGGAAAGGAAGACGGGAGGCAGGTCCCAGAGGGCCGGGCAGAGGCGGAGGGCAAACCCCCACGCCGCCCAGGCCCTCTGGCTGCAGGCCTGGCGTCTGATTTCCCGGGTTCACGGACGGCCAAGCGAGCCAGACGGCACTGAGGTGGCCCGTCCCTGGAGGAGAGGATTTGCCCACAAGCACGTCGCAGTGCAGGGGGGACCCCGGCCGCAGCGGGGTGCCGGCACGGCGGGGGACACGCCGCCTTTCTGAGCATGAGAAGGAAAGGAGGGGAAGAAGGAAAAACAGAAAGAAGCAGGGAAGGGAGGAAGCGGGGGGTGGGGGTCAGATACAGACGCTCAGGAGACTGGAACTACCAAAAATTAAATCGAGTCTGCTTAATCAGCTAAAAAGATTAATTTAAGATTTAACCCGTAACTAAGAAATATAATACTCTGAAAAGTTCCTAGAGAGGTTTGGGATTAAAAAAGTTGTGGTAGAGACAGAAATTAACCAACATAACCGAATAGCAGAGAGCTGAGCGCGCCTCGGGATCCGTTGCGGAGTGGCTGGGGACCACCTGTAGCTGCGAGGAATTCACCCGAACCCGTCCGTCAGCGCAGAGGCCCCGGAGCCCCCCGCGTGGACACACGGGATCAGGCTCCCCTGGGCGCCAGCATCCAGGGCCCCGGGGTCGGAGGTCTTGGCCGAGCCCCCGTCCCCGCGGCTGCCACCTCCCCAAGAGGTGCCGGGTCCCCGGGGGGGGGGGCAGCGGTGGGCTCGGGGGTGAGCGCTCAGGGCGGTGGGGCGGCGAGAGGGGGCAGCGGAGAGGGTGGCGGCCGGAGGAGGCCAAAGGCCCTGCTCCTCCCGGAGGGTGGGGCCCCGGGGGCTGCGGGTGTCGGGGAGGCGAGCCCAGGCCGCCGGGGTGCACGCGGGGCTGCCTGCCCGCCCCAGGGCAGCACTGCGTTAGGTCTGAGGGTGAAAGAGAAGTTAGGAGGGAGGGAGGGAGGGAAGGAAGAAGGAAAGAGAGAGAGAAAGGGAGGGAGGGAGGGAAGAAAGAAGGAAAGAGAGAGAGAGAGGGAGGAACGGCCAGAAGAGGGAGGAGAAAAGCGCGCTGAGGGAACCCCCCGGGCACCCGCTGGGCTGCGCTGTCCGCACAATGTCACAGCACACTAACCTCAGACAAGGCCACCCCAAGACCACAACAAAATGAGACCAACGAGGCCACCTGGCCACTGTGTCCTGACGCAGACAAACCCCCAACAGGGCAGAGGCCACCTCAGCTGAGACTGGCTGCGCAGGGCTGAGGATCAGCCCGGCGTGGGCCCCCCAGCAGACCCAGCCCCGCCAAGCCCCCCTCCTGCCCTTCTGAGGCAGGGGTCTGCCAGCGCTGTCCCCTCCGTCCAGGGCTGGAACTCAGCCAAGCGCCCAGGGCACCCCCAGCCCCGCCCAGGGCCACTGAGAATCCCGCCTGGCGCTCAGAGACCCCCCCCACCACATCCCCGCCAACAGCACCCTGGAGGCTCCCGGGAGCTCGGCTGGGTCTCTGGTCCCACAGCAGGTGGAGGGACCCAGAGTCAGGGTCAGATCCCAGATTCTGGAGCAGCTCGGGGTCACGTGAGCCCACCCATTTGTCCCGCAAACACTGACTGCGCTTCTGCTGTGTTTAGGGCGCTGCTGTTGACACAGAACAGAGTGGGGATCAAACGACTGAGCTTGTTCTCGGGGTTCCGACCCAAGGAGGAGGAGACCTACGCGACGGAAACAGGCAACAAGCCCGGCGGGCACGGGGGCTGCTGTCACACGGGCCCCGTGAGGCCAAGGCCGGCACGTATGTCAGAAGAAAGGAAAGTGAAGCCCTGGCCTTCACGCCGCCTGGGGCTGTGCCGGGCGTGCGGCTCCAGCTCAGGAGAAAACAGGGGGCGCCGCCGGCTCTGACCACAGCTTTGCAGACGCGATGACCCAAGGTGTGTCTAGCTGCAGGCTCACCGTCACATTCTTACGATGTCTCTTCCACCTGCTAGAAAAGCAAAACCAGCCAGAGAATCTGTATCTGGCGCTTTGCGGGTCCAGGGAACAGAACATCCTGCCGTCACGCGCCCAGAGACCGTCACACGCGCCTAGAGACCGCGGTCTACGTTCCTTCTCTCTTCCCAGAGTCTCCTGCTGCCTCCCCATCCGGAAAGGCGGCTTAGCACAGGGCAGCTCTGGGTCTGTCTGCCTCAACAAGCGCCCCTGGGGCCCGGGGTCGGGCGGCGGAGGGGGCCCGGGCTCAGAACAGCCCTCCTCCCCCGGGGCCCGATGCAGAGGGGCCGGATTCCGGACAGGGAAACGGGGTGTTCACGGGCGCACGTTTACGTCACTCCGAGGAATTGTCCCATGGCATCTCATGGTCGCCTAGTGGGTGTCGGTGACTTTTCTCTCCACCTCGTCAGGATCGTGGCGACGACCGATGGGTCTCGCCATCTATCCACGCGGCGCATAAATGTGTCCACGTTCAGCACAGCTGCATCCTTGGGCGGCCCCTTCACTGCCATGACGGGTTACCGTGGTAACGGGATGTGGATTCGGCGGGCAGTCCGGTGCCGCGTCTGTGCCCTGGGAACACCGGCGATTCCCTACGGCCCCTGTCCCCAGGTGTCCACGCCTACGCGATGCTGGGCCCGGGCGACACCTTGGCCCACAGAGGCCCCGAGACAGCCCGAGAAGGCGCAGCCCTCGGGGTCCGAGCGGTCTGAGCCGCCCCCGGGCCTCTCTGGGCCAGTCGGGGTTATAAACGAGGTGCGGAGCCGAGCGAGCGAGAAGGTCCGGGAAGGGGCGGGCCCTGCGGGGAAGGAGCCCCTGGTCGGGGGGAAGGTGAACCGGGTCCGCTCCGTCCTGCTGATGGGACTCAGAAGCTCGGGCACAGCAGCCGTGAAGCCAGCGCGTGAAATTCCGGGCAGGGGGACAGCCCGGAACAGCGGGCTGGCGTCTGCACGGGCCACCCGAGGTCTGAGGTCGGCAGGTCGGATCTTGCACTGGCAGCAAATGGGGACACAGCGGCCGGACTGGGAGCAGCCACACGAGCCGCAGGCCCCCTTGGCACAGCTGGAGCAGGAACAGGCTGGCACACAGCAGCACACGGGCACAGCAGCTGGAGCCGGGTCACCGCACAACTGCCTGTGCACAGTTCTTCCTCGGTTGTGCTTATTCATTTGCTGGACTTTGTGTTTTCACTGACTTCTTTTCCTGGTTCTCTAAATACTGCCACTTCCCCGTTGCCTCTGGACCTTGTCATTATCCTCAGGTGACAGGTGAGAGGCCAGCTTTTACGAGATCACCGGCTCCAGCAAAGACACGGACGAGGCCCACGCCACCCCCTCACGATCAACATCAACTACGTATTTGTGGCACTTCTCACCCTTCAATTACAGGATGACCGTGCGAGAAAGGAAACCCAGGAAATGCAGGGAAAGACGGCCACAGGACCAGGGCCCAGTGGGACCGGTCGGATTGGCTTCTCCGCAGCTCATCTTTCCGTCCAGCAGCTTCTCTTCCTTTCCAGCTGCGACCTGCATACAAACACAGTTCTTTTCTTCCAGACTTTTTATCCATGTCACTCAAGAGGCTTAACTGAAAAGGAGATTTTAAAGCCTAAGCCCAGCTCACACGTGGATGCTGCCCGATGCTGCTTCTCGGCCTCTCCTGGATGTCGGCTTGCTCATGATTCTTGGCTGTTATATATGCAGACTCATGACAGTGTTGCCATTTTTTTATTTTTTAATTAATGAATTACCACTTATTTTTTAAATTGTCATGAATTTCACAGATGAAAAGGTGTGTCTCATTTATTGCTTTAACTTCTTTTCTTGGTTGCCTTTTTTTTTTTTTTGTCCTTTTAAGGCCGCACCCGCGGCATATGGAGGTTCCCAGGCTGGGGGTCCAATCGGAGCTGTAGCCACTGGCCTACACCACAGCCACAGCATCGCCGGATCCGAGCCTCGTCTGCGACCTACACCATCCTAGAAACGGAACGGCTGCCATAAAAAGAGGCTGGAGAGGGTCAGAGGTCAGTGTGGGAAATGCAATCCGAGGACCTGCCCACGGGGGTCAGCAGACGCAGAGAGGGCAGCGACCACGTGGCCTCAGTAAAGACGCACATTCATGGAACTGAAATATATTTTTTAAACCTATGCCATTCCCCATGACTGCAGGAAAATCTGAACGTTTAGCCCCAAAGAGTATAACATGTTCCAGGAGGAAACGGATACAGAGCACTCAAGACCAAAGCCCAGGGTGACCGCCTGGAGAATTCCAAGGGTTTTAGAAAATGTTGCGAAAACAGAATTCCTGGGTTCCCGGGGCGGGCGGGTGCTGTTATCTGGCCGTCTGCAGATGAAACATCCTAAACCCAGGGGTACTGGCGCCATGTCCCCAAAAGCCTGATGAGATCAGAGCCTGACCCAGAAGCGGTTTATAGGCACACAACGCACTGAAGTCAAGCAAAACAGGCAGCCGGTCCCAAACAGGACAGAAGTCCACCAGGGCGGAGCCCGGGCTCCCAGACGAGCCCGTACAAGACCCAGCCCCTGGAGACTGACTCACATCAGAGGCCGGCGCGGGGAGAGGCGCTGGGGGAGAGCGGTCGGGAGTTCACCCGGGGCGACTTCGCCGGCGACTGCAGCGGCGCGTCCACGGGTCCCTTGAGTGCAAAGCTATAAACCGCAGAGGCCCCTGTCCCTCTGAGCACGAATGCTTCTGGTATCTTCCAGGGGAGCCAGGAGATCTGGCCGGAAAGCCGGGATCACAAACTTCTTTTGCAAGTTGCCTCTCCAGCCTCGGTTTTGGGTCCCCCCTCCGGTATCCCTGAGCGGCCCCTGAGCCTCCCCCCATTTTCCAAGGCTCCCCTAAGAAAGACCCCTGGCGCATTCCGGAGACATCCGTGCCTGCGGCACACCCCCTGGAAACACAGCACGGCTTCCGAAGTTCTTAGGTTGACGCTCAGACCTCACTCACTCCTCTCAGGCGCCGACGGCTGCATTTGGGAGAACGAAGCCACCGTTTCTTTCTGTAACGCAGTCCATCTTCTCCCTGGCACACAGTGTGGCAGCCTAAACACCTGCCCCACATGACCGCCCTGGATGTGGACACCAGCCGTGCACCCACTGGCCTGTCCCCCAGCCGGGCAGCGGGACATCTCCCCGGCCGCGGTGACCCCGAGCGGGTGCTGGGGACGGAGGAGGTTCCATCCCCTGCACGGGGCTGGGAGCTGCCGTGCCCCTCAGGGATCCCCCGGGAGCATCAGATGAGCTCTTAGGAAGGACAAGGAGCGTCTCCTGACACACAGAAAGTGCCACGGGTACGGCCACGGGCACAGCCAGCCACGCCACTGTCCCTGATCGGTGACGCTCTCAGTTGCCAAGCCCCCACTGCCCCTGCTTCCTGGCCCGCCCCACCCTGACCCAGCTCTGCCTCCTGGGGTCCAGGCTCCACGTCTCGGAGGCCGACCCCCTCCCTCCTGGTCCCTGAAACTTCAAGCTTCCACGTCGTTCCAGAATTGCTCGGGAGCCCCTCACGAAGCCTCAGGGGTGGTTAGACCTGGCTGCACGGAACCAGCATTCTCCAGTCCATCGCTGCGCTGTGGCAACGCCCGCTTGCTCAGTGTCACCCGGTTCAGCAAAGGACCGGCCTCGCTGGGGAGCAATGCTGGTGGCGGCCGCCTGCCCTGTGTCCCTGCCTCACTCTCGTGTTTGAATGTTGAGCGGATCTGCAGCCTCGCTGAACCCCCGTGTGCTAACCCTGTCCCGCGGGTTCGGGGGCTTTTCCTCGTAGAGGGGCGTGGAATATATCTGCCGTGGGGTCTCAGAGCAGGTTCTAGCCTGTGAGGGAAGGTACCGGCTCTCGACCTCTGGGCAGCTGTGTCTTGACCGACTTCATCAAAGCCACTTTGCCGCCCCTGCTGAAGCCATCGTGAGACTTCCTCCCCCCTCGAGGACACCGCTGTCAGGCCCGGATGTGGCTGCTGACGGGGGACCAACCTAACTTTCCAGGAACAAGCCCTGCCTGGCTGTGCCTGCTGCTTTTTAAACGGCCTGTTGGACCCTTGCAGTATTTGGCCTAGAAATGCTGCATCTTCTGTCCATAATGAAGGGTCCATGCCTCCTCCGACGCGCCGACCCGGCCTGACTCCGAAAGCGAAGTTCTGGCAGCGTCCTGCATGCGTTCGGTCTCTGTTTCCTGTGATTCCCCAAACTTGAAGCTCAGGTGGATCTCGGTCGGGACGCACCCATGAAGCCATCTGGGGCGGGGACTCTGCCAGGCTCAAGACCCTGGGCGACCGTTTCATTGTCTCTGATGGCTGCTGATTGGTTCAATTTTTCTTCCATATCTTTTCACGTGAATGTTTCCATCTCACGTTTTTCCCGGAAACCATTGTGTCCAGATACCAAATTTACTAGCAAAGCTTCTTCTCAATAGTCCTTTTTGCAAGATCTGTTCCACCCGGGTTATTTCACCTGCTCAGGGCGTGTTCTGTTCCTCTGCATCCTGCCGCCTGCTGGCGGCCCAGTTTTTCTGACACTCGTCAACCTTATTAATTTTTGAAGGAACAGCCATGCTTTGTTTCTCACCTGCTGTTTTTGATCTGCTCCCCTGTTATTATTTTGTTTCCCTTCCGTGCTTCTTTTTCTAGCGTTTAAATGTTTACCTTGTTTCAGCCTTCCCCGTCAGGCTCTGAGTTTCCCTGGGCAGTTTTGGCTCAGGGTCGCCTGTCCTGAGGCTCTTTGTCAAGGTGTCGGCCGAGGCCGCCTCCGCTGAGGGCTCGACTGGGGCCGATGGGTCTGTTTCCAGGATGGCAAATCCGTCTGGCTATTGACTGGCGGCCTCAGTTGCTCCGCATGTGGGCATCTCCGTGGGCTGAGACATGGCCCCGGCCTCGCCCAGAAGGGGCGGGGGTGTGTGTGTGTGTGTGTGTGTCTGTGTGTGTACACGTGTGTGCGTGCCTGGGGGCTGAAGAGGGAGGAAGAGGGAGTCTCACTGCCCTTTATGGCCTCCAAGTCCCACGCCACCAGCCCTGCCCTTTCTGTGCACAGAAGTGAATCACTGTTACAAATATTCTCCTTTGTAACCCTCTCTACAAGCCTGCAACCTTCTTTGCTCAGCGAAACCAGATAACATTTTACCATCTTAAGGAAAACGCTGCCCTTGTGCTTTGCTGTCACTGCATCTTGACCTCGGGTGACGGGGGGGAGAACCCGTGCGACCCACCCACCAAGTTCCACGGGACGCCCGCCGCAAAGAGGAGGGGGACACAGCTCTCTCCGCCTCTTTCTCAGCGCCTCCTCTTAGAGCAAGTTCTTAATATGGACCCTGCAGACCAAATTCAGATGGACACCAGGTCTGAGATGAAGTCGTTCCAAACCTCTGTGCCAACACGAGTGTTTACATGCACGTGTGAAACCTGTCCGAGGAGAAGCTAATTAGAATTTCAAAGTGGGGTGAATGCACCGGAAGTCTGTAAGAATGGGCCTCCCGGCTGGTCCCCAGCACGAAGCTCACCTTCCAGAAGAAGAAAACTAACATGCATTATGTTGCTCCACAGGCACGCGTGTACGTTACACAGATTTTGTGCGTGCAGCTCAGAGCTGTTTATCGATGGCTTGGCCACCAGAAAGGGCGGTGGCCGCTGCTGTGTGGATGGTCCCGTGGGAACAATTTAGAAGCCCCTCCCTACCTGTCCACACTCAGAGCCCCCCCCCACCCCACGCCCACCCCTGAAAACAAGTCCTGGGGGCGGGAGCCGGTCCAGGGCAGTCACTGCTGGTCTGCAGGGACGGGTTAATAAATTGTTTCATGCACCTCGATACAAACGTTTCTCTGTGAAAAGCAAAGCAAAGGTCCCGGAGGAGGGGGTCGGCCTGAGCCGCCTCCCAGCCGGCGGTCCAGCTCCTGGGAGGTCCTGGAGCGACACCGTGTGGCAGCAGCAAGAACAGCAAGGAGCGCAGAGGCTCAGGTCCCCGCTGGGGACATACTTCTTCCTCTGTTAACATTATTCAAGTGCACTTGGTTTACAACGGGCGCCACGTTCTGCTGCACAGCGCAGTGACCCAGCCATACCTGCATGCGCTTGCTTTCTCTCATATCGGCTTCCATCGCGTTCTATCTCAAGAGACTGGATAGAGTTCCCCTTGCGGTACATACTTGTCCATTTGGAGTCCAGGCTCCAAGGGCACCTGTCAGCCCTGCCGCCCAGGCGATGCGCCGAGGAGAGAAGCCTGGAAATACTGGAACCGATACTCTGTTGTCACAGGAGCAGGCTTCCCGCACGGTCCACGCAGCAAAACTCTGGGATAAGCACCTTAATCCAGTTTTTTGGCCAAATACGCAGAACCTCAGACGCGAACCTGAAGACCAGAAATAGCCCCAGGCTGGGACCTGCGGGTGAGGACGGTGAGGGTCCAGGCCCCTGCAAAGCTGAAGAGGCTGCAAAGATGCCTTTTCACAGAGCGGCCCAGGCCGCGGGCTCAACATCTGTTCCCAAGGCCAGGCTCTGAACGGGTCCCACTCTCACTGTGCTTCCCTGCCCGTCGCCGTGAAAAGGGAACCTGGTCACCTTTACTGAGAACACGTTCCACAGACGCGACTGACAGGAAGGCAGATAAAGAAGAGCACAACCAAAGGGGGTCTAGGAAAACGCAAGGCACAGAGCTCCCCAGGGAAAAGTCACAAACAGGAAGCAGGAAGTGACCACGTGCCCAGGTCTCACCCGAGCCTGGCGGGTATATAGAGGCCCCGGCCCAGGAGGCTCCACACCTGAGCCCCTCCCCTCTCGCTGCACCTGCTCCTCTGACCTGCTCCCCCCTCCCCCCGCCAGGACCACGGGCCGCTGTGGCTGTTCCGGGGGCTGCGGCTCCAGCTGTGGGGGCTGCAGCTCCAGCTGCTGTGTGCCCGTGTGCTGCTGTGTGCCAGCCTGTGCCTGCTCCGGCTGTGGCAAGGGGGGCTGTGGTTCCTGTGGGGGCTGCAAGCCCAGCTGTTGCCAGTCTAGTTGTGGCCAGTCCAGCTGCTGCCAGCCCTGCTGCTCCCAGTCCAGCTGCTGTGTGCCCGTGTGCTGCCAGCGCAAGGTCTGAGCTGCCGACCTCAGGCCTCAGTGAGTCCTGCTGATGCAGGTGTCCTGAGCTGGGACCTGTGCCGCATCGCTGTCCTAAGCCGTCCCGCAGGACCCATCCCCACTGTATAATGAAGCCAGATTTGGTGGCTAATTCCTAAGGAGACGGCTTCAGGGCATCCGCATCTCCGGGCAGATTCTCTCCCGGGGTCAGACTCTGCCCAAATCGCCCTCCTCGCCACAGGGGCCGTTCAGAGGCGTGAGCTCCAAGCCCGGGCACAGTCCGCTGCTCTCGCTCTGGGAGGACCTCCGTGCCGGCGTCCCCTTGGAACCAGGTGGGGAGGGGACTAAAAAGACACATCCAACACTCTGCTTCATCGTGAATTGTGTGTTGTAAGTCAATAAATACGTGTCGGCACATTCAAAGCCATGCCTTCCGATGTCTCTGTCGCTGGTCACTCCTGCCGCTCTGGTCTCTCTCCTGGTCCTGGCTGTTCTGGAACCTGGGGGCCGGCGGGGAAGCCGGCCAAGGCCCCACCAGGCGAGGCTGGCGTCTGCCCGCCTCACACCTCCTTCCCAGCCCGTGGCCTCCCTCCCGCTTCCCCATGTCATCGGCTCCTGACTTGATGGGGACAGGATACCCCTGTGGCCCAGACGACAGAGGTACAGGAGGCTCCCGGAACCCCTGGGAAGTTCAGACCCCGCCTTTCTGTGGTTCAGGGCTCTGCTGTCTTCCCTCTTTTGGCAGGTGGCGATTCTTTTCCTCCACTGCCGTCAGGGACAACCCTTAAGTCTTGTCGGATAAGACTAAGGGGCTGGAAGTACACGTGATCACTAATATTCCGCATCAGAGGACGGCGTGCACCCGGCCTCCTGCTTCTGGAAGGTCTCACACCCCCACTGGCCTAAGGAAGAGCTCTGAGCTCCACGTCTCCACTTACAGCCCTTCACCTGCTTCTCCCTTTTTTTTTTTTTCTTTTCTCAATCTTCATGACACACAGGCACTTGTCAAGGAAAAGAATAAACAGTGGCCATTTCCCGTACCGACGACCTTGGTGAATCAAATTCTAAGGTCTCCCTCCATCACCCTCAGACCCCACCCCCAAAAATAGTCCATCAAGCGTCATAAAAGGCAGTGTTAATAGAGACGACTTACTTCAGGTATTTGAAAGCAGTAATTTACTACCAGGTGATGCCCCAAGCACTGAAGATGAAAAAACAGACATCATAAGCGCCTCTCGGTAACCGTGTTGCTGGCGGTAGTGTTGCGTGGGTGGGTGTCCAGACACTCTTGAGTGTAACACAGGAAGGCAACACATGACTGTTTTGTAGCAGGAATTGGGATTTTTGGTGTGGAATCAATGAGATTAAGTAAAAACTCTGCTTTGCTGTATTTGAATTAGAAACAGCAACATGAAATTCTGATGTATATTATCTTTAAAAAGAGTTTCCAAAGCCATTAAAAGACCTGGAAAAATGGCCAACCCAGGATCTATGAGCACCCCGGCACCTAGACTGCTGCAGTGAAACATGATTTCTTATATCTTAATGGGATCGGGGTTTTCAGAAGAAATGGGTCTGGAGGTGAACAAGATGAATCTGGAGCATCCTGGTAACCCAGAAAGCCAGGAAGACAAGAGAGATGCCCAGGTCGTGCCAGACAGAGTGAGGCGTCAAACCCGAAGAGTCGCTCAGCAAATAACTAGCGACGACAGGAACACCAGCGTTTAAAAAGGACAGATACACATCAGACACGCCTAAACCTGTGAGTGTGCAGTCTCACCAAATGATGAAAACAACATGCAAGACACACAAACTGTCATAAGACATCTTATCTAAGCTTCGTGGCAACCACAAGGGAAAAACCTGTAGAAGATAATATACCCAAAAGAGAAAGACAGGACTTGAAGCCACCGCAGAAACTCGTCAAGTCACCAAGGAAGACAGCAAGGAAGAAAGGGGAAGACTACCGGACAGCAAGAAAACAAGATGACAAGAGTTAAGTCCTTATCTATCAATAATTATTTTAAATATAAACGGGTTAAATTCTCCAATCAAAAGACATACAGAAGCTGAGGGGAATTTTTTTAAGACTCCACTCTGGGCTGCCCACAGAGATGCGTGTCAGCTTCCAGGACACACGCAGGCTGAAAACGAAGGGCAGGAAAGAGATGCTTGATGTAAACGCACGGGGGGAGATCTACGTACGTCAGAGAAAATGGATTTTAAGTAAAAAATTGTAAGCAGAGATGCAAAGGTTATTACACGACAATAAAGGGGGACTTCATTAAGAGGATATAACAATCGTAAACACAGATGCACCCAACATTAGAGCACCAGATATATTAAGCAAATATTAACAGATCTGAAGCCAGGAATAGACAGAAATGCAATGACAGCGGACTTCAATGCCCCACTTTCAGTAACTGATACATCATCCGGACAGAAAATCAATAAGGAAATGTTGGGCTCGAGTTACACATCGTATCAGATGCACTTAATAGATACGCACAGAACTGTCCATCCAACAGAAGCAGGACGCACATTTTCCTCAAGTGCACATGGACCTTCTCCAGAACAGACCGTGTGTTAGGTCACAAAAAAAGGCTCAACAAATTTAACACTGACAGCCTATCAACTACCTTTTCTGACCACAAGGGTACAAAACTAGAAATCAATAACAGGAAGAAAATGGAAAAATTCACAAAGACCTGGAAATTCAACAAGACACTCCTCAACAACCCATGGGTCAAAGAAAAAAAATCAAAAGGGAAACTTAAAAATGTCTTGAAACAAACAAACATGGAAACACAACACAAAACATGTGAGATGCAGGAGAAGCGGTTAAGAGACAAGGTGCTGTGGTTTGGCTGTCCCCCCCCAACCCCCAAGTTCCTGGGTCGAACTTCAACGTGACGGCATTAAGGTGGGACCTCTGGAATGTGCCTAGGTCTTGTGAGCAGAGCCCTGGTGAATGCACCCAGTGTTCTTACAGAAGGAGCCCCACAGAACTCCCTCACCCCTTCCACCGCGTGAGGACACAGCGAGAAGACGCCGTCTGCGAACCGGGACGCGGGCACTCGCCGCAGCCGCACCAAACCTCCAGCACCACGATCGGGGAGCCCCAGCTCCCGTAACTGTAAGAAACACATTCGGCTGTTTATAAGCAGCCCGGGCTGTGGTGCTTTTTCCGTGGCAGCCCAACGGACTAAGACAACGTGTAGAGCGGTGAACACCCACGTTAAGAAAAAAAGGCAAGACCTCGAGGAAACAAGGTGAACTGGAAGAAAAGAAGAGTTAACCTAAGTAAGAAAATAGCAAAGGTCAGTGCAGGCACAAACTGCTGCTGTTGAAGGTCAGCAACCGCAGTGGCAAGTGACCTCTTCCTTCCAGAACCAGGTGGTGAGTGACGACTTTTGTCACCAACAAACTGGAAAACTGCAGTGCGTGCCGTCTCACTGTCATCAGACCGTCCTGTAGTTCTCGGGGCTTCCCAACCGGGTGTCCCACCACTGTAACTCGGTCACGTCCTGACACCGTGGACCTGGGGTTGGTGTCGGGTCCCACAGCCTAAGGCCTTCGTCCTGCCAGACGGCCCACTTTCGACTTCAGACACCAATGTCAAGTCCGGGTTCTCACCTGTGCTTTTGAGCGACCAGCTACAGATCACGGGTCCAGCGAACCTCTCCCTGGGTTCGATCGGTTTCCTAGAGCAGCTCACAAAGTTCAAAGAAACGTTTCACTTACTAGGTCGCTGGTTTACCCCAAAAGGACGTGACTCAGGAACAGCCAGATGGGAGATGCCGCGGGCACGGGAAGGGCCGCAGAGCTTTCACGGCCTCCCCAGGCGCCCAGCCTCCCTGAATCGCCACGTGCTTATCCACCCGGAAGCTCACCAGCGCTCACCGGGAAGAGTTTGCATAGAGCCGAACCCGTAGCTCCCCTCCCCCTTCCCAGAAGTGGGTGGGCCTGAAAGTTCCAACCCTCCAAGCACGTAGCCTTGTAGCCTTGCCGCTGACCAGCCCCGCCCTGAAGCTCTGGAGGGGCCCCACCCGAGCCATCTCATTAGGGTCGGAAGACACTCCCATCACCCAGGGAGTTCCTAGGGTTCGGGGGGCTCAGTGCCAGGAACTGGACACAAAGCCCATGTATAATCTCCTTACTGGACACACTAACCTAGAAGCACACAACCAAGACTGAGTCATGAAGAAGCAGAAAAGCTGGAGTTCCTGTTGGGGCTCGGTGGTAACAAACCCAACTAGGATCCCTGAGGAATTGATCCCTGGCCTTGCTCAGCGGGTTAAGGACCCCGCGTGGCTGTGGCTGTGGCGAAGGCTGGCAGCTGTAGCTCCGATTCGAGCCCTAGCCTGGGAACCTCCATAGGATGCAGGTGTGGCCCTAAAAAGAAAAAGAAAAATTAAAAAAAAAGAAACAGAAAAACTGAACAGACCCATAAGAGTAAGAAGATTGAATCAAAACCCTCCCAACAAAGTTCAGGACTGAAGGCTTCATGGGAAACAAAAGAGAGAATGAACAAACGGGACCACGGCGACCTAAAAAGCTTCTGCGCAGCAAAGGAAACAATCGACAGGGTGAAAAGGCAGCTATGGACTGGGAGAAAACATCTGCAAATCATATTTTTCGTAAAGGGCTAATATCCAGAACATTTAAGGAATCCGTACTACTCAATAGCAAAATGCAAACAGCGCAATTAAAAAGCAGGCAAAGCACATGAACAGACACTTTTCCAAGAATCCATACAGAAGGCAAGTCATCAGAGATGCAAACCAAAACCACAAGATGTCGCCTCACACCTGTCAGAGCGGCCACCGTCAGAGACGAGAAGAAGAAGAGCTTCGGTGAGCTCGTGGGGGAAGGGACCCTCGTGCACCGCTGGGCGGAAGAGAAACCGGTGCAGCCACAGCAGAGAACAAGATGAAGCTTCCTCGAAAAACTAAAAATACAGCAACCACGTGGCCGAGCACCCCGTTTCTGGGTATTTGTCCAGAAGGAGTGAACCAGTTTATCCAAGAGCCACCGCAGCCCGTGTTCACTGCAGCACTAAGCACAAGAGCTGCGGATGGAATCACAGGCTGGTGACCGCAGCTGATACTGTACGAATGTTTGAACTTCGCCCAGAGAGTAGACCGGTAATTAATCTGACGGCTGCAGTCTTTTCACAAGGTGTAGACAGGTCACATACACTTACGCACGCACGCTGTACAACCTAAATATATTCCGTTTGTGTTTATCGATCATGCCTTTTCCTTCCATTTAAAGAAGAAATTATGCAAGACACAAACCTTCTCCGCTTCGTTTGGAGGAGGCGGGGAGCTGGTTCGATACTGTGAACATAAATTAGGGCAAGAACCCTGCGCTTTTCCCACTTTTATGTACCCACTCTGTCTTAGAGTAATCACATAACGAGAGGAAGCACTCAGCTTATAAAAGGAAGGAGAACTCACAGGGTTAGACACTCACCACTCGGTGACTGACGAAGTGAAGGGCTTGGGCCATGGCAATGAGTGACGACGCACTGACTTTACTGAACACACCCACGTCAGTGTCGAGAAAAGACCTGTAGCCTTGAATGCATGTGTTAGAGCAAAACGGATGGACTTAAGGCCGCGGGTTAAAACCCATCTGAAGTGCTGACGAGGTGCCACAGTGAGCACCGAAGCAGGGCTGTTAACAGATCCTGTCCCTGCAAAGAACAGATGCTGGGGAGGGGGTGGAGAAAAGCAAACTCTGCCGCCTGTCGGCGGGAATGTAATTTGGTGCAGAACTGTACGGTTCGCTGTGGAGAACAACATGGACGTTCCTTAGAAAACTAGGGAACTACCATACGATCCAGCAGTCCTACTCCTGGACACATATCAGGAGAAAACCGTAATTTGAAAAGACACACGCTCCCCCCCCACCCAATGTTCCTAGCCGCGCTGTTCTCATCAGCCAAGGCACGGAAGCAACCTCAACGGCCATGGACAGAGGAGCGGGTGAAGACGTACGTATTTACAAGGGAACACTACTCGGTAGTAAAGAAGAATGAAACGACGCCATTTGCAACCGCACAGATGGAACTAGAGATTCTCTCACTAAGTGGGGTTAGTCAAAGACAGACATCACGTGATAACACCTGCATGTGGGATCTTTAAACATGATACAAATAAGCTTGTGTATAAAACAGAAACAGGTTCACAGACACAGAAAACACATTTACAGTTACCAAAGAGGAAAAGGAAGCACGGTAATTGAGGACCCTGGGAGGAAAATACAGACGCTGCTATAAATAAAAGACACCTGAGGAGGACCTGCTGTGTGGCAGGGAGAACTCTACTCAGTATTCTGTAGTAACCCTCACGGGAAAAAAATCTGAAAAAGAATGGAGGTTTCTATCTATCTGAAACTATGCTATCCACTCTCACTGCCGGAAACTAACACGGCATTGTTGGGTCCCTTATACTCCAACAGAAAATAAAAACCTTTTTAATGAAAAATTCTAAAAAATTAAATCAGACCCTGTCCCTCCCCTGGGAACCGGGTCAGGTGGCAGGGGTGGTGGCCGAGTGGCCACGCGCTGCCCGAGCAGGAACTGAAGCGCGCAGGCTGCACGCTCGCTTTTCCTCCTTCCTCCCTCCTTCCTCACCCGAGTCCCGCAGTGCGGGCACCAGGAGCCAGCAGCTGGCCTGACTGTGAGCAAGGAACACACCCTGGCTGCGTCGGTCACGGATGCACCTGTGCGGGCGGCTTGTTTGCAGCACAACTGGCCGGTCCTGGTTGACCCAGAAACCTCGATTCGCTAGGCACCCGGTCATAGGCAATACGCAGGCGCGTGTCCCTGCGGCGGGCCTCGGTGCTGCCCCCGCGTGGCTGCATGTAGAAGAGCGTTAAGACAGGTTAAGTTCAAAGCGCTGCCTGCTTTGCAAGCCCAGGGGAAGTTTGAGTCCAGCAGTGCGGGAAGCTGCAGAATTCTCAACCCCAGCTCTAAGGGATAACACCTAGCAGGCCGCTGAGCAGCAACGGACGATGCAAAACCCGCTCTAAGGGTGTACCTCCCAGGAGCTTCACAAGTTCGACCCCACCCCCACCCCAGGGCACGTCAGCCAGGCCCCCAGGGCTGGGCAAAGGCTATCAGCTCTTCAAAGTCCGACCCCTTCTGAAATAATCTCCCCGCCCACAGCTCACGCGCCCCCCACCCCTGCAGGCTTCAGAGACCGCATGCAATTGCGAGCAAATGGATGCGTTTGCGGGGGAGGAAGCGCGGCCTCGCACACACTGAGCACCAAATCGAGATCCGTGGAAGAACTAACGGTCAAAGCAAAAACTAACGCTCCGGGAAGGAGAGCCAGGAGATCCTTCCGAGGGGCCAGGAGAAGGCGCTAACATCAAAGATGAAAGTGTGAAAGTGGATCACATAAACAGCGTTTCCCTGTCAAAGGACGCTGGCAAGAGGTTAGGACAACGACGAAGTAAAGCAAACACTGGAAGAAATTTTTACATATATATATATACATGGCAAAGCACTTTAGCCAGAATTTATGAAGAACACAAATGGGTCACAAAAAAGAAAACAACCCTGGAAAAAATAAATAAATAAATAAATAAATAAATAAATTGGGCCAAAACAGCGAACATTTTTACCAAGAAAGTATTTCGAGGGCCAGCACACCCACGGAAAGGTGCTCAACAACCGCAGTCACTGGAGAAGGCAAATCGGGGCGAACAGGCGGTATTTCATTCCCACAAGAACGCCAGAGGTATTTCTTCTTTTTCTGCCGCACAGGCAGCCTAGGCAAGTTCCAGGTCAGGGGATCAGATCCGGGTCAGGGGATCAGATCCGAGCCACAGTTGCCACCTGCACCACAGAGGCAGCAACACCTGATCCTTAACCCACTGGGCCACAGCAGGAGCTCCAGAACACAGAATTTTTTTTTTTATCTTTTTGTCATTTTAGGGCTGCACCCGCAGCATATGAAAGTTCCCAGACGGGGGTCAAATCGGAGCTGTAGCCTCTGGCCTACACCATAGCCACAGCAATACCAGAGCTGAGCTCAGTCTGGGACCTACACCACAGCTCATGACAACGCCGGATCCTTAACCCACTGAGCGAGGCCAGGGATCGAACCTGCAACCTCATGGCTCCTAGTCGGACTCGTTTCCACTGCGCCACGACAGGAATGCCCACAGAAGATATTTTGAAGCTACAAACCTTAAGGAGACACGGAGCTGCTGGCGCTCTCAGGTTGAAAACGGCACAGGCATCGTGGAAACTGTCAGCTTGTGAAGTTAGACACACACTCTCTCCTCCCGTCCAGCAGCCGACTCCTAGGCGGGTAACTGAAAGAAACGAGACTAGTCTTCACAAAAAGACACGTACAGGAATGTTCGTAGGAGTTTTACTCCTCGTGGCCCAAAGCTGAAGAAGAGCCAGAGGACGGGGTCGCCCTGGAGCACATCCCCGCCCCCCATACTGCTCGGTGATTAGAAAACTCAGAGAAGTCTTGACCGTTGTAAACGGGGCTGAAGTGAACGATGGAATACTACTCAGCCATGAAAAAGAAAGCGGCAGTGCCATTCGCAGCAACATGGATGGACCTAGAGATTATCACACGAAGTGAAGCAAGTCAGACAATGACAATTGTCATATGATCTCACTTATATGTGGAATCCAATAAAAAACATAAAAATGAACTTATTTGCAAAACAGAAAAAGACCCACAGACCTAGAAAACAAACTTTTGCTTACCAAAGGGGAAAGGTGGCAGAGGGATAAATTAAGAGTTTGGGATCAGAAGCTCCAGTGGTGGCTCAGCAGTTAATGAACCCAACTAGGATCCATGAGGGTGCAGGTTCGATACCCGGCCTCACTCCATGGGTTAAGGATCAGGCGTTGCCGTGAGCTATTATGTAGGTCGCAGATACGGCTTGAATCCCCTGTTGCTGTGGCTGTGGTGCCGGCCGGCGGCTGTAGCTCCAATTGGCCTGGGAACGTCCATATGCTGCAGGTGTGGCCTAAAAAGACAAAAAAAAAGTTTGGGATTAACAAGAAACACATGACGATATACAAAACAGACAACCGACATGACACTGTAAATCAACTATACTTCAATTAAAATAACCAATGCCACTGGGCTCGGGACCACCTCATTCCAAAAACATAAGGTAATATTCCCAGAGCCTGGGGATTTGGACATCTACATATACTTTGCGGCCATTACTTAGCCCAGTGCAGTCTGTCCTCTGGCCTCCAAACACTCGCCTTTGTCCCACTAGCAAAATACACCCACCCCACCCAACGTCCCCCAGCTTCCCAAGCCATTTATAGGATCAAATCAAGTCTAAGATTTTACCTGAATATCGATAGCGCCAATGTTCAGATTTCCTCCCCCCAGCCACGTGAGTCAGGACGGGTGACGCTCCGAGCGAGATCCGTCGGGGGCAGACCTTCACCTGCGCACCGGCCCACCCGGAAAGGAGGCCCCCTGCTTCCAAAGGTCAGCGAGGTCACGGTCACAGGCGTTCTCGCTCCCAGGGGGAGACTCGGGAGGAAGGAAGAGGAAGATGTTCTCGAGGAAAAGCTGGGAGGCCAGCAGGGCAAGGGCCCCGGGCTAACAGGACGGTGTTCCACCCCTGGGCTGAGTCTCTGCCCTCGGAGTCATTCTTCCTACCTCTTTCTTTGCTTTGCTTTTTCTTCTTTATTTGAAGAGTGGCGTGTGCTTGCAGCGCAAGGGTTCTGTCTGCCCATTTCCCGCCTGTGGGCTTTGAAGTCTGACAGCCTCTTTCATTTCATTTGCCTCTCCTCCCTTCAGTCTAGGCTGGAAGCAGTTCTGCCGATAAACATCTGGAACGGCGCTCGCGGACTCGCAGGTGCGTCCCAGCGACCTGCGGTGTCAGACAGCTGGGCTGGGAGTTAGACAGCACCCTGTAACGACACATCACTGTTCCTGGATTCCGCTCAGACGGAACCCGCGAGTCACACTCGTCGGCCAACGACTGCACCTACCCCGAGTCCTCTCTCCAGAACGTGTTTTCCTGACAGAGAGCCTCCTGGGAGCCGTGTCTTCCGCAGGGCGGATGCGCTGGGAGCGCTGGGCACGAGTGACCGCGCGACAGCGGGAAGGGTCTGGCTGAGCAGAGGCTGGTGGCTTCGGCTTGACGGGTCCTGTGAGGGATGAAGAGTCAGAGGCAGGGCGGCCCATACTCATCGTCCAGACCAGGAGACACTTAGAAGAGTGACTCTTGAGGCCGTTCAAGATGCACAAGAAGCTGCAAAGATCACTGAGGGTTCGTTCCTCTTATCCTTCACCCGGCTCCCCCCAGTAAGAACTTCTTTTTAAAAATTTTTGCGCGAAGTTCCCATTGTGGTTCAGCAGCAATGAACCTGACTAGTTTCCACGAGGACGCGGGTTCGATCCCTGGCCTCGATCAGTGGGTTAAGGATCCGGCATTGCCGTGAGCTGTGGCGTAGGTCGCAGACGCGGCTTGGATCTGGCGTTGCTGTGGCTGTGGTGTAGGCCGGCGGCTACGGCTTGATTCGACCTCTAGCCTGGGAACCACCATATGCACAGGTGCGGCCCTAAAAAGAAAAAAAAAAAACTTTAAAAAAATACATTTATATTGCTGTGCAACCATCACCTCCATCCACCTCCAGAACTTTATCTTCCCAAACAGAAGCTCCGCCCCCATTAAACACCAGCTCCCCACTCTGTGCTCAGTGTAGCCTCTCCTTTAGCCACGTTGTCACAGCCAGGAAACTGACAAGGGCACAAGTCAGCTAAGCGCAGGCAGAGACCTTATTTTGCCTTCCCTGGTTTTAATGTGCCTCTTTTAATGCACAGTTCAAAGAGATTTAATCACAGGTGAGGACTCAAAGAACCACAACCACCGCCCTCAGAAACTCCCTCCTGTTAACCCTTGATAACGACACGCTTCTCACAGTCCTCACCGCGGGCAGCGACTGGCGTGACCTCACCGTGGGTCTGACTACGAGGCGTGTTGTCCAAACGGAGCTGTGCGCTACGGAAATCTTTGAGCGCTCCCTCCACCCCGCCTTGGCGTAAGCTGTTTGAAATCCGTCCAGGTTGCCCAGGGGTCGGATCTGCACTCCCTTTCTTGCCGGGCTGCATTTCTCTGTATGACTATAGGACAGTTTACCGCCTGCGAAGGCGGAACCGACCTTCAGCCCGAATTGAGCTTGGATGTCCAGACAGATGAAGCCGCACACACCGAGAGCGTGTGACAAGATTTAGTGCGCGTGTGATGGGCTTTCTTGGTGAGCAGGGGGCTCCTGAGCTGGTCTGAAATGGCTGTCAAGAGCCGCAGGAGGACACCGGCCTGGGGCTTTGACGGTGACGATGGGTGGGGTGGGCCAGCACCGAAGGGGGGAGTACCTGTCCAGATTTGCGGCAACAGAGGAAGACGATGGGGTGCTGCCTAAAAACTGTCAGCATCAAAGACCAGAGATGGCGTCAGATTTCCTACCATTTGCTCACCCCTTCACTCACTGAAGGACATTTCGTTTGTCTCCAGTTTTTTGTTATTATGGATTAAGCTGATATAAACATACGTGTACAAATTTTTTATGTGAACATATGTTTTTATTTCCTCATTACTAGGTCATATGATCAGTGTTTTACTTTCTACGAAACTGCCGAACTGGTCTCCAGAGTGGCTGTAGCGTTTTGTATTGTCACCAGCACTCCGCATTTTCAGGATTCTTCATTCTAGCTGCTCAAATAAGTATAGAGCAGTGTCTTAGTGTATCTTTAATTTGTGTTTTCCTAATGGTCATTTATACTGAACACTTTTCAAATGATTGTAGTATTTTTCTTACTGTTGTGTATTTTGGCTCCAAATCTTTTGTCACGTGATTTTCAAACATTTTCTTCCCATCTGTGCTCATTTTTTCACCTGCTTAAGGGTCTCTCGGAGGGTAACACTTTCTAATTCGGATAAATCCCATTCACCAGCTTTTTCTTCACAAAGCACATCTTTGGGACCATGTCTAAGATCTCCTCATCTGACTTCAGGACATGAAGACTTTCCTCCTATGTTTTACTGGAAACGCTCTATAGTTTCATGTTTTACAGTTCATGGTGGGGTTTGAGCTCATATTTGATAAAATATGAGCTTCAGATCAAAATTCTTTTTTCCCCTACAAACACTCAATTGTTCCAACACTCTTTGTTGGAAAGACTATCATCCTTTTACCACTGAATTGCTTTTATATCTTTGACAAAAACCAGTTGCCTGTAATTGTAGGTCTGTTTCTCTATCCCCTATTCATTGGTTTATGAGTCTTTTCTTTCCCAATACACACTATCTCTGTTTCTTTAATTTTTGAGTAAGTCTTAAAGTCAGGTACTGTTAGTCCTCTAATTATTCACTTTCAAAGCTGCTCTATTCCAGTTCCTTTATCTTGCTTTGTAAGTTTTAGAAGCAACTTATCTGTAGCTACAAAGAAACTTGCTGGAATTTTGAGAAGAATTTCTTTAGAATGTGGGGGAATTGACGTCTTAACTATGTTGAGTTTCCTAATCCATGAACATGGTATGTCTCTATTTATACAGATATTCGATTTTGTTCTTCAGCATTTTGTAGTTTTCAGCACATGGATTCTGTACATTCTCGTTAGATTGATGTATTTTATTTTTTGGAGTAGTTGTAAATGATATTGTGCTTCAAGTTTGGGTTGCCAACAGTTCGTTTCTATCATGTAGACCTAGGATTTTTGTGTGTGTGAACCTTGTATCTTCTGACTTTTTTAAACTGCAAACTCGTTTTTAAGCTCCAAGAGTTTTTGGTTTTGTTTTGTATACTCATTGGGATTTTCTACACAATCCTGACTTCCCAGGAAAGCCCAGCTCCACTCAGACCCCAGCGTTACCAGGCTTCCTTGGAGTTTCTGTCACCTCTGTGACCCCACGACTGTCCCTGCTTCTCCTCCTCCTCTTTGGGGTCATTGTTCTCCAAGACCCACGATCCCCAGGGCTCTATCTGTGGCTACTCTTTTCTAGACTGGCACTCTCTGGCCTTCTTCATTCCCAACTTTGTTGCCACTGCCTGTTTGATGGCTTCTGGATCTGTGTAAAGTCCTTGACCTCCAGGCCTTCACACATGACTGTCCCTGGGAGGCCCCTGTTTCCGATGTCCTGTAGACACTGTGAGTATGACCTGTCCTCATCTTTCCAAGCCTGTCTCAGGCAGAATCATCAAATGACCCTCAACAACCCTCTTCCTCACAGGATCTCCTCCTGAGTGTGGGTAGGACCTGTGATTACTATGAGACACCACTCATGGGATTATGTTCCAGTATATGGCGAAAGGGGCGTGGACATAATTAAGGCCCCTAATCAGTTGAGTTCATCGAAAGGGAGAGCGCCTGGGAGGGGCTTCCCCAATCTGGTGGGCTCCGAAGAAGGGAGCCTGGGTGTTGGGGATCGTAAGTCAGAGAGATGCACCCCTGCTGGCATGAAAGGACGGCGTGAGGTGCTGGACAGCGGGCCAGACAGGATGGCGTGCTGTGGACACTCTAGGGGACCAACAGGCCAAGGAACTCTGGGTGGCCTCTAGTGGCAGAGAATGGTCCCAGGCTGACTGTTCTCAGGAAAATGGGAACCTTGGTCCTAGAGTCACTAGGAGTTTAATTTCTTCAAACACCCTGAGCGGCCTTAGCAGAGGGCCCTGAGCTCCAGATGAGAGCCGAGTGCAGCTGGCCCTTGATGCTGAGGCGGTACCCAGCTTTGCTGCAGCTGGACTTTGGACCAGGGGAAACTGTGAGACGGTGAATTGTTCTTTAGCCCCTGAGTTGTGGCAACGGCTGCACAGCAACAGAAAACAAATACGCCTCTTCTTGGCATTGTATGCTCCACGAGAGCCCCCCCCCCCGGAACCCTGTGGTACCCCCATCCTGCCCCACCTCATCGAGCCAGTCCTGTGAGGTTGGCTCTTTACCTCTTGGTCCGGCTGCTCCACGTGTGTGAGTTGGGCTGACAAGGACTCCCAGCAACCACCGCTGCTTGAGCTCACCCAGAGTCTCCAGCTTTCCTTTGGGCAAGGGCCTCGCATGGCCCCCTGTGGCTTCTCCTGCTCCATTCTCATTTCTGCCATGAGCCACAGCTTAACGATGCCGTGTCTCGCCAGCCCACTAACTACCTGCCGAAGACCAAAGACGGTCTTCACCACACCACACTGAAGCGGGTACTCACGGACATCCGGTTACAGGTCACCCGCCCGGGGCCCTCCCCAGCAGCTCTGTGCACGTGGAGCGTGTGCTCATGTCCTGCACAGGCTTCCCTGAGCCCCGGCACCTTCGCTGAGTCCCCTCCCCGTCCGGCCCCCGCCTGTCCCTCCCCTCCCCCCACGGCTGACATCCCCCTGCCCAGTCCCTGCCCGTCCTGCCCTCTCGGGCAGCATGTCCCCCCGCCCCATAACAGACGTGAGCCTGCGCTGTGCACGGTAGGTCTCTGCCGGTGTGCGGATGAAGGAGAGAGTGAACAGGGCAGCACAGATGCCTGGCGGAGGCAAAGACCTGGGTTCTGCTCATTAGGTAGGAGCCGGAAAAAATCTGCCATGAGAATGTGTCTTGTGCACAGGAAATACCTTTATTGAAGGATTTGCCAAATGCTCAGTGTGGACCAAAATATGCAAAGGAAAAAGAGTGGGAGGGACAGCGGGACCCGGCGGCTCAGGCTCTAGATGTGACGCTGGGAGCGAGGGCCGCTGGGTGCACTTCTAGATGGCACTGGAGGAGGGGTGCCCGATCTCCGCCAGGCCTGATGGCACGAGAGTGATGTCCGCCCTCTTCCGCCTTCATCTGCAGCCAGGCTGCCCAACACCCAACTCTGGAGACCGAGGAAAGAATATTCTGGAGGATTTGATGATATTATGACTTCAAGGCTATGATGTGCAGCTCAGGACACATCCTCAGATGTCTGAAGTGGCAAGAATCACACAGACCTGTGGCCAGAGCCTCAGATCTTGCGCTGGCAGCAAATGGGGACACAGCAGCTGGACTGGGAGCAGCAGGGTTGGCAGCAACTGGACTGGCAACAGCTGGGTTTGCAGCTGGACTGGCAACAACTAGACTGGCAACAGCTGGCCTTGCAGCCCCCACAAGAACCACAGCCGGAGCAGGAATAGGCTGGCACACAGCAGCACACGGGCTTGCAGCAGCTGGACTGGGAGCAGCCAGAGGAGCCACAGCCCCCCTTGGAGCCCCAGCCCCCCTTGGAGCTCCCACAGGAGCCACAGCCCCCTTTGCCACAGCTGGAGCAGGCACAGGCTGGCACGCAGCAGCACACGGGCTTGCAGCAGCTGGACTGGGTGCAGCCAGAGGAGCCACAGCCCCCCTTGGAGCCCCCACAGGAGCCACAGCCCCCATTACCACAGCTGGAGCAGGCACAGGCTGGCACGCAGCAGCACACGGGCTTGCAGCA
>PVHT021183730.1:119526-136314 GCA_004024745.2 Catagonus wagneri
GCCACAGCCCCCTTTGGCACAGCTGGAGCAGGCACAGGCTGGCACACAGCGGCACACGGGCACACAGCAGCTGGACTGGGAGCAGCCAGAGGAGCCACAGCCCCCCTTGGAGCCCCCACAGGAGCCACAGCTGGAGCAGGCACAGGCTGGCACACAGCAGCAGACGGGCACACAGCAGCTGGAGCCACAGCCCCCACAGCTGGAGCCACAGCCCCCGGAACAGCCACAGCAGCCCATGGTTCTGGTGGGTGGAGGGTGGAGCAGGTCAGAGGAGCAGGTGCAGAGAGAGGGGAGGGGCTCAGGTGTGGAGCCTCCTGGGCCGGGGCCTCTATATACCTGCCAGGCTCGGGTGAGACCTGGGCACGTGGTTACTTCCTTGTGTTGCAGATGCTACAACCTCAGGAATTTTCTGTTTGCCTTACACTAAAAATAGACATCAAAAGCACTATAACTGTGTCACACTTTGAAACTTTTTTTTTTTTTTTTGGCTTTTTAGGGATGCACCCACAGCACACGGAGGTTCCCAGGCTAGAGGGTCAGATCAGAGCTGTAGCTACAGCAACACCAGATCCGAGCCGCGTCTGCGACCTACGCCACAGCTCACGGCAATGCCGGATCCTTAACCCACTGAGCAAGGCCAGGGATCAAACCCGCAACCTCATGGTTCCTAGTCGGATTCGTTAACCGCTGCGCCACGACGGGAACACCACACTTTGGCACTTTTACTATTGTTCGCTGACCCCATTACGCTGATCTATGTCCACAGTGGGGCCTGGAGCTACCTGCTCAGGGTCTGGGTCTGTCCCACCTCAGGATTCTGTGGCTTTAACCATTTTATTCAAAACGCTGGACTTCCCGTTCTGTTCCACCTGAATATCCAACCACGAGCCCACCCCCACCCCCCGACTCCTTACTTTGGTCTGTGATGTGTCTTCACAGCTAGTGGACCAAGTGCCACCATCCTCCCCCTCCCTCCTCCCTCCTTCCTTCCTTCCTTCTTTCAGGTTATTTTTATCCAAGTTATACCCGAAAACATCCATGAGGATAGCACTTGCTGGCCCAGCTGGCAATTATTCCGGCTGGTTTCTTCTGCTATTAACCACAAGCTAACACAAAACAAAGCACAGTTGTTTTTCCCCTGGTGGGTCCCCTGAGGGCTCTCAGCAGCGAGAGCTGAGGCCTGGCTCTGACCCTCTGCTGAGCACAAAAACTCCCCGCCGTCCTCCCAGCAGCCGGTCCTCTGCCCGCGTTCCGGGCCTGTAGCCGTTCTGGCTCTCGGGCATCCTCCACTGTCAGCTATTTGCCCCTCGGGGATGACCCCTGGGGCCCCCTGCCGCCTGCCCGGGTGGGCTGCCCGCTGTCCCGGGACCCTCTCCATCCCCCGGACATGACCCCGCGGCGCCCCTGCAGGCACGTTCTCCGAGCGGACCCACCTTCCTTTCTTGGCTTATGTCCTTGTTTCCACGGAGCGCATCCTCCAGAAGTCGGCTGAGAAAGGAAGGCGGCAGGGGTACCTCCTTTGATCAGCCTGCGTTGCCGACAGAAGGGCCTGATTCTCACTTCAAATCTGATCAGTAGCTTGGCTAGACACGCCCCTCGGCGCTAGAAAGTCCTGGAAGCCCCTCTATTTCCCTCTGGCTTTCCTTCTCACCCCGGCTCCGTGCGTGTGTCTGCGGATTTTCCTCTCTGAAGTTTTCACTCCGTGCGTGTATCTGCAGATTTTTCTCTCTGAAGTCTTCAGACTCTCTTCTTGAGCACCATTATTCACATAGCGCCCTTGTTTCAGCATCTTTTTTCTGGTTCCCACCTGTCGGGCTGACGCGATGGGGGACATTTCGGCCACGGCGACCGCGTGCCCGAACCGCATCTTTGGTCATGAGCTTTCTAGTCCCTCTGCTGCTCTTTCTCGCTTCCCTCGTGTTCGTTTTTCAGATGAGGGGCCTCCTGACCTAACGCTCCAACTTCCTCCTCTTTTCCATGTTTCATCTCTGCCTTTGGGGTCCTTTTTCTGGGACTGTTCCTCGATACTGTCTTTCAGACTTTCTGCTGACACTCGGCTCTGTTTTCATGTTTCAAATTGGCAAGAATCCGTTCGCCCTTTGTCTTCCTTTTGCATAACCTACTGTATCCTGGCACTAATCTACCCGCAACAGCACCTTATCAACCCGAAAATGCTGTTTATAACACTTTGAATTTTTCTTTCACGCCTTGCACCGCCTCCGCTTCTTTTGGATTTCTCCCTCCCTCTCTCAGATCTTGGTTTATTAGGGAATTTCAAGTGTCTGCGTCGAGCACCGAGCGGCCCCACGGTGGCCTGGCGGATAACTGGGCGCCGAGCAGCGGGCTCGCCCTCCCCGCCACCGACGGATCCGGCTGGAACCGATCAGAAGACCGTGAACCCAAATGTGGTCCCTCTGTCATCAAAAAGCCAACTCTAGACAGTCACCAAGGGAGTTTGTAGCCCGCAGCTGCGCTCAAGGGGCGCTGGAACCGCCCAGTCACCGCCCCTGCGGGACAGGGAGATGCTGAGACTCCACCGTAGAGCCCCCTCCAAGGCGGCCTAAGCCGGCGCGCTCCGGGAAGACCCCAAGATCTCCGCCAGCACGGGCTCCCGCTGCCACGTGGAGACGTGCGGGGTTCCCGGGGCGCGCGGGGGACCTGGTCCTCGCCTGACGACCCCCGAATCGGACTCCGCGTCTCTTCCCGGGGCTGCTCCTAGTCCCCAGGCGGACCCCGGGGACGGGCGAGGCAAGGGGCGGGGTCTCCGTGTGCGCCACCCGGATTCCAGCCCGTGAGCTTGCGTCTTATCCCCGACTCCAGCACGTGAACTTGCGTGCACGACCCCGACTCCAGCACATGAACTTGCGTGCACGACCCCGACTCCAGCACATGAACTTGCGTGCACGACCCCGATTCCAGCCCAGATTCCAGCACGTGAGCTGGCGTCTGCCCCTGATTCCAGAACTGCGCCCTCGCGCTCCGAAGGCGCTGCGCCCCGTGGCCCTGCTGGCTCCGGTGGGGGCGGTGACCCAGCTCCTTCTTAGGACCGGTTCAGCCAGTCTGCCTGGTTTCAGTGGCCCACGCCCAGCTTCCGAGGTCCCTGTGGCCGGTGGTCCCCGGGCCTGCAGTCGACCCTTGCTCCGGGGTCTCCTCCGGGGGGCAGACTCCAGACCACTGAACCTGTCCCTTCCGTCTGCTCCCCAGCTCCCGAGACACTGCGGCCGCGTCTTCCCTTCCCTTCAGTTGGGAGTTTTGCGGTTTCACCTCACTCTGCTGCGCTCAGAAGGGGCCGCAAGCGGGTGCTCTTTCTGGCTCAAAGACGGTCACCCGATTTTCCCCACACCAGGCTTGAGAATCGGTTGTTTTAGTTCCAGAAAGGAATCCTGCTGGTGCTTTCATGTGGATGGAAGGAAGTGTGCAGATGAATTTAGGAATAACCCGTGTCTTTACTTGAAGAAGTTTCTCCTGAAAGATCAGGTTAAAAGTATTTACTTTGGTTCAAATCTTTTCTTATTTCCTTTAGAGAGGTTTGTTTTTTTCCTCTCTCGCTATTATTTTATTTTTTTTCTTTTTGGAGCCGCTCTCACGGCATACGGAGGTTCCCAGGCTAGGAATCGAATTGGAGCCGCAGCTGCCGGCTACACCACAGCCACCGCCACGCAGGATCCGAGCCGCATCTGTGACCTACGCCACAGTTTGCAGCAATACCGGATCTGTAACCCACTGAACATGGCCAGGGATTGAACCCACATCCTCACAGAGACTACACAGGGTTCTTAACCCACTGAGCCGCAGTGGGAACTCCTCTCTTACTGTTATTAGGACACTGTTCACTTACAGTCAGATGCACCCACTTGGAGTATATGGTTCAATGAGTCCTAACCAATCTATGCACAGCGTCACCAGCAAGACAGATGAGGCGCGAGAATTCCTGTCTGCCCGAAACCTCATCTGTGCCCCTTCAGGTCAACCCCACGCTCCTGGCCCCTGGAACTCGGACCTGCTTTTTGTCACAAGAGGAGACGCGCCTGGTGTAGGTTCACGTAGCTGGCATCGTAAGGATGCTCGTTTGCCCCGAATCTCACTGCTCCCAGCAGCTCGGGCGACTCTGGGCACAGCTCTGTTTCTACAGGTTTGCCTCGTCTGGACATCGATGCCGGTGGGGTCCCGTACTGTGTGTCCCGTGCCTCTGGCCTGTCTGGCTCTTTTCGCGGCGCCCCCGTGGCCCATCCAGCCTGCCTCGGCGGTACCGCCCTGCTCGTTGTCGCTGAATGCTGTTCCTGGGCGCAGACGGACCACGTTTTATTCGTCCACCCGCCGGAGGGTGGACGTTGGCGTCGTTTCCACGCGCTGGTGACTGTGAGTCAGCCCGTGTGTGCACAAGCTTTTGCATGGGCGTCCGTGGCCATTCCTCGTGCATAGATTCCTAAGAACAGAACTGATGGCTTGTACTGCAGATTTAACTTTTAACTTTTGCAGAAACACAAAATCACTCTGCAAGTTGGCCCTTTTATTTCCCCGGCAGCAACACGTGTAGGTTTGCTCGTCTCCGTGTCATCACCCAGCTTTGCTGCTGCCCCTGTTTTGGATTCGAGCCACGCCGGTGGGCAGGACGTGGCCAATGACTGTAACTTTTGTATCTGAAACGACCCGTGATGCCGAGCGGCTTATCATGTGGCTTCACGCTTCAGTACACCTTTTCGGGACAGTGTCTGTGGAAACATTTTGTCCGTTTTCAGTTGGGATGTCTAGAGTTCCCGCTGTGGCACGGTGGACTGAGAACCAGGCTGCAGCAACTCAGGTCGCTGCAGAGGTGTGGCTTCAGTCCTGGCCTGGCGCAGTGGGTTTAAAGACCTGGTGCCGCCACAGCTGCGGCACAGGTTGAAGCCGTGGCTCAGATTCAGTTCCTGCCCTGGAAACTTCCATAAACCGCGGGTGCAGCCATGAATAAATTCGTAAGGATGTTTGTCTTGTTACCGAGAAGTTCCTGGCTTATTCTAGATAATTCCTCAAACGCTTCCTTCTCTCCCTCTCCTACCGTCCCCTTCAGGGGCTCTGGTTAGACACCCATCCAGCCATCTCCCTCGGTCTCGCTGTAACTTATTCTGTCCTTTCTCTCCGGCTGCTGCATTCTGGGGGATCTCTGTGAACGTATCTTTCAAGTGGCCAAATCTTTGTGTTCAGGTGAAGAAAAGCTCACAGGAGACCTTGTCCATCTCATAGCAACTAAACAACACTGACCTTGTCGCAACCTCACCAGAGAGTCGAGGACGCAAAGAAACGAAATGCAGTGGCCTTCAGAAAATGATGTCTGCGCCACAGGGGAAGAGCCTGTGGCCGCTGTCAGGCCTGCCGGACGGGAAAAGGCCAAGACTCTGCCCTGGACAGAGGTCGGGGACCGGCTGCACTCTAGAAGCAGTTTTTATGGCAGCACACACAGCGTGCAGAAGTTCCCGGGCCGGGGGTGGAAGCCGTGCCACGGCTGCGACCCAAGCCACGGCAGCGACGCTGGATCCTTAACGCACTGAGCCACGGGGAACTCCGACAGGCAATTTTTCAGTGAGTACGTGGCCCGGGGGAGCAGACCGGAATCCCGAGACAGCCCGGATTCAGGGGATGTTTGAGTCCTTGGGAGCAGCAGCCCTAAAGCCGGTGCGGGCACCTGCAGGAACCCTCAGGAGGTGCCCGAGCCTGCCCAGGCACAAGTGGCCCCTTAGAGATGGCTGGGGGCGGGAGAGAGCCCCCTCGGCCCCTCGGCTCCGTCCTGCACCGTGTCACACCCACTGGGATGGCCGGTGCCACAGACACAGAGAATGACAGGTGCTGGCAGCGTGTGCAGAAACTGGAGCCCGGTGCACCTCTGCTGGGAATGTGACAAACAATGGCACATTCCTAAAATAGGGAGGCTCCTAAAAATAGGGAGTTCCCGCTGTGGCACAGACGGTTAATGGTCTGCTTGTCTCTGTGGAGGGGCCCCTCCAATCCCCGGCCTGAAACACTGGGTTAAGCGTCCGGCGTTGCCAGCGCTATGGAGCTGGTCAAAGCTGTGCCTCAGATTTGACCCCTGGCCTGGGAACTTCCATGTGGCTTGGGTGCAGCCAGAAAAGAAGGAAAAAAATCAAAAATAGAATTACCATGTGACTCAGCAACTGTCCCCCAGAGAACTGAAGCTGGGACTCACGCACGTGCTCCCTGTGTCCACAGCAGCCGAGAGGGGGGAGCAACCCAAGTGTCCCTCGGTGTGAGTGGACACACAGCGCGTCCACCGCCCGGGGGCGTCACGCAGCCTTCAAAGGGAGGCGGTCCTGACGCAGCTGCCACTGGGCGGACCTCGGGGACACGATGCTCGGTCACAGAAGGACACACACTCTGCGAGCCCACTCCCGGGGGTCCCCAGGGGAGCCAGATCCACAGAGACGGGAAGGAGACGGCGGGCGGGGCTGGGGGAGGGGCCGGGAGGAGTGTCCCGCGGGGCCGAGGGTCAGTTTGGGAAGACGGAAAGTTCTGGAGGTGGACAGGGGAGGTGACACAGCCATGAGAATGCGTTTGCCACTGAATCGGGCAATTAAAAAAGGTTAAGATGGCAGTTCCCGTTGTGGCTCAGCATAATGAGCACATCAGTATTTACGAGGATGCAGGTTCGATCCCCGGCCTCAATCAGTGGGTTAAGGATCCAGCATTGCCCTGAGCTGTGCTGTAGCTCGCACGTGTGGCTTGGACCTGGCATTGCTGTGGCTGTGACGTAGGCTGGTAGCTGTAACTCCAATTCAGGCCCTAGCCTGGGCACTTCCATATGCTGCAGGTGTGGCCCTAAAAAAAAGATAAATAAAGACATAAATAATAAAATAGTTTTTAAAAAGATTAAGATGGTAAATTTTAGGTTAATGCATTTTCTTATGATTAAAAAAAAAACTGTTAAAAAAGGAAAGCCTAAAACAAAAAAGAGAGCTGAGACAACCCCACCCCCCGCCCTGCCCTGGCACCCCAGCACCAGGCCACTGAGAGCTCCGCTGTGTGCGGCGAGCAGGAGAGAAAGGGGGTCCCGGGAGCCCCAAAGCCCAGCAGAGGGGCCAAGGACAGGGCCCGGGGGAGCACGGACAGGCAGGACCATGAACTCGGGGTCGCGAGGTAGGAACACTCCAGGGAAGCCTGGAGCCCGGGAGCCGGAGCAGAGCCGGGCTTTCCCGAACCCTGGACCGTGCCCGAAACTTCAGAGGAAGGACCAGGAGAGCCCAAGCTTTAGGAAAACCTCCCTAAAACCAAGAAAGTAATAACAGCTCATGGTGACGTGAGCCGTTCTCAGAAGGCGCAGAAGCCAGGACGGAAAGGGTGGTGAGCAGAGCAGACGACGCCCGCCCCACCCCGGGGCCCCCAGAGCCAGACAAGCCGGACCCTGAAGCTGGGAGGCGGAGCAGCGTGTCCAGAGAAAACGCTTCTCACGTGGAAAGCAACAGTTTGGTTATTTTAAAATGACAGTTTCCCTAAGCAAAGAGCATAAATAAACACAAGGAAGTGACCACGTGCCCAGGTCTCACCCGAGCCAGGTACACAGAGGTCTCACCCGAGCCAGGTACACAGAGGCCCCGGCCCAGGAGGCTCCACACCTGAGCCCCTCCCCTCTCGCTGCACCTGCTCCTCTGACCTGCTCCGCCCTCCCCCTGCCAGGACCATGGGCCGCTGTGGCTGTTCGGAGGGCTGCGGCTCCAGCTGTGGGGGCTGCGGCTCCAGCTGCTGTGTGCCCGTCTGCTGCTGTGTGCCTGCCTGTGCCTGCTCCAGCTGTGGTTCTTGTGGGGGCTGCAAGCCCAGCTGTTGCCAGTCCAGCTGCTGCCAACCCAGCTGTTGCCAGGCTAGTTGTTGCCAGTCCAGCTGCAAACCCAGCTGCTCCCAGTCCAGCTGCTGTGTCCCCATTTGCTGCCAGCGCAGGGTCTGAGACTCTCTCCAAGGACCTCAAGTGCCTCCTGTAAATCCAGGAGCTCCGGCAGGTGACCAGTGCCCCACAGCAGAGGTGCAAACTACAGCTCTGAGTCCATCTTTTCTAGAATGGCGGGCCTCAGTCTGCCCTCCTAGTGGGCTGCTCCCCAACATCGGGAGAGAAGGGGTCTCCTCCTGCCTTTTGTCCCACACAGGAGCCCCCCTCGTTTCCTGGGAGGAGAGTAATTTCCTCCCCACAGTCCCCTCAGGCCCCGGTCCCCAGAGCCCATCACCCCCAGCCTCCGGACCCGGCTGAGCCCGGCCGGTCCCACGGGGACAACGTCCCAAGCGTGAGCCCAGGGGTCGGGCACCACCTCCCCGCCCAGCCCCGGCCCGACCCCAGCACTCTCCCCATAACGTGCCTGTGCTTTTTCCACCTGCCAATATCCAGCCTGGACCTGGCGCTGGCTCCAAATAAACACACCCCAAGCTCAAGGACTCTGTCTCCATGCTGCTTCATTAATGGGCCCTTCAACGGGAAATTCAAGGAGCATTTGTGCGTTGTTGATAGGAGTGAAAACAGGTGGAATTTCTTTTTCTGAAGGTAAACCTGGCAATATTTATTACAATTTCGCTACTATCAGCATGATTTCACTTACTTTGGTGGCACTATCCAGCACAGTTATTAAAGACAAATAAATAAGAATATAGCAAGTGGAAAAATACAGCAAAATTATTGCTATCTACAGATGTTCTCATTGTATACTGAGGGGTGGTCAAGTGAAAAGAAATTACAAAGTATAAGTGCGCTCAGAAGGCTAGGAACATAATACTTAAAATCAACAGCCTTTTTATTTACACATGACTAACGGAAACATAATAAAAGGCACTTACTCCTTAAACACAAACTGTATAAGAAACACTTTAAAAATCTACACACAAAAGAAGCACTTACAAGGGAGTTCCTGTTGTGGCCCAGTGGTAATGAACCCAACTGGTATCCATGAGGACGCGGGTTTGATCCCTGGCCCCGCTCAGGGGGTTAAGGATCTGGCGTGGCCGTGAGCTGTGGTGCAGGTCACAGACGCAGCTCAGATCCCACGCTGCTGTGGCTGTGGTGCAGGTCGGCGGCTGGGGCTCCACTGTGACCCCTGGCCTGGGAACGTCCATATGCTGTGGGTGCGGCTCTAAAAAAAAGGAAGAAGAAGCAGCCTTGCAAAATAAAAACTGGAAATTGTCCAGATGTCCATTAATAGTAGGAAAGAAAAATTCTTTGGGGTTTACTCAGTCGAATACTAGGTGGCAAAGAGAATCTTACAAACAGAATGTCAAGTAAAAGAAGTCAAAAAAGAGGAAGACACTGCGAGTCCTACACGCAGAGGACAGACCCGTCCAGGCCACCAAGGACCGGGATGGGTTTCTTTAGGAGGAGGTGGCTGGAGGGGAGACAGAAAGGGAGCTCCTGGGGTCTGGAAATGCTCTATTTCTAAATCTGGTGCGGGTTACATGTGTGCTCAGTTTGTGAAAATTTATCAGGCTGTCTCCTGTGCATTTTTCTCCTTGAACACATATATCGATAAAAGTCTTGAGCACATCGTAGCAGTAACGCACCCGACTAGTATACACAAGGACTCAGGTTCGATCCCTGGCCTCTCCGAGTGGGTTAAGGACCTGGCGTTGCCATGAGCTGTGGTGTAGGTTGCAGACACGGCTCGGATCCCACACTGCTGTGGCTGTGGTGTAGGCCGGCAGCTACAACTCTGATTCAACCCTTAGCCTGGGAACCTCCATATGCCACGCCCTAAAAAGCAAAAACATACAAAAAAGTCTATGTGAAGAGGAGTTCCCACTGTGGTGCAGTAGGTTAAGGATCCACCACTGTGTCTGTGGCAGTGTGGATTCAATCCCCAGCTTGGTGAGATGGGTTAAGGATCCGACACAGGTCACAGCTGTGGCTCAGATCTGATCCCTGGCCCGGTACAGCCATTAAAAAAAAAAAAAAAATCTAGGAGGAAAATTGTAACATACTGAGAGCCATAAAAGGAGTCATGAACAAAAGAATAAATAATTCTTATTTTAATAGGAAGTTTTAATATAACCAAGTCATTCTTCCTAAATTAATTTATATATTTGATCTGGACTAATATACCAAGAAGATATTTTAAGCAGCTATGCTCTTTGTGATATTTATACAGGAAAAAGAGATGCATAGAAAGAGCCAAGAAAATGTTTAAAAGAAAGGGGACTGGGAGTTACCATCGTGGCTCAGCAGAAACGAATCCAACTAGGCACCATGAGGCTGCAGGTTTGATCCCTGGCCTCGTTCAGTGGGTTGAGGATCCGGCGTTGCCGTGAGCTGTGGTGTAGGTTGCAGACGCGGCTCAGATCCCGCGTTGCTGTGGCTGTGGCGCAGGCCAGCAGCTGTAGCTCTGATTGGACCCCCTAGCCTGGGAACCTCCATGTGCCACGGAAGCGGCCCTAAAATGACAAAAGAAAAAAAAAAAGGAAAGGAAAGGGGACTGGATATCAAATCAGCTTTAAGGTTATGACAGTTCTAAGAATTAACACAGCATGTGAAAATCCAACAGATAAATGTGGAAGGGTAGGACTGCCAGAAAGAGAACCAAACACGTAAAAGATAGCATTTCAAATTTGTTTAAAAATGTATTATTCCATAAAAGGTATTAAAACAATTATGTAAGATCTAGGAAAATCAAAACTGTAGCTTTACTTCACCTTTTACTCTAAAAATAAATCCCATGCAGAATAAAGACATAAGCAAAAAAATAAAGACAAAATGACTAAAAGAAAACAGGAACTTTAAACAATATTGGGACAGAATAGTTCTTTCTAAGCAAGACACAAAATTCAGCGGCTCGAGCTCCCTGGTGGCCTAGTGGTTAAGGACCCAGCATTCTCACTGCTGTGGTGCAGGTTCAGTCCCTGGCCTGGGAACTTCCACCTGCCGTGGGCACGGCCAAAACGAAAGTTCAGCAGCCCACAAAAAGAAAAGATTGATAAATTCGGCATTAAAGAAAGGAAGCATGCAAAAGGAAAAAAATCTGCGTGGCAAAAACATTTAATAACAATGTCAACTAATAATTAACACAGAACACACTTCGGCCTGAGGGACGGCCACCTGTCCTGCTTGATATGACGCTCTGACCAATTGACAGTCTCGTTTGGAAGCCACAGAAAATGAACAACACTTGGCACATTAGGGCTGCAGTTCCAGAGGCAGATGCTGGGGGCTAAAATTACAGGCTGCTGAGAAGAGGCAGGAATGAAATGCTCAGGGAGTCTGAGGTGACTACAGGAAACTGCATAAAAAGTCACACCTGTCAGAATGGCCATCATCATAAAGACAACAAATAACCAGTGCTGGTGAGGATGTGGAGAAAAGGGAGTCCTCATGTATTGTTGGTGGGACTGTAAATTGGTGCAGCCACTGTGAAAAACAGTACCATGGTTCCTTAAGAAATTAAAAATAGAATTGCCATGTGATCCAGCAATTTCACTTCTGGGTATTTACCCAAAGAAAAACAAAAACATGATTCAAAAAGACATATGCTCACCAATGTTCAGTATTATTTACAATAGCCAAGATATGAAACCTAAGTATTCATCAATAGATAAATGGATAAAGATGATATGAGATCTATCTAGCTATCCATCTATCTATCTATCTACATTAGCCAGAAAAAATAAAATCTTGCCATTTTGTGACATTGGTGGAACTAGAGGGTATATTATGCTTAGTGAAATAAGTCAGACAAAGACAAATATCACATGATCTCACTTATATTTGAAATCTAAAAAAATAAAACAAAGGAAAATAAAAACAGACTCACTGGTGCGAAGAACAAATGGGTGTCTGCTAAGAGGGTAGGAGTGTGATGCAAAATGGGCAAGAGGGATTCCTGGGTACAAATCTCCAGTTATGAAATAAATAAGCACAGGATGTGATATACAGCATGAGGAATATGGTCAATAAAATTGTAATAACTTCCTGTGGGGATGGTTACTGGGCTTGTTGTGGTGATCATTTCATAGTGGAGGCAAGTGTCACAGCACTATGTAATACACCTGAAACTCACATAACATTGTACATCGATATAATAAAAATAATAAGACTTTAAAAATTTAAAAACATAAGAGCTCCTAAATATATGACACAAGCTTTGACATAACTAAAAGGACAAAGAGCAATAAAACAGTAGCAGGAGACTGACACCCCACTTTCAATGATGGACTGGACAAGACAGAAGATGCAAAAGGAAACAGAGGACTTAAGCAACACAATTTAACAACTACGTCCGACAGACACAGACAGAACACTCTACCCCAAAACAGCAGAGTGTGCTCTCAAGAGCACATGTGAGTTTCCAGAATAGACCACACGTTAGACCACAAAACAAACCTCAAGAGTCACAAAACAACAGCTATCACATGAAGTATCTTCTCCAACCACAACAGGATGAAATTAAAAACCAACAACAGAAGGAAAACTGGAAAACCCATAAGTTTGTGGACATGAAACACACTCTTTGTTTTATTTTTCTTTGTAGGGCCACGCAGTGGCATATGGAAGTTCCCGGGCTAGGGGTCAAATCGGAGCTGCATCTGTGACCGACACCATGGCTTGTGGCAACACCAGAGTGAGGCCGCATCCTCATGGATACTAGTCAGATTCTTAACCCGCTGAGCCACAACAGGAACTCCCAAATTAAACAGATTCTCATACCACCTTGAGTAAAGAAATCACAAGAGAAATTAGAAAATAAATACTTAGAGACAAATAAAAATGTACATGCAACATACTGAAACATATCTGATGCAGTGAAAGCAGTGCTAAAGTGGGAGTTTTTAGCTATAAACTCATGTAAGAGAAAAAGATCTCAAATTAACAAACCAAATTTACTCTTCAAGGAACTACAGAAAGAAGATTGAATGAAACCAAAAGCTAGCAGAAGGAAGGAAGTAATAAATATTAGAGTAGAAATTAATAAAATAGAGAATAGAAAACCAATAGAAAAACTGACAAACTTATAGCTAGATTACCTAAAAAAGAGGACAGAAGGCTCAAATAACTAAAATCAGAAGTGAAAGAGGATATTACAAATGATGCCACAGAAATAAAAGGGATCATAAAAAGAACACCATGAAGAACTGCATGCTGACAGATTGGCTAACCCAGAAAAAATGGATAATTTCCCAGAAATATACAACCTACCAAGACTGAACCAGGAGGAAATAGAAAATCTAAAAGAACAGGAACTAGTAAGAAGACTAAACCAGTAATTTAAAACCTTGTGTCAAAGAAAAACCTGAGACTAGATGGCTTAACCCAAATTCTATCAAACATTAAAAGAAGAATCAACAGCAGTCCTCCTCAAACCCTTCCGCAGAACTGAAGAAGAGGCACGTTCAAATTCAGTGGAGCCAGCCTTACCCTGATCCCAAACCCAATACACAGGAAAACTAAACACCAATCTCTCCGATGAACACTGCTGCAAAAATCCTCAGTAATATATTAGTAAAACAACCAAAACAATCTTGAAAAAAAAGAAATGAGTTGGAGGACACAAACGTCCTGATTTCAAAAAAAGGTTCAAAGCAACAGTAATCAAAACAGTGACATGCGGTACAGGTAGCTGAGAGCAAAGACGAGGAAGAAGCCATACATAATAGTTGGTCCTACTCACTCCATACAAACACTGAAGGATTTGCGGGAGCCGGTCCACAGGGATTAGCTTCTCGACAACCACAGAAAACCGGGATTCCAAATGACAGACTTTACCGCTCCAGACCTGTTCCCACTCCTGGTCAATTTCTCTTAGCCAGAATGAATAGAGGTTAAAGCATGACTGGGGTAAAGCAATTCACAACTAAGAGACAGATTCACAAGGACGATAGAACATTCCTGAAGCTGAATTCCCCAACTCCTAGGGTCCCGGCCCCGAGGCTTGCTTGCGCTCCCGTGCCAGATTATACCTTCTTCGCAGCCTCCAGACGGTAAGATGGGACACCACTGAGCACGGAGGAACATGAGCACCTCAGCAACAATCCCAAGGGAGACTCAGCAGGTTAAGAACCCGACCTAGTGTCCATGAGGACTCGGGTTCTCTCCGGGACCCCCCTCAGAGGGTTAAGGGTCCAGTGTTGCTGCAAGCTGCAGCCTAAGTCACAGATGTGGCTCAGATCTGGTGTTGCTGTGGCCATGGCGTAGACGAGCAGCTGCAGCTCTGATTTGACCCCTGGCCTGGGAACTTCCATATGCCACAGGTGCAGCCCTAAAGAATAAATAAATAAATACAAAACATATAAAACAAAAATGGGAGGATTACAAAGAGAAAATGATAACCCTACATGTCTAACAGCTATAGATTTTTTAAACAAACTTCTCTCAATAATCATGGGATAAAAATACAAAATAGTACAATTAGAGAAAATTTGAATAGTCTAGCCTAGCCTCCTAAATACTTACAGAGCACAGTTCCCAGTGTTCAGCCAGCTTCTTCCAGCGGCAGCGTCTTGGAGGCCTCTGGTCTCTTCATTCTCCCGAACACCCTTTTCTCTGCTGACCTCTCCCCTGCGCCCCTGCGCCCCCGCACCCAGCAGAGGAAACGCATCCACACGAGTGGCCACAGCGGGTCCCATCCCTCTGAGATACGGTGCGTGGAGAAAGTCCCGGTCCCAATAGTCCTCGAAAAGCCAAATGGCCGCTGCTCGTCGTCCCCACTCGTCTGTTATCCGCCACGTCCGTGCTGGCCCCGTCTAGCGGTCTAGCAGGACTGGTCAAGAACGTCTGCCTTCTGGCTTCTCAGTAAGAAAAGACGCAGCTTCGATCACATCCGAGTGTCCTTCTGCAACGAAGCCTCGTCCATCAGGGCCCCTTCCTGACAGCAGGTTTCTATCTCTGTCTGTTAAAACGCAATAAAATGCACTTTCAGAAAAATTTTCTCCACCACTCCAAAGCTGCTTCGTTCACAACATAACCCTTTCACTGCCTTCTCTGGACCACGTACTGAGGAGCCCAGTCCAGACACGGACTCCACTTACATCTGGATGGCCAAGCTGCCCCCAACCATAACGGTCCTCCACCCACGTTTGGGCGAGGGACCCTCCGAGGCAGGGCGGAAAGGCACAGAGCACTGCGCTCTGAGTCAGGTGCAGGTCTGGTCCTGTAGCTGGGAGTGCCCAGAGCAAGCTCACTGTGTTGGACCAGCACCCTCTCCACACTCCTTCCCTCTCATTCCACAGAGGCTGGAAAGCGTGGGCCTGACCACCTCGAGGCCATGGTCCCCAAAGCAGTGGGCTCAGACACTCTGTTTGCCACCTCGCAATGTTTAGAATGAAAACTAGGCAGAAGCAAATAAAGGCATCTTGGGCCTTTGTGTGTGACATTAACAGGGCCCACTGTCCAGCCACAGGTGTCACGCTTGCCGAGGACGCTGAGTCTAGAGCCGGCTTCTCTGGCCCTTTCAGCAGTTCTGTACCCACCTGCCTCACTGTTCTAAACCCCACCGTGGCTAAAGTAGTGGACATCCCAAAGACATCCATGCTAATCCCCAGAACCTGTGACTACGTTAGGTCTCACGGCAAAGAAGTCGGGCTGCTCGTCGGCAGACCTTGGATGGGGAGCTGCAGCATCTTTCTGTGGACAGTCTCTGGGGCTCTACCAGATTGTCCAACAGAGCCACAGGGGCCCTGAGATGGGAAAGTTGGGGAGCCCAAGTCGTAGGCAGGAAGCCTGCAGTACAAGGACTTGAAGGCCACGCCACTTGAACGACAGAGGAAGGAACCACAACCAAGGAAGGCGGGCGTCTGGAGGTGCCGGACACAGTAAGGAAAGGCTTGTCCGAAAAGCCTGCATGTGGTGCAGTCCTTAATTTTAGCCCAGAAAACTGGTCTTCAACGTCTGACCTTAAAAACAGTGAGTGGACAAATGCATGGTTGTTGTTTGGGGTTTTTGTTGTTTTTGTTGTTGTGGCTTTTTTTATGGCCATACCCATGGCATATGGAGGTTCCCAGGCTAAGGGTTGAATCAGAGCTTCAGCTGACAGCCTACACCACAGCCACAGCAACGCTGGATCCAAGCCATGCCTGTCACCTACACCACAGCTCGTGGCAACACCGGATCCTTAACCAACTGAGCAGGGCCAGGGATTGAACCCACATCCTCATGGATACTAGTCGGGTTCATTACCACAACAGGAACTCCCATAAGAATAAAAATTTTAAAACCCTAGCTACATAATGATCATCTTCTGAAAAACAAAGATTTTTTCATCTTAAAAGCAAAGGAAATGGCACATAATTCCAAAGAAGCAACAGGAACCCTTAGAGCTGACTTTTCAAGGAAAACTATGGATGCAGGTAGACAGTGGAACACTGTTTTTAAAGGAATGAAAGAAGAAAATTGTTAATTCTATGTGCAAAAATCTATTTTGAAAAAAATGTTCTCAAAAATGAAGTTTAAATAAAGATATCTTCAGAAAAACAAAACTAAGGAAATTCTTCATAAACAGATTCCCACTACTAGAAATACTGAAAGAAGTCCTTCAGGCTGAAAGAAAATGATCCCATAAAAAACACAGCTCTGCCGGAGGAAACGAAGAGCACTAGACAGTGCCAATATGTGAGTAAATATAAAAGAGTGGTAGTGACCATTATGGGCTGAACTGTGTCCCCCCCAAATTCATAGGTTGAAGCCCTAATGTGATTTGGAGACAGAGCCTTTAAGGGGGAAATTAAAGTTAATGCGCTAATAGGGTGGGATCCTAATCCAACAGGACCACTGTTCTTATAAGAAGAGACCCAGACGGACCCCCACGCCCACCCCTCCCCCTCCTCCCTCCTCCGCCTCTCTCTCTG
>PVHT021183730.1:145765-168121 GCA_004024745.2 Catagonus wagneri
CAGTGGTTAACAGATCCGACTAGGAACCATGAGGTTGTGGGTTCAATCCCTGGCCTGGCTCAGTGGGTTAAGGATCCGGCGTTGCTGTGAGCTATGGTGTAGGCTGCATACGCAGCTCAGATCCCGCGTTGCTGTGGCTGTGGTGCAGGCCGGCAGCTACAGCTCCTGTTAGACCCCTAGCCTGGGAACCTCCATATGCTGCGAGTGCATCTCTAGATAAGGCAAAAAAAGACAAAAAAAAATGAAATTCAAACAAAGTAACGTTTACATGAGCACCCCAAAGACTGTAAATACTTAGATATGTATCTAACAAAATATGTTCAAGAGTATATGAGGAAAAATATGAAACACTGATGAACAAAATCAGAGAACCAAATAAATGGGGAGATATGCTATGTTCATGGACAGGAAGACTCAAAATTATAACTCTGTCAATTATTCTAAACTCTGTCTGTGATTCATTGCAATTCAAATCAAAATTCCAGGAGGTTATCTTGCAGTTATCAACAAACTAATTCTAAACGGCCAACATAATATCAACAGAGAGGAACAAAGTTGGAAGGTTGACATTACTCAATTTAAGACTTGCGTAAAGCCACAATAATCAAGAAAGTGTGATATTGGTGAGAGGAGAGGTAAACAGATCAACAAAATAGAGAACCCAGAAATAGATCCCCATAAATGTGGTCAATTGATCTTTTCTGTTATTTTCTTTTATTTAGGGTCTCCCCCACAGCATATGGGGGTTCCCAGGCTAGGGGTCCAGTCAGAGCTGCAGCTGACAGCCTACACCACAGCCACGGCAATGCTGGATCCTGAACCTACTGAGCAAGTCCAGGAATCGAACCTGTGTCCTCACAGATACCTGCTGAGCCATGATGGGAACTCCCTGGTCAACTCCTCTTTGACAAAAAAGCAAAGGCAATGCAATGGAGCAAAGATGATCTTTTCAACAAATTGTACTGGAACAACTGAACATCTACAGGCCAAAAAGAAAAAAAAAAACTGAATCTAGACACAGATCTTATACCTTTCACACAAAAAATTTCAAAATGAATCATAGACCTAAATGTAAAACACATAACCATAAAAATCCCAGAAGATAGCATAGGAAAAAACCTAGGTGACCTTGAGTGTGGTGATGATTTTCTAGATACAACACCAAAGGCACAATCCATGAAAGAAATAATTGACAAGAAGAACTTCATTAAAATGAAAAACTTCTGCTCTGTGAAAGACAATGTCAAAAGAATAAGTCACAGACTAGGAGAAAATATTTGCAAAAGACACATCTGAGAAAGGATTATTATCCAAAGTAAAGAACTCCTAAAACTCAACAATGATAAATTGAACAAACCAATGTTAAAATGAGCAAACACCTGAACAGACACCTCACCAAAGAAGATATACAGATGGCACAAGCATACGAAGGTATTCAACATCATGAATCATTTTGTAAATGCAAGTTCAAAAGACAGCGAGATTCCATTTCACACCTATAAGGACGACCAAACCCGGAACACAGACAACATCAAATGTTAGCAAGAACAAGGATCAACAGAAACTCCCATCCTTGCTGGTGGGAACAAGAAATAGGACAGCCACTTTGGAAGACAGCTTGGTATTTCTTATAAAACAAAACACACCCTCACCATAAGATCCAGCAATTGCACTCCTTGGTATTTACCCAAACAAACTGAAAACTCATGTTCACACTAAAACTTACAAATGATAGAAACAAGATAAATATACAAACTTAATTCTACGTCTGGATGACAGCAACCAACAATTAGAAAATATTCTTTACAAAATAGTACAATAATTTTCAAAAATCAAACATCTAGTTAAAACTTAGGACAAGATACACAAAACTCTAAAATATCAGTGAGAGAACTTAAGGACAATATTAAGGGGTAACAGGATATACAATATTCATGGACCGAAATTCAATATGGAGAAAAGTCAACTGTTGCAGATTTTTCTTCCTGTTCTATATGAACTCAATCAACAATCAGAGCAAATGAATGATAAAAAATGACAACATGAAGGCAAAGTTACATGGAAAGGCAAAGACCAAGAGTGGCTAAGACAGCAAGGAAGGGGAAAAAACAAAGTTCATAATCCAATTTAGCCGATATAAACATACAGCAGTGAACGAGGGTGATGTTCACAGATAAGCAAATACACGAACGTAGCAGAAGGAACATCCCAGAGACAGACCCACACATCTGTGGAGATGCGATTAATCGCAAAGACGGCACTGAAGAGCAGTGGAGAAGGCAAGCCTGCTAATCGATGGCTCGGGCTTAGCTAGACTTGCACCTGAAGCGCGTAGGACTTAGTTGTCAGTAGACTGCAGAGCTCAGATCGAATGCAAAACGACCTTCTCACCTAGAAGCCAGCACTGGAGAGCGTCTTCGAGAACGTGCAGGAGAGCAAGACCGTGACGCGCACCCATCGTAAAGGTAAGAGACGATGATGCAGACGATCAGCCTGCACCGAATTAAGAGTTTATTCACCCAAAGAGGCAGTGAAGGGAAAAAACAAGCAAGACAGGTGTAGACGACGGTACCAGCAACAGCATATTTGCTTGTGTCCAGGAATATAGAGATCTCCTACAAATGAGTAAGGAATTTAAAACACCCCACTGGGGAGTTCCCGTCATGGCTCAGTGGTTAACAGATCCAACTAGGAACCATGAGGTTGCGGGTTCGATCCCTGGCCTTGCTCAGTGGGTTCAGCGTTGCCGCGAGCTGTGGTGTAAGTTGCAGACGCGGCTCGGATCCCGCCTTCCTGTGGCTGTGGTGAAGGCCGGCAGCTGCAGCTCCTGTTAGACCCCTAGCCTGGGAACCTCCCTATGCCATGGGTGAGGCCCTAGATAAGGCAAAAAATAAATAAATAAAATAAAATACCCCACTGGGAAAAAGGACACGAGATTTAAACAGGCGCCTCTTGAAAGGTGGGTACCTAATCGCCAGTGTCCATTTGACAAGGGGCTAAACTTCATCAGCAGCCAGGGAGGTGCGTGTTAAAGCCAAATGACACACCAGGACACACGGCCTAGGAAGGCTGAGGTTGTGAGCCTTGACAGAGCCGGGTGGGTGGCCAGAAGGAGGGCCCTCAGTCGCTGCGGTCAGAGCACCGAGAGACACCAGCCCGGGGGAATGGAGTCCGGCAGTGTCCACGCAACCCGAACACGCGCATGCCCTCGGACCCCTCGGTGTGGACCCAAGAGCACTGAAACGTGGGCTGGGAGACTCGTAAGAGAACGTTGAGCAAAGCTGGAAGCCACTCAGAGAGCCGTCAAAAGGAGAACTGACAAGGGGGTGCCCGTCGTGGCTCAGCGGAAACCACCCCGACTAGTATCCACGAGGATGCGGGTTTGATCCCTGGCCTCACTCGGTGGGTAAAGGATCCGGCGTAGGCTGGCGGCTGCGGCTCCGATTCGACCCCTAGCCTGGGAGCCTCCGTATGTCGTGAGTGTAGTACTAAAAAAGCAAAATTTAAAAAAAAATAGAACTGACAAGAAATTCTGGTATTAGTCTTACATGCAAAACTAGACAAAAGTGAAAATGAATGAATTTAAGCAACGAAAAGAAACACGGATGATCTCACAAACATAATGGAGCAAGAGTCAAAGGATCCCGCCCACCTCGTGCTCAAAACGGTGAAAACCACCTGAGGGCTGCTGGTGACCAGGACCTGTGGTGCGGGGGGACAGGGGGACACGGGGCCTCCGAAAGTCCTCGTCGCGTTGCTGTCTTGTTCTCGGCCACTGCGGAAAACGGTCTAACATTCCTCTAAACGTTAAACACGAAACCAAGCAGGACCCCGCAGGGGCTCAGGGACGGGTCCCCCTGTCCTTCCTCAAGTCCTGAAGAGCAAGCTGAATCAGAGACGCGAGAAAACGCAGAAACAAGGACGACGTCAAGCAAGACAAAATAACAACCGTTGAGCCATAAAACAAAGTTAAGGACCTGGTTCCTCCCGGAGGCGGAGGCCGTAGATAACATCCTGAGCCAGGTCCTTGGGCTGTTTTGCGCAGACTGACGCCCCCGCCAGGCGGGAGGAGTTGACTGCATGCTGACCCCCAGCCCGAGACCCCAGACCAGCTGGAAGCAGAAGATGACGAGCGCCCCTCTCGAACATCGGACATCTCCTGTGCCCTCACCACCAACCAATCAGAGGTTAGGCACGAGCCGGTCAGGGCCTGTGACCCCCTCCCCGCTCTCTCACACCGTCTTCGGAGACCCCTCCCTGGAAGCCGCGGGGGAGCTGGGGTCCTGGCAGCCCCCCGCACCGCGGGCGCCCCGCACTTTCCTTCACCGCAGCCCGGTGTCAGCAGATGGGCTGGCTCGGCGCTGGGACGCTCAGCACCAACGGGAATTACAGCACAGCTCAACCCGCCGGTTCCGCCGCGAGGTCTACACTCGTAACTGAAGCCGGACCTCCACGAGGTATCTGCACGGCCCGTTCTGGCGGCGCGCTCACAGCCGCAGAGGCGGAAAGTGCCAGGCGTCCGTCAGCACGCGCACTTTCTTCTTCTCGGGCCATCTTCCCGCAGGTCTCTCCCGAAGGATGGACGCAGCTCCCTGTGCTGCGCAGCAGGACCTCGGCGCCTGTCCTGTAGGAATGGAATCGTTTGCACCTACCGACCCCAAACGCCCCGTCCAGCCCACTCCCTCCCCCGCCTTGGCAACCACAAGTCTGTTCGCTACGTCGGTGAGTCTGTTTCTGTATCGCAGAGGCTCGCATTGTGCCACACTTTAGATTCCACATATACGTGACATCATACGGTATTTGTCTTTCTCTTTCTGATTTACTTCACTTAGTCCGAGAATCTCTAGTTGCATCCACGTTGCTGCAAATGGCGTTATTTCATTTTTATGGCTGAGTAATACTCCATTGTGTGTATGTGCGTGTGTCTGCGTGTGTGTTTTCTTCTTACCGAACTAGAACAAAATATTTAAAAATTTGTATGGAAACACAAAAAAAAAACAGAATAGCCAAAGTAATGTTGAAAAAGAAAAACAGAACCGAAGGTCACCAGGCTTCCTGACCTCAGACAAAGCTAGCGATTCCAAGTGCCCGTCGGCAGAGGAACGGATGAAAGCATGTGGTCTGAGCACAGGAAGTGGGATTATTCAGCCCTAAAAGGAAAGCAGTTCTCACACAGGCTACCACATGGATGAACCCTGAACACACCGGGCTTAGGGAAGTGAGCCAGACACAGAGACACGTATTGTTATGGTCGTTATTATTATTATGAAATGTCTAGAACGGGCAGGTTCATAGAGACACAAAGGAGACCCCAAACTACCAGGGCTGGGGGGCAGTGGGGGTCATTGCTTAGTGGGGACAGAGTGCCCATCTGCGGTGGAAAAGATCTAGCAATGGAGAGTGGCAATGAGACCTCACGACAATTCCTAATGCATCACGTACTTAAAATGGTCAATTTTATGCTATGTTATTGCAGCACAATTCTTTTTTTTTTTTTTTAAGGTTGTTAGCAGTTGCCTTATATGTTGTGATCCTATGTTGGGTGCGTAGATATTTAAAATTGTTGTATCTTCTTCTTGAATTGATCCTTTGATCATTATATAGTGCCCTTGTCTCTTAAAATGTTCTTTATTTTTTTTTTTTTGTCTTTTTGCCTTTATGCAGAGCCACACCCGTGGCATATGGAGGTTCCCAGGCTAGGGGTTTAACAGGAGCTGTAGCTGCTGGCCTTCGCCACAGCCACAGCAACGTGAGATCCAAGCCACGTCTGCAACCTACACCACAGCTCACAGCAACGCCGGATCCTTAACCCACTGAGCAAGGCCAGGGATCGAACCTGCAACCTCATGGTTCTTAGTCGGATTCGTTAACCACTGAGCCACGAAGGGAACTCCTTTGCAGCACAATTCTAAAATCACTTTAAAATGACAGGTGGATGTTACGTAAGCCAGAAAGGTTATTAGAAATTAAGATCCCCTGAGGAACCTCTAGAAGAGGGGACCCTAGAACTGGGCGTAACTGGGGCTTGGCTGCCCCTCCGCCCTGTGCCACTGGCCGGTGGCCCCTCCTGGGAGAGCAGGTGCTTCAAAGGCGCCTGCACGCAAGTGAGGCCTGGGCTTCGTACGGGGCCCAGGAGAGAGAAGAGCTCACATGTAAGGGTTGCAAGTGTCCTAGTTCCAGAAAATTCCATAAACACTAAGAATTCTAGAAATGACTTTCCATTAATAACTACAAAACAAAACGGCAAGAGGTTAAATTTAGAAACATGATAAAGAGGACGCTGGACAGAGCCAGTGAGAGGCCGGGGATAAGAACCACGTGTGTGCACGCGTACACACACACACACACACAGAGCAAACACACACTCAGTGTGCCCTGGAGAAATGGCACAAACAGGAAGTAGGAAGTCAGTATGTGATCAACCCGAGCCTGGCAGGTATATAGAGGCCCCGGCCCAGGAGGCTCCACACCTGAGCCCCTCCCCTCTCGCTGCACCTGCTCCTCTGACCTGCTCCCCCCTCCCCCCGCCAGGACCATGGGCCACTGTGGCTGTTCCAGGGGCTGCGGCTCCAGCTGTGGGGGCTGCGGCTCCGGCTGTGGGGGCTGCAGCTCCAGCTGCTGTGTGCCCGTGTGCTGCTGCGTGCCAGCCTGTGCCTGCTCCAGCTGTGCCAAAGGGGGCTGTGGCTCCTGTGGCTGCTCCCAGTCCAGCTGCTGCAAGCCCGTGTGCCACTGTGTGCCAGTCTATTCCTGCTCCAGCTGTGGCAAAAGGGGCTGTGGTTCTTGTGGGGGCTCCAAGGGGGGCTGCGGCTCCAGCTGCTGTGTGCCCGTGTGCTGCTGTGTGCCAGCCTGTGCCTGCTCCAGCTGTGGCAAGGGGGGCTGTGGCTCCTGTGGGGGCTCCCAGTCCAGCTGCTGCAAGCCCAGCTGTTGCCAGGCTAGTTGTTGCCAGTCCAGCTGCAAACCCAGCTGCTCCCAGTCCAGCTGCTGTGTCCCCATTTGCTGCCAGCGCAAGATCTGAGGCTCTGAACCCAGACCTCGGGTTTGTGACGGTTTGGTGAAACCCATATTCTGCAGTTTCCCTGAACCGGCCCCTCACACACACACCGCTGACTCACCCACAGCCTTCTCCTCGCTGACGAGCGCATGAGGCTCAGCGCGCCCCCAGGACCTGCCGTAACTCCTCACTGGGGAGACGTGTGTTTTCCCGTCACTGGAGATGTGTCTCCTCTGAAGCAGGTGCCAGCTGGCCACGCGATCGGCCCTTGCAACTCCCGCGGGGCACCTTCTGCTCCCCGGGCTGCCTGAGATCCTGCAAGGCCAGGTCGTGTTCCGAGTGATGGCCGAGGACCCTGGTCCTGCTGGGCCACGTCCTTCTTCCCTGCGGCCCCCACCCCCTACAGAAGCTTCCTTCCTTCCTTCCTGCTGCCTCCAACTTCATCTGTTTATAAAAATAACCACGGAATTTCCCCTAATAAAATTCCTGTCTCTTACGCCTTGGTGTGACCCTCCTCTCAGTGGCTTTCTTGTGTGGTGATGAACTAGCAAATGCCTTGTAAATGTGCTTTCTTTTAGGTTTTGTTCCTTGGTCATGCCTGTGGCATGTAGGAGTTCCTGGGCCAAGGACTGAACCTGAGCCGCTGCAGTGACAATGCTGGGTCCTTAACCCACTGAGCCACAGGGGAACTCCTGTTCCCTGTAAAGATGCTTTGAATCTGTCAGCTGTGCAGGAGACCCCAGACAGGACACCCAGAGCAAAAAAACAGCCATGGGCTCCTGTCTTCCCAGTGGCCACCAAACATCCCGTTACCTCGTCTGCTTCCAGGACAAGAGGGCTGGGCCTGGGGGGGGGGGTGCCCGCACAGGAGGTCCCCCGGGCAGACGGCCCCAGTGCTGACGGCCACCAGAGCCAGGACCTGTCGTGTGCGCCCAGCGGGGCAGGGGTTTCAGGACAAGGAGAGTGAACCCAGGAAAGGGAGGTGCGCTGAGTTCCTGGTGACCGCCGGCACAGTGACTGTAAAAGTCCCAGGATCAAGCAGCGGGGAAGCGGAAAAGCCGACGCCGCGGAGACCGCAAACGCAGGCGGGTCGGGCAGGCCTGCTGGGATGGAAGGCCTCCCGCTGGTCTCGGGAGGCAGGTAGACAGAGGGGTGCCTACAACACTAGGGGGACTTCCTGGTGGCCCGGCAGGTTAGGGCTCCACGTTGTCGCTGCTGCGGCTTGAGTTGCTGCTATGCCGGCGGTTCGATCCCTGGCCCAGGAACTTCTGCGTGCTGAGGGCGCAGCCAAAAATAAAATAAAACAAAACACGTATGAAACAGTTAGGGTTGTCACTAAGACAGGGACTACAACAGAACCAGTCAAGGTAAAAAAAAAAAATCCTAAAAACCCCATATATGAGAAGAGTGGAAAGAAAACACTAAAATAGGGCAGTTACGTGCCAAAGATGGTGGGAACCAATGTAGATACATCAGAAATCACACTGATTCCCATGGATTCAGCTCATTGGACAAAAACCCCCAATTATGGAAGGTTTTTTCCTTTTCATTTTTTTTAATTTTTTTGCTTTTAACTCAATGAATTTTATTACAGTTATTGTTGTGATTATCACAACCCAATTTTATAGCATTTCCATCTCTTCTTTTCTTTGGCCGTGCCCGAGGCACGTGGACCTCCCCTGCCGGGGACCCACTGCGGTGACAAGACTGTGCCACAAGAGAACTCCTGAGTAACGGAGTTTTGCCTCTTGTATTTTTCTTCTTTTCTCTCTCTTTTTTTTTTTTTTAGGGCCGCACCTGCTGCATATGGAGGTTCTCAGGCTAGGGATCATATCAGAGCTGCAGCTGCCAGCCACAGCCACAGCAATGCCCGATCCGAGCCGTGTCTGCGCGGACACCACCGCTCACAGCAACGCAGGAGCCTTAACCCACCTGGCGAGGCCAGGGATCGAACTTGCGTCCTCATGAAGAATAGATTTGTTTCCGCTGAGCCACGACGGGAACTCCTGAATATGGAATCGCTTTCAAAGCTGCTCGAGTCACGAGACAACCCTCAAACGTAAGCACACAGGAAGGTAAAAAGAAGCCGGATGGAAAGATGCCCCTGCCATTTATCCCCAGGAGAAGCCAGTTAGCGGCGGAGAGCACACCTGAGATCAAAACGTGCGGCCAGAGGGAAGGAGGTGGGGCTCAGGGCCGTGGTGTGATTGGCCAGGTGGCTCGAGGCAGAGGTGTGATTGGCCAGGCGGCTCGAGGCAGTGGTGTGATTGGCCAGGGGGCTCGAGGCAGTGATGTGATTGGCCAGGGGGCTCGAGGCAGAGGTGTGATTGGCCAGGGTCCTACCTCCATGGGTACCTACTAACAGAGCCTCAAATTCTATCGGGGAAAACACTGGAAGACTCCCAAGAAGCAATTTAAAACGCCAGAACCGAGTGGCAGGTTTTTAACGTACTTTTATACTGCCTGGTAGTCAGGCAAACAAAAAGCTAGTGACGGCGTAGAAACCGACGGAGGTTAATGTAAGGCTTTACTGACCCTGGAGACAAAGCCGGTTCTTAACCACTTGCGGCCGGTTACCGAACGTTGTGGCGAGTCACCCACGGGAGGTGTCAGCCAAGCTCAAGTGGGTGCTGACCACTGTGACTCCCCGCCAGAGCTCACTACAGGACAGCCAGAAGCCCTGGTCGCTGGGTCCCTTTCAACCACTTCTAGGTACGCATGGGCCAAAGATAAAATCGAGAGAAATCAGAAAGCGGAACTGACAAAGAGTGAGAATAGCATCTATCAAATCTTGGGTTTTGTCATTACAATTTTATTTTTAAATGAGGCTTAGCCCTACACGCTTGTTCCAGAAAAAGAAAGATTGGAGATCCATGAGCCAAGTATCCATGTTAAGAAGGCAGAAAGAGAATAGCCGAGAAAAATCACAGAGCAGAAGAAATAAAGGTGAGAGCAAACATAGACAGACAGACAGACAGATAAAACAAACTTCAAAACGCACCATAAAGAGGATCAGCAAGTTGTGCTCCGGGCGCTTCCTTTTCCCCTCCTTGGTGGGCAGAGGAGGCGGAGGCTGAGCTGGGCATCCTCCCCCGGCCTCCAGCCACTGCCCAACCTCTCGTGCGGCGCCTTCTTGCCAACGCCAAGACTGCCCAGGTCTGGATACGGTTCCTGGACAGCAGAATGTGGAGTCTCAGCAGAAACGCAGGCCAGACAAAAGAATAAACAAGGACAAGACCCAACGGCTGCTGCCCAGGCTTCCTTAACCCCTGCTCTGTTTGTAGACGAAAAGGCCAGACTGCAGGTGCCACTTGGAAAGCCAGGGTCCTCAGACGCCACCTCCCCCAGAATTAGCTGATGGCCACGCAGAAAGCTGTTGACAGGTAAATCCATGACACTTTTGACTCTTGCACTGTTTCATACCTTAGGTAACAAACCTGCCGCTGCTTTTCATCAGCAGAAATAAAGGGGCTATAGAAACAAGCGTTTTCATGCTGTTCCTTTTTGCACTTCATGCCAAGACAATTCTGTGTAAATGTACTGTTGACTCTGATTTGGGAAATCTGCAAATCAGGCCATCCTTGCTATGGTTTTTTTACAATTGTAATTACATTGGTGTTCATATTGTGTAAAATAATTCATTTAATAAAGTAGTACTTTGGGAGTTCCTGTTTTGGCGCAACGGAAACGAATCCGACTAGGAACCGTGAGGTTGCAGGTTCCATCCCTGGCCTCGCTCAGTGGGTTAAGGATCTGGTGTTGCCATGAACTGTGGTGTAGGTCACAGACACGGCTTGGACCTGCGTTGCTGTGGCTGCGGCGCAGGCCGGCAGTTGTCGCTCCAATTTGACCCCTAGCCTGGGAACCTCCATGTGCTGCCGGTATGGTCCTAAATATATATATATTAGAGAGAAAGAGAGAGTAGTATTTTGATTAAAAAAAAAATTGGCGGAGGGGGGAATGAAAAAAAAATCAACACAACCAGGGCTGGTCTTTGCAAAGACTAAGCAAATGGCCAGCACTGGGCAAAACTGACCAGAGAAACAAAAAGGAGGAGCAGGACACGTGGAAAGCGAAGTCGGCGCAGAAGCGGCGCGTCTCGGGACTCGGCAGTTTTCAAGCGTGGAAAAAAAGCGCCTGTCATTAAATTCTGGGAAAAAAAAAACCAGAACGAAGGGAGACCCTCATCCCGAGGAGGCACAGAAAGGGGCCCGGGCGACCCCGGGGGTTAGTTGAGGGAGTGAGACCCCCACCAGCCCCGCGCTCGCCCTGGACCTACACCGCCTGACAGCTGCTCCCAAATGACCAGCAGGGGGAGCAGTTCCTCGGGGGCCGCTGTCCCGCAGGTGGACGCGCTGGGCCCCGCTCCCGAGGCGGCCTGAGCCCGACACGGAAAGAGGGCAGAGCCGTGGGAGAAACGGACGCGCTGCGCAGCCTTGCCTCCCAGCGGCAGACGGCGCGCTGTGCACCGACGCCCAGGGACGCCCGGGCTCTTTGCGTTTGAATCCACCACAAAATTCACCATATTAACCAAAGGAGAAGCCTGTGCAAACCTCTGCCCGGCTGCAGAAGGCTGCAGGAAATGCCAACGCCCATGAAAGACAGAGAATCGCGCGGGCGGAGTGGGGACAAGAAAATGGAAGTCCTAGTTCAAAAAAAAAAAATCTAAAAGTTAATTCCAGGTAGATTTTCAAAACTCCAACTTTCAAACTTAAAAAAAAAGTTATGGGGGATTATAGAGTTTTAACTATCTTGGGGAAGGGAAGAATTTTCCAAATAAGAAACAGAAACATACACTCTAAAGAAAAAAGATTAACACACTTTACTTTCTTTGTGTGTGTGTCTTTTTAGGGCCATACCTGTGGCATGTGGAGGTTCCCAGGCTAGGGCTCTAATCGGAGCTACAGATGCTGGCCTTCGCCACAGCCACAGCCACACCAGATCCGAGCCGCGGCTGTGATCTACACCACAGCTCACAGCAACACTGAGTCCTTAACCCACTGAGTGAGGCCAGGAATCGAACCAGCGTCCTCATGGATGCCAGTCAGATTTATTTCAGCTGAACCACGACGGGAACTCCAAGATGAACAGATTTTACTACATGCAAATTTTAAAACTTGGTATACCAGAAATCACCAGAAGGGGGAAAAAGAGTAAAAAGAAAAGGAGTTCCCGTCGTGCTGCAGCAGAAATGAATCTGACGAGGAACCATGACGTTGTGGGTTCGATCCCTGGCCTTGCTCAGTGGGTTAAGGATCCGGCATTGCCGTGAGCTGTGGTGTAGGTTGCAGACGCGGCTCGGATCCCACGTTGCTGTGGCTGTGGTGTAGGCCGGCAGCTACAGCTCCTGTTAGACCCCTAGCCTAGGAACCTCCACATGCCGTGGGTGCAGCCATAAAAGAGACAAAAAGACCAAAAAAAAATTGCAATCCGTGTTATTGATTGGAATTCAGAAAATGCAAAGAACTTCAGATGTCAACAAAAATAATAAGCAGCCCCATTTTAAGTGGGCAAAGGAAGAGCTCCCTGGAGGCTCAGCAGGTTAAGCATCGTCACCGCTGTGGCTCAGGTCACTGCCGTGGCGTGGCCTCGACCCATGGCCCTGGAATCCACATGCCGCAGGCGTGGCCCAAAAGAATGTGGGCAAAGGATATGAAGGGGAAACAAACAAAAAAGATTCTGTGCAGTGTCCCAGGGAATCAAGAAAAAGTGAGATTAAACCACAGGCGCACACTGTTTCATCAGAGGGGCACGGATTTAAGTTGACAGTGACAAGTGTGGGTGCGTGCTGGCTGGGACCAGGCCCTGGAGGGCCCCTGGGGGGTGAAGCACGTGAGACAGCTGCTGGACACCCCAACATGTGGGAGCTTTGAGCAGGAGAGGAGCACTGTTCTTTGACAAAAAAGAAACAAAACGTCCATCGACGGGGAGACGGATGAGTCAGTGGCTGCACCTGTAGGATGACAGAGCCTGGAGGAGCACCTGCTTACTGCCTGCAGCCCCTGCAGGGCTAAAATACATCATTTTTTAATCAGTGACACTCAGGAATGCGCTGGACCCTCGTGGGGACCTAACCTTGGGGAAAACAGGAAGAAAGAAGTCCTAAATGTGGCACAAACAGGAAGCAGGAAGTGACCATGTGCCCAGGTCTCACCCGAGCCTGGCAGGTATATAGAGGCCCCGGCCCAGGAGGCTCCACACCTGAGGCCCTCCCCTCTCGCTGCACCTGCTCCTCTGACCTGTTCCCCCCTCCCCCCGCCAGGACCATGGGCCGCTGTGGCTGTTCCGGGGGCTGCGGCTCCAGCTGCTGTGTGCCCGTCTGCTGCTGTGTGCCAGCCTGTGCCTGCTCCAGCTGTGCCAAAGGGAGCTGTGGCCCCTGTGGGGGCTCCAAGGGGGGCTGTGGATCCTGTGGCTGCTCCCAGTCCAGCTGCTGCAAGCCCGTGTGCCACTGTGTGCCAGCCTGTGCCTGCTCCAGCTGTGGCAAAGGGGGCTGTGGCTCCTGTGGGGGCTCCAAGGGGGGCTGTGGCTCCTGTGGCCACTCCCAGTCCAGCTGCTGTGTGCCCGTGTGCTGCTGTGTGCCAGCCTGCTCCTGTTCCAGCTGTGGCAAAGGGGGCTGTGGCTCCTGTGGGGGCTCCAAGGGGGGCTGTGGCTCCTCTGGCTGCTCCCAGTCCAGCTGCTGTGTGCCCGTGTGCCGCTGTGTGCCAGCCTGTGCCTGCTCCAGCTGTGCCAAAGGGGGCTGTGGCTCCTGTGGCTGCTCCCAGTCCAGCTGCTGTGTGCCCGTGCGCTGCTGTGTGCCAGCCTGCTCCTGTTCCAGCTGTGCCAAGGGGGGCTGTGGCTCCTGTGGGGGCTGCAGGCCCAGCTGTTGCCAGTCCAGCTATTGCCAGTCCAGCTGCTGCCAGCCCTGCTGCTCCCAGTCCAGCTGCTGTGTGCCCGTGTGCTGCCAGCGCAAGGTCTGATTTGGTTTTTGCAGAGACTCTGACCAAAGCCAGCGCCATCCCTGGTCAGGAGTACAGGCTCCTGCTCATCCGCCCTCTGCGTTTTCCCAGCAGCCCCCGAGCTGGACTCCCCTCCTCCTGCTCTCCCCTGTTTCCCACCCTCCTCGCTTTTGCCAGCTGTGACCGCTTCTCTCTGACCTCCTGAAATGCTCTGGCCACGTGTATCCGTGAGTTCTAGGGCCCCCTCCCGGCCTCAGGAGACCTTCCCCGGCCACCTGCAGCAAAGGCCCGCCCCGGCCCTGCCCAGCTGGCACTTGCTCCAGTGAAGACATCTGAGCAGTGTTTCTGGGCCACTAGTTGCTCAGATCTCTGTCCTTTAAGCACTTAATAAAGCTTCTCACCCCAGAAGCTCGTCGCTGTGCCGGTCTGGTCTGTTTACAGCCCTCCGGCGGGGCTGGGGGTGGGGTGTGCGTCGGAATAACTGCGGCTGCACCTGTGCCTGGACCGGTTAAGAGCCCGCCTGTCCAGGCTTCCCGCGGTGTCCGCCACAGCGGCCCATCTGCCCACCGTCCCCCAAACGCCTCGTGACCGACAGCCAGCGGGCTGAGCGGCCTTGAGGAAACCACTTTCCCCCCAGGACCGCAGCGGCCATACCTGCGAAACGGGCAGGCAGCCCCGCTCGGCGGGACCCGGCAAGGCCGGCTCGGGGCTCCGCTGAGCGCGGTCTTCGCTGAGGCGGCCAGACCCCGGTGAGGTCCACGTGCGTCCCCGTGGCCCTGGCAGCCGACTGAGCACTTTCCAGACACCGCTCGGTTCGTGCTCACAGCAGCCCCGGTTTGGTCACAGGGGTAACCGACCCCCAGTCGTCCCCAAACCAAAGCACACACCGCTCCCTCCGCCGGAGCCATGCCCGAGCAGCCCTGTCCCGCCCGTGCGGCAGCCACCTGGGGACACAGAGTCACCTGCTCTCTGTGGAGCAACCTCAGAGCAGTAACCCCTCCTCCGAGTTCCCACCGCAGGCGGCTGTGCGGCCAGGACTGAAATCCACACGGTCAGCCTCTGAAATACGAGGTTCCTGACGGTGCGCAAAGCCTGAGGGGGCGACGTTTCTGCTTCCAGAGGGGACCAAGGGACAGAAAGTCAACAGCGCCACTCTGGCCCCTGGAAAAGGCTGGACCAAGACAAAACCCAGAGGTTAAAAGACGCTAGTGAATTTCACACCGTGTGTGTGTGTGTGGTCACAATTTTTAAGCGTACATGTGTACACATGTGCACTGACATTCTAGAACTGTGGACACCGTGACGACAGGTGAAAAAATTCTAGAGAGAGAAAGTTCTTCTGAGACAAACTGAGCATTGCCTGCTGTGCTTCCGTTCAGAAATTACCCAGTTCTCGGCGTTCCCATCGTGGCTCAGTGTTTAACGAACCCGACTAGGAACCATGAGGTTGCGGGTTCGATCCCTGGCCTTGCTCAGTGGGTTAAGGATCCGGCGTTGCCGTGAGCTGTGGTGTAGGTCGCAGACGCGGCTCAGATCCTGCATGGCTGTGGCTGTGGTGAAGGCCGGCGGCTACAGGTCCTGTTAGACCCCTAGCCTGGGAACCTCCATATGCCACAGGTGTGGCTCTAAAATGACAATAGATAAATAAATAAATAATTTTTTTAAATAAAGCATGAATATATAGATCAAAGGCGAATAAAACTGAATAAAAAACATTTGATGAATCTAATGGAACAAGAAGAGATGAAAGAAATAGAAAAAAATAGCAATTTAAGCCCATCAATATCAGCCATGACAGCAAACGCAAATCATCTAAATGAGCCAATGAAAGTCTAATGTCAAACTGGAAAATTAAAAGAAACTCAACTACATGCTGTTTATAAAAGACACACTCTAAATATTGGGACCCAGAGAGCAAAAAGATGGAAAAAGTCTATCACATAAACATTAATTTTTTTTAATATCCTTTTTTTTTTTGGCCCTTTGTCTTTCTAGGGCACCACCTGCGGCATATGGAGGTTCCCAGGCTAGGGGTCGAATCGGAGCTGCAGCTGCCGGCCTGCACCACAGCCACAGCAATGCTAGATCTGAGCCGCGTGTGCGACCTACACCACAGCTCATGGCGAAAACACAGGATCCCCGACCCACTGAGCAAGGCCAGGGGTCGAACCAATGTCTGCATGGGTCCTAGTCGGATTCGTTTCTGCTGCGCCACAACGGGAGCTCCAGACGAGGTACACTTTAAGACAAAACTGTTACCGGAGATAAAGAACATTTCATGACGCCGAGAGAGTGAGTGCGACCAAAAGAGAAAAAAAATCTTAAATCTCTGTACACCAAATAAGAGAGCTTCAAAATATGTAAAGCAAACTAAAAGGAGAAATATACAAACCCACAAACAGAGATGAGACTTTTAATGAGTCTCAGTAACTGATACGACAAGGCGGTAACACAGGCCAGTGACGGACACAGGAGCTCAGGGCCGCAGGACGGGCCGGCCTGCCCGAATCGACACCGACACCTCTCAGAGCCTGTTCTTCAACAGAGCGAGTCGAACCCACACTCAGTAAGAGAAAGATATCCTTTCTGAATCCTCAATTTTGAAAATTAATTCATAGACTTCAAACTAACCTATAAGGCTAAAAAGTTATAGTGGAAATCAGAAGATATTTTGGATGGCCTCTGACCATAAATACAAAATCAAAACCTATCAGAGGAGTTCCCCTCGTGGTTCCGACTGGGAACCATGAGGTTGTGGGTTCGATCCCTGGCCTTGTTCAGTGGGTTAAGGATCTGGCATTGCGGTGAGCTGTGGTGTAGGTTGCAGACGCGACTCGGATCCCGCATTGCTGTGGCTGTGGTGTAGGCCAGCGGCTACAGCTCCTGTTAGACCCCTAGCCTGGGAACCTTCATATGCCATGGGTGCAGCCCTAAAAATAAATAAATAAATAAATAAATAAATAAATAAATAAATAAATAAATAAATAAATAAATATGCCTGGAAAGAGAATAATCTGGAACATGTCACTGCAAGCACATAGAAGGTTGCTGCTCCACTGCGGGGTTTGTAGTAGCCAAGATGTGGAATTCAGCTAGTACACAAAAGGGAGACCTGGCTCGGCTGTCACCCCACACCCACAGACAGCACCACACAGACTTTCATCATCAGCCTGCGGGAAGCAGGGGATTTCCTGGGGTGAAAAACGCCCCAGACAGGAAGGAAGACACACCTCCTGCTTGCGCGTCTGCGGAGTTCAGCAACAGGCAGCATCACCTGGCCAGGACAGGTCAGAGGGCGAGGGGAGAGCTGGCTGGAAAGGGTCCAGAGGGAACTTTCTAGAACTTGTTTCTGGAGGGGACAACAGGTGTCAAAATGTGCTGTTTGAACACCCGACGTGTATCTTATTAATTCTACCTTCGCTTCAAACACAAAGTCAGTGGGAGACAACGCCGTGAACTCCTGATCTCTCTGCGTCGTGTCTCGAGGCAGCAAGAAAAGGTGAACCCTGCTTTTCCTTTTGCCCGCAAAGAAGCACCCAGAAACGTCGGGGCGGACTTGATCCCGCGCGAGGAGGGCGCAGCCGCCGGCAGAGGGCGCGCACCGACCGCCCGGCCGCCCTTCTCGGAGCCGCCCGTCGGGGGCGCGGGTGCACCCGGGGATGCGAGCCGAGAGCGCGAAATCCAGCCCTGCCCGACCGGACCCCGCGCGGCGGCGGCGCCTCTCTGGCCCTGCTCCACCGCGGGGACCCCAAAGCGGCGTCCGCGTGGGCCCGCGCGGCCGCGATCACTGCCGGGCTTGGACCTTGCCCCGCCTGGCACGGCGACCCCAGCCCGAAGCCGGGCCGCCGGAGGAGCTCTAACCCGCCAGGCGTCCCCTCTGCGCGCGGCCCGCTGCCTGATCAGCCCCTGCTCCTCCACGGCCGCGCCGCGAGGAGATGCGGGCCGCGTGCCTAGACGGCCCGCGGGGCGAAGGGGACGGGGAGAAAGTCTAGCCCCCGGGCTGTAGAGAACCCAGAGCTGGAGCTGGTGGCCTTGAAAGTCACCGTCCTGTCCAGAGGGGGAACATCCTACCTGCCCCATCCTTGCAGAACCCCAAGTTTTAAGCGCTCACCTGCACGAGAAATGACCCCTAAGATTATAAAATACTAGGGCCCAACCACACTCCCTGGCCAGGCCTAGCGACACGCCACTCTGACCCTCCCTTCAATTTACCGCCCGCTCCGCATATAGGAGAGGAGCCCACCTGGAGGGTCTGCCTGGTCATGCCCCCACCCCTGGTGACAGCTCATCTGTCCTCCCACTCCTGTGGGTCCCATGCTTCTCTAAGGGCCTCAGGTGTCCACTCCAGCCACCGTCCCGCTGGGGGACCAGCGTGAATGTCCCCCCATCGCCCAGGACCCAGCCGCCTCCACGACACACACTTTTCAGACACCGAGAGCCCAGATGCGCGAGACCCCACGGCGGAACTGACCTGGCCTGTGCACCGGCTGGGCAGCTCTCCAAGGCCAGGCCCACCTCCAGCCAGGGCCTCTCTCCTCCGCAGGACCTTCCTCCTACGAGGCCAGCCTGCAGGGCGGGAGGATGGACCTGAGTGCAGCGCTGGCCCCTAATAGCCCCGGAGTTATGGCCCTTCCTTCCGGGACGGCCCACCTCCCATATGCTTGTTACCCTAAGTGCTGGCTCTGAGCCAGGAACACACTCTCCCCACCCACCCACCCCCACAAACTCACAACTACTGGCGGCGCTCCTCAGGCTGGCGGGGCGGGGGGGGGGGCAGTTACTAAGCACCTACTGTGCGCAGAACTCTGAGGCTGGAGGTCAGGTCAGGAGAGCTGAGCAGGGGAACACGGAGAGCCCCTTCATCTGTCCCACTTGGAGCACTGGGCCCCTTGGAAGGTGCAGGACGGTGGCCCAGGAGGGCACAGGATGAAGTCCCCTGCAATGTTTTTTGTGACACATCATTCAGACAGCCATGGATGAGGGCTGCCTCCCAGACCCCCCTCCTTCGCAAGGGGCTGCACTCCCTGGGGTCCAAAGCCCCTCTCGGACCGGGAGGCTGGACGGTGCCGGGACACCTGCTGGGGGCTCCAGGCTGGAGGGGAAACCGCCCTCACTCTCCTCCAGGGCAGCCCCGGGCTGGAGGGTTTCAGTAATGCTTAGGCTGTCCGCTCACAGCTCCTCCCCAAAATAATTACCCTCAAAGCCCCCTTTCTCAGAATTTAGTCCCCAGAGCCCTGCACAGGTGCTCACTTAACACTTGGTCATCACAGGCCAGGCGCAAGGCCGCCTACCCTCTCCAGCCCACCCCCTCCCCAGCACCCTGGCCTCCTCCTGGGGGCAAGGATAAAGTCTGTCCTGCCTGGGGTGGTCCCGCCTGCACCAGGACCAGTCACTGCTTGCCTGTCCCATCCTGGGGTGGCCTGCCGGACGCCCACCCACGCCAGTGCGTTTCCGCTGGACACCTGCCCAAGGTGTAATTACCTGTTTGTTCCCACTCTGGACGACCAGCGTCCAAAGGGCCAGCAGCTGTGTTCCGGCCGCTGGCACACAAGCTCAGCTGCCTTTGGGGGGAGGGGAGGGGCACGCTGCCAAGGCAAGTCCCTGGGGGCGCTGCTTAAGGGCAACTTTTCAGAAGCCACAAAGGCTGGAGGTCATCAGCGGGGCTGGGGGACATCGCTGGACTAGAGCCCCCACCCCCCCGGCCAATTCATGAGATATGTGACCTAAGGCAAACCATCTCGCCTCTGAGCTTCTAATCTCCCCCAAAGTAAAGTGCTGGCCCAGGTTCCCACTTCCAGGGGTGGTGGAGAGGGTCAGCGCGGAGGCCGCAGGTAAAGCGCCTCGCAGAGCTGGGCTCGCGGTGCGCCCTAGCACCAGCCCGGGGCTGGAGAAGGCTCTCCCCAGCCACGAACAAAGGCTGCGGACGGGCGGGGGCGCCAGCTGTGGCCAAGCCGGCAGGCAGAGGACCCTGGTGCTTGGGACCCGGACGGTCGGACCCTCCGCGGGTGCGTGTGCCGCGAGGCTGGAGGTCTCGGGGTGGGGCCGAGCACTGGGGCTGGGAAGGCTTCCTGGAGGTGGGGTCCCAGGCACGGAATCAGGACGCCGCGCGGCCCCTTTAAGAGCCGGTGCCGGGGTGAGGGGTGAGGGCAGAGGGCGCCGGGCGGTGGCAGCGAGCCCGGCCCCCCGCCCCCTGCGGCCGCCGCCTCTAATCTGCACCCGAAGCCCGGGCTCCGGCTGACGTCACCTGCCCCCGAGCCGCGCGCGCTGATTGGCTGCAGGTGACGTCAGGGGCTTTTTTCGCTCGGCATGACCTCATCCCCGCCGGCGGCCCCGCCCTTCGCCCCGGGCCTGTCACTCGCGGCCGAGCGCGGCGGTGGAGCCGGCTCCGCGGCCCCCACCCCCACGACCGCGCCGGACGCCGGAACCCGAGCCCGAGCCCGAGCCGAGCCGGAGCCGCACCGGCCGCGCCCGCCGAGCCGCGGGGTGGGATGCGCGCCGCGAGCGCGCGTGCCCGCCCGCAGTGCGCGCGCCCCGGCCTGTGCGAGCGCTCCCCGCGGCGGCCGCGGCGGCGACGGCGGCGACGGCGACGCGGCCCGCGCGCTCCCCCGGCCCCTGCCCCGGCTGCGCGGGCCCCCGCCGGGCCCATGGGCTGCGGGGCCGAACTGGCGCGCTGAGCGCGGCGCGGGTCCCCGGTGCGGGCCGGAGGCGAGCGTGAGCGAGGTGAGCGGGGGCGCGCGGGGCGCCGGCAGGGTGTGGGTTAACCGGCGCGCAGCCCGAGCGCCCGACCCCGAGGGGTGGGCGCCGCGTCGCGAGCGCACGGAGAGCAGCGCCGGGTGGGCACCTGGGAAGAGGAGACCGCTTGGAGGTGAGCGGTGCCGGCCCGCGGGGGGCTGGCCCCCAGCCTGGCTTGCGGGACGCCACTGACCAGACCGATAAGCCCTTCCCCCGCTTCCCGCAGCCCCCGCGGCCCCCGGCCTGGCCCACACCGGTCCACTGCTTCGCCGCCTTTCTCCTGGCAATTCTTTCTTATTTTGGTGGGGGAGGGGCACGGATTAAGGACGAGGGGGGCCATTGAGATCCAGCGTGGATCTGCCCAAGCCTCAGCGCCAGCCCTGGACGCCCCAGACGGCGCTGGCCATAGGCGGGGAGGGTCTTTGGTCCGTGGAAGCCTCGGGAGAGGGCCCGTTCCGCCTCCCGCAGGGAGGACAGCGGATCCGCTCCCCTGTGTGGCCAGGCAGCTATGGGCGCCCCCCACCTCGGGGTGCTCAGCTGGCCTCTGCGGAATAAAGGCCATCCGCCAGCCTGCTGCAGACGCGGCGGTTGCTGGGGGAGGGGCTGGCACTGCCAGGCTGAGTGCAACCAGCCTCCTTCTGCCTCTGTGCCCACCTTGAGGTGGGGGATAGGTGGTAGTCCGGCCTGGAGGGGAGGGGCCACGATGGGCCTGGCCCCAACCAGGCCATCGCTTTCCTCCGCAGACAGGACTGGCTTCTGCAGGGGGGCCTTGGGGCCTGGGCGCTGCAGTGATGGAGCTGGAGGGTAGAGGGCCCTCGGTAGGGTGGAGGGCAGTGGTGGCAGGATCCCGTGTGGCGCCTGCAGTGCTCTTGCTTGCAGCCCGGAGTGGGGGTGGGGTGCTGTGGGCCCTGCCCTGGGCCCCCCACCCCTGGGGGTCTGCCCAGGCCCGAGGGTCCCGTCATCTCCCTCAGACCTTCTTGCTCCAGGGCAGCCCAGGGGATGAGTGTGGCATCCAGCCCCCCCCCCCCCCCCCCCCCCCCCGCCCTGCTGGAGGACAGATGTCCCGCGTGTTCACTCCTCAGATGGCCGATAAGCACCTGCCAGAGGCGGCCGGATCACGTGACCAGGGGCCAGGAGTTTGTCCTGAAGTCTGACTGAAATGCCTCCTGCTGGAGTCAGCAGCCTAGGGCCCCGGGGAGAGTTGCTGGGCAGGTTCTAGTCCCCGCTGCCCTCAGCCCCTAGGAAGGCTCTTGGGACCTAGAGGCCGCCTCTGGGGAGAGTGGGTTCCCGGGACAGAAGTGCAGAGAGACGCTCGAAGTCATCTTCTGCTCCGGGACCCTTCGCAGCATCACCTCTCCCCTCGGACTGAAGCTGGCCCAGAAGGCTCAGCCAGACGGAGAGCTGGAGGGACCACGGGCCAGCGGCAGAGGCCAGGGGTTGCTGTGCGTGTCTCATAGTTGTGCAGCTCATGCGGAAAGGAGAGGAAGGTCCCAAGCCCACAGCAGAGTGATGTGGGTCGGATTCTGACCGTCAGAACTGCAGAGCGTGAGGCCACCTCTGCCTGAACCCCTGGGGACAGTGACTGGTAGACGCTGGCCCATGTATGTTACATGGGGGAGGGTGATGAGCAGAAGTTCTGCAGATCAGTGGGGCCAAGTCAAGCCAGGCTCTGTAGGGTCCTGAGCCCGTCCTTTCGAG